>CM046666.1:133721811-134271842 GCA_025594165.1 Tamias sibiricus | reverse complement strand
TTTCTTTTGAGTGAATTTAACTGTATATAAGTTGTGTACTCCAGCAACAAAGAATGTTATGTTTATAATCTCATTAATTATTATAACAAAATGATGGTTATTTCTTTAGTTTCTTCTGTGCTACTTACCACTGAATTCTGCAGTTTCTAAAATTTAAAAGGCCAGCTTATAAAGTCAAGAGTAGAAGTGCATTTGAAGAGAGCCAGAGGTGAGGGCAAGGGAAGGACATTGTTACATGAAACATGAACTTGATGAGCTTAATGGCTGTTGGAGAAATGATAGCTCTGGGGATATAAAGTTTAAGTTTATATTAGGGAAATAAAATTCTGGGTTTTTTGTTTGTTTTTTTGGAGATGAGGTATTTCTACATTGTCTAGGCTGGTCTTGAACTCAAACAGTCCTCCAGCCTCAGCATCCTAGTTAGCTGGGACCACTCACACCCTCATCCTGGAGGGAGAAAGAATTATAATCGTGGATTTGATATAGCAGTTGTGTATGTACACATCTCTCTTAGGCCAAATCATAAATTTCCCCAGAATACTGAAATTTTAGTTAAAACTAACTATGTCATGTCTTTCTTTAATATTTACCTTCAGAACTTAATTCTGAATGTTTTTTGAGATGGGATCTTACTCTGTTGCCCATGTTCACCTCAAACTTAGAATTCTCCCACGTCAGTATCCTAAGTAGCTGGGACAACAGTTATGCACCACTGCATCAGATTTTTATATTGAAATTTTTTCATGACATGCAAATTTAACCCTGTTTGGTTTAGGTTAATAATAAAATTTGTTTTCTATGATAGCATACCTTGTGAATGCATATTTTAGGTGTCAGAAATCATTTGAGATAAAATTTGGCTATATAAAATGTAACAAAATACAAATAGTAATTTTTTTTTTTGGTTATATATTACCTATTCTGGTAAAAATTAGAAAATAATGAGCGAGGCAGTGGCTTGGGAGGCTGAGGCAGGAGGATCGCGAGTTCAGAGCCAGCCTCAGCAATGGCGAGGCACTAAGCAACTCAGTGAGACCCTGTCTCTAACTAAAACACAAAATAGTGCTAGGGGTGTGGCTCTGTGGTTGCGTGCTCTAAGTTCAATCTCCGGTACCAAAGTTTAAAAAATTAGAAAATAATGAACTGAAAATGATCTTTAGTTCTACTATACAAAGATAACTACTCTAAAAATTCCTTCACTAGTGTTAATATTTTGATGACCACATTTCTAAATATCTCTATACAGTCATATGTCAATCAAGATTTAAGGGAGAACCATTAGGCAGTTTCATCCTTGAGTGAATACAGAGTATATTTACACAATGTTAGATGGTATGGCTGCCATACTCTTAGGCCTAAAGGGACCATCTGTGTGTCATATTTAGGGACATAAATATGAAACATCATTATGTGGTATATGACTAATTTTTAAAATGAGAACCTAAGCATGAATTATAAAGGATATAAGAAGGGATATTTATAATTATACTAGATGGAAAAGGGATTTATTTTTCTGGCTCATTCTATTTCACATTTGACTAATATAATTTTCCATCAATTTTGTACTTGGGTATTTGGCGGTGGGGAGATGGTAACAGGGATTGAACTCAGAGACACTCAACCACTGAGCCACATCCCCAGCCCTATTTTGTATTTTTTATTTAGAGACAGGATCTCACTGAGTTGCTTAGCGCCTCACTTTTGCTGAAGCTGGTTTTGAACTTGCAATTCTCCTGCCTCAGCCTCATGAGCTGCTGGGATTTGTACTTGGTATTTTAAAAATACTAGATTCATACTAGAAAATAGAGATAGGAAGAGGAAAGTACCTAGGATAATGTTTTTCTGGAGATTCTCCAGAGTACTTTCTTCCTATTTAGCCAAAAGGAAAAGAATAAAGAGAATCATTGATCTTATTTTTTCCTATCATATATATTGATAAACAGATTTTATCAAATCACATAGTTATGAAGGCCGTTAAGTGGCAATGTAGTAGATCAGATAAATCATCATAGAGATGTGTGAACACATCAGCTAGGTAGTAAGTCATACCATACATGGACCATATCTTTAGGAGACTTAAAAGTTCTTTCTAATTTTAAGAAATACACGGCATTGGTCAATGTCCTATTCTCTCTCTCTCTCTCTCTTTTTTTTTTTCCTCTGCAGTACTGGTGATTGCTTGGGGCCTTGCACTTGGTAGATAAGCATTCTACCACTGAGCTACATCTCCAGCCATCATGTCCCATTGGCTGGGGTTGTGGCTCAGTGGTAGAGCATTTTTCTAGCATGTGTGAGGCACTGGGTTCAATCCTTGGCACCACATGAAAAATAAACAAATGAAATGAAGATATGTGTTCATCTATAACTAAAAATATTTTTAAGAATAATTGCTTTGGCCGGGCGAGG
Organism: Tamias sibiricus; assembly: GCA_025594165.1. Lineage (NCBI taxonomy): Eukaryota > Metazoa > Chordata > Mammalia > Rodentia > Sciuridae > Tamias > Tamias sibiricus. The sequence continues at coordinate 134,269,436 of CM046666.1, read as the reverse complement.
TGGCGCACGCCTGTAATCCCAGCACTTTGGGAGGCTGAGGCAGGAGGATCGCAAGTTCAAAGCCAGCCTCAGCAATGGCGAGGCACTTAGCAACTCAGTGAGACCCTGTCTCTAAATAAAATACAAAAAAGGGCTGGGGATGTGACCCAGTGGTTGAGTGCCCCTGAGTTCAATCCCCGGTACCACCAAAAAATAAATAAATAAATAAATAAATAAATAAATAAATAAATAAATAAATAAATAAATAAAATAATAAAATAAAATTGCTTTGTATTCTGTGTTAGCTTTAGTACAATCACATATTTCATTTTTTGCCTTATGACACAATAATTCTTAAGCAAATTTGATTTGTAAAAGCATTTAGATGGTTATTGTTCCTCATTTGTCCAAATAATGAAGATTTGCTATTATTTATGGTAATTATGATGTAAAGATTTAGAAGTCTACTCTGCTAATTCCTTGAATCACTTATTCTGATAACTTCCTGTTATATTGTAGAATTTATACTGTTCAAAGCCTAAGTTAATGCTTCAAAATTCTTACCCAGTTTTCATTTTATGCCAAATTCAAGGCAGGTTCTTTTTTCTTCTTCTTTTGAGAATGTGTTTCTGGTAACTCTTTAAGAATTGAATTCTTTTCAAGGTTAATTTCCTTATGGGAATAAATGTTAAATAGGATTGATAGGATTGATGTATGCATACAATATACAATGACTGGAGTTTTTTGTTTTTTCTTTTGGGGTCGTGGTATTGGGGGTTGAACCAAGGATTTTACCTGGGCTACATCCTAGTTCCTTTTTATTTTTTATTTTGAGGCAGAGTCTTATTAAATTGCTCAGACTAGCCTCACACCTGAAATCATCCTGCCTCAGCCTCCCAAGTCATTGGGATTATAGTAATGTGCCATCACACTGTCTACTGCATTTTATTTTTGTTTATAAATATGAAAACCAGGCATAATTATGTCACCCTAATGTTTTCCTGTCACATAAGAATTTTATTCCAGAAAAATTGATTTGAGAATACACTTTTTTATACCCCCACTTAGTGAACCTTTGTTGATGTTACAGAAGGAAAAAATTGTTTAAAATATAACAATACGTATTAAGGAATAAAAGCCATGCATGACAATAATTCAAGCGGCTCAGGAGGCTGAGCAGGAGGGAGGCTGAGGCAGGGGGATTTTAAGTTCAAGGTCAGCCTCTGCAACTTAGTGAAAACCTGTCTCAAAAAAAAAAAAAAAAATTAAAAGGGCTGGCACATATCTCAATGGTAGAGTGCTCCTGAGTTCAATCTCTAATACTACAATAATTTTAAAATAAATATTATTTTATTATGCCAGCATAATAAAATTATAGGCAAAAATTCCAATGCATTTAAGAAGAATATGATTACCACTATATTGAACAAGGACAATGGATGCCAATTTTCTTGCCAGTGGATGTGGCATTGCCATGTGATAGATAATAGCATAGTTATAGTTCACTTGGTTTAACCAGTTTTAAAATTAAGCACTCCCTCGTGAATTTTCATTTTAAGTGATTTGTATTCTTTCAGGTTTGCATAAAAAATAAGACTTATTAATTTATTTGTATCTCATTACAAACTTGCAAAGTCTAATTGGCATAAAATGTGACCATACTATACCTTTGTTTCAGGGATTGAGTTTGGTCACTTCTAACAAAAATCAAAACAACTCTTTAAACAAGATAGCAGTTCACTTTAAATAGCTGTTGTTGGCTTAGACTGTTAGAAGATCGGAGCCTAGGACTTTTTATTAGTATCAACTTTTACTTCTTAGTGGCAGCATGCTTTTTTCTAGCATAAGTATTTTATTGGCTCCCTAGGAAACAGGATGCAATGACCAGTACCTGAATGAGAGAGAGTAAAATTATTCCAGAAACAAGACCAGTAAGACCTTCTCAAGAAAGGGAGAATGGATCTTAGGTAGGCAGTAGGTTTCTACCAAACCCTTCTTTGGTTGGTCTCACATTCATCTTCTAGTCATTTTATGTAAGATGTTAACATCTGTTAGCAGCCCGCTCACCCATTAATCTTTCTAAGTCATTTCTCATTTTTTAGATATCATTTGAAAATACTAAATCCTCTAGAACAAGTATGTTGTTGCCTCCCTCTTGAAAAATGCATGTCAGTATACTTTCTGTATGTTAGTGTGTAATTTGTGTTTACATTTAACATAAAGGACAAGAAATAAAGGGGGGCAACCAGCATTTGAACTCTAGGCACTGCACTTATGTGCTTAAGGCATTTTCTTATTTACTCCTCACATCAATCCTGTAACCTCCTACAGTTGAAGAAACAGACTGAAATGTTAACTTACCAGAGTTCACACAGTTATGAAGTGGAACTGCTACAATTCAACCTCAGATCAGTCTGATTCCAAATCCTGTTTGTTGCATCATGCTATCTAACTTCTTAAAGTCTTCATCACATAATTATTATATCTAGTTTAGTATTTTCTTTTTTTCTATGTTTTTTTGTCCCTACAAACATAGTTTCCTGAAAATGTAACCTCTTAAAGAGGATAAAAACCAGAACTATGTAGTTCTTTTATTAGTAGATATTAGTGGCAAAGGTGCTTGATAAGATATTTAATGATACAAAAATGTCTTCTAATATTTTGATTGATGCTTTTTTTTTTTTTTTTTTACACATTTTGGTGGTTTCTGTTTATGAGTTTGAAAAATAATCAAAATCATGTTATAATTGTACCCTGAAGAAGTTAATCCTAGAAGGAAACAGTAACACATTATATAAAAGTGAAAATATTCAATAAACATTTTAAAGTTTTGAAGGTTTGCTTTGTTTACCTTTAGTAATTTGAGATTGGGGTTTTGGGGGCTTGGGGATTTAGTTTAGTGGCATAGTGTGTGCCTACCATACACAATGCCTAGTTTGGTCCTTTTTTTTTTTTTTTTTTTTAGTAGTTGCAAATAGGATGTTAATATTAAGGACTGGGACTCTGTCATTCATGATTAGGAATTTCCCCGGTAGAACTCAGTGCTCTTTCTCTTTTATTAATTATAAGATTTAAATTTTCTTTCTCTTTTGTTTTTAAACTTCATTCAGGATATGGTTATACAAGCTCTTCAGAAAACTAATAACAGAAGTATAGAAGCAGCAATTGAATTCATTAGTAAAATGAGTTACCAAGATCCTCGGCGAGAGCAGATGGCTGCAGCAGCTGCTAGACCTATTAATGCCAGCATGAAACCAGGTGATTCATCAAACCTTTTTTTCTAGTCTCTTTTATGGTACAGTTTTTAAACACTTAAGTATATCAAGTCTTTGGTCTTAGAAATTTTTAAAAGCATCCCAGTAAATGAAAGTCTCAAATTTTAACACTACAAAGTTATAGTGTTATGCCAGAATGACTTTGAGGGTGGGACTTTCATGTTTAGAAGTTAATGGGTAATTCTAATAAGTAGAATTATAAGTAGTCTGCAAACTACTTGACTGGTTATATCACAATCTAAATGTATCATTTCCTCCCAACATACCATCATACAAATCTCTTTATATTTTTTTATATTATAAAAAAGTAAAATGTATTCATTGTAGAATATTTAGATAAGAATTAAGTGAAAAGATAACATCACTGTTAGTAACTCCACACTTCGATGTGTTGTTCCCAGTCTTTTCTCAAGGGAAATCTGAGTAGGTCTATATGTGTATTTTTGATTCTTGTGGCTGAGGCAAAAAGGGAGGGGCCTCATACTACATCTACTTTATTCACTTAATATACCATGCATAAATTTATTTGTTATTTAAGTGTATAATTTCTTAAATTTTTTAAATTTTTTTTGGTGATTGAACCCACTGAGCCACATCTTCCACCCTGTTTTTACTATTTTAAATATTTTTAATATTTTTTAGTTGTCAGTGGATCTTTATTTATTTATATGTGCTGCTGAGAATCAAACCCAGTGCCTCACACATGCTAGATAAGTGCTCTACCATTGAGCCATAACCCTAATCCCCCTGATTTTACTTTGAGACAGCGTCTCACTAAGTTGCTGAGGTTAGCCTCAAACTTGTGATCCTTCTGCCTCAGCTTCCAGAGTCTCTGGGATCACAGGCATGTGCCACTATGCCTGTGCAGATTTCCCTTGACAGAAACAGGTCATATTGCATTATAGCCCACCCTAATAACATTATTTAACCTTAATTATCAAATGTGGTCACATTGGAGGGATAATGAGGGGTTAGGGCTTCAATATAGATTTTGGAAGAGGTCATAATTCATAATACATGGGGTAACTTGTTTCTTCAGTAGTAGGAGTATAATTCAGATTGGAGAGGGCTGAGAAATAAGTATGACATGAGGTAGAAAAGAGCACAAATATAGCAACTTTTTTGGGGGGTTGGGGTTACCAGAGATTGCACCCGGGGGCATTTAACTACTGAGCCTCATCTCCAGCCCTTTTTGGGTTTTATTTAGCAACAGGGCCTCCCTTAGTTGCTAAGGCTGTCTTTTTTTTTTTTTTTTTTGTACCAGGGATTGAACTCAGGGGCACTCGACCACTGGGCCACATCCCCAGCTGTTTTGTATTTTATTTAGAGATGGGGTCTCACTGAGTTGCTAAGTGCCTCGCCATTGCTGAGGCTGGCTTTGAACTCCCGATCCTCCTGCCTCAGCCTCCCAAGTGCTGGGATTGCAGGCGTGCGCCACCACATCCGGCTCTAAGGCTGTCTTTGAACTCGTGATCCTTCTGCCTCAACCTCCTGAGCTGCTGGGATTATAGTTATGCACCACCATGCCTGGCCAATATATAGCAACTCTGAGAATTTTTTTCTGTGACAAGAGAGTAAGGAAGGACATCAGCAAGAGTATTGCTTCTCAAATATATCTGTGGTGGAGCCTGTGGTATAATGGATAACATGTGCTACTACAGATCAGAAGATGCAGATAATCTGTGGTGAAGATCTTGAATTTCTTTAATTTCTAATTAATTATAAATTAATTTAAAAATACAATTTAAAAAAGACTCCTGTGGGGAGGGGGAATACAATAAAAACGAATTAGAAAATTACAAATTTTAAATGACAAAGTATAAATCCAAATATTTTATTATAAGGCTTAATAGATATCAGATTGCTCTGTTAAATTTCTGTAAAAGTTTAAATTTTTTTTTTTTTTGGTACTAGGGATTGAACGCAGGGGCTCTTAACCACGGAGCCATATCCCCAGCCCTTTTTTATATTTTATTAGAGATAGGGTCTTGCTGAGTTGCTTAGGGCCTTACTAAGTGGCTGGGGCTGGGTTTGAACTCTTGATCCTCCTGCCTCAGCCTCACAAGTCACTGGGATTACAGGCTTGGGCCCCACGCCCCACAACAGTTCAATTCTTATTCTTAACTTCAATACTTAACTGATGTTGGACTACTTTGAGTTATCTAACAGCTCTAGTTAACATTTTGAGGTAGAGGCCTGTATGGAAGTAGAGAAAGAGTTGTCTTATTTATTTATTTGGACATGGTCCTTTTTCCCCCCTTTTTTTCTTTTTTAGTAGACTTTATTTTTGAAAGCAATTTTAGGTTCACAGCAAACTTGAGCAGACAGAGTCTCCAGATGGACTCTTCATCCCTACCAGCCTTCCGCATAGACATGTTTAAAAGATGACTGGAGGAGCTGGGCGAATAGCTCAGTTGGTAGAGTGTTTGCTTAGCATGCACAAGGCCCTGGGTTCAATCCTCAGCATCACTTAAAAAAAAAAAAAAAAAAAAAAACTGGATAACTTCAGTTAAGAGGATGAATTTAAATATTCAAGGAAGAGGATCAAGTAAGGTTCCTGAGAAGCCAAGAGGAAATAGGATCCAAAGCATAGGATGAGGGATTCGCTACAAAGAGCAAATCATTCTGCTTTCATAGAAGCAGCAGGCCTGTGTTACATAGGGAAGAGAGTTACTTTCTAATGTCTTCTTTCTCTGAAGTAGAAAATCAATTCATTTGCTTAAGTTATGAGTAAGGAATAGGGAGACAATTTTAGGAGATTGAGGATGGCAATAGTGGAGACCAGAGAAATAATAAGATTTCCTGGTCATGCTGAGTCATTTGAGGAATTTATAGTAGAATCAATCTACCTATTACATCATCATCTTTTCTAATAGGCTTGGGGGGAAAAAAAAGTAGATACCTGGAATTCCCCATGACCAAGTTTTATTAACCAAGTATATAATAAGAGAGATAATATTGTTATTTAAATCCTTCATCAGAGAATATTCTAACTCTGCCTTCAGTGACTTTAAATTCCTTACAAATTTTTCTCCATGGTCTGGTTACCTCTCATATTTCGTCTCCTTATCTGATGCTCTGTGACCAGACTGGTTTCTTTGTGTTCTTGGAAAATACAAAGCTCCCAACCCAGGACCATTATCCAGTGAATTCTTAAGTCACCCTCCCAGAGGAGCCTTTTCTTTTTCTTTTTTTCTTAATTCTAATTAATTATACATGACAGCAGAATGCAATTTGGTTTGTTGTACACAAATGGAGCACAGTTTTTCATTTCTCTTGTAGTATACAGTGTAGTATACAATCTTGGAGATCTTTTTTTTTTTTTTTTTTTTTAATATTTTCTTAGTTGTCAATGAACTTTATTTATTTTATTTATTTATATGAGGTTCTGAGAATCAAACCATGTGCCTCACACATGCTAGGCAAGTGCTCTACCACTGAGCCACAACCCCAGCCCCCAATCTTGGAGATCTTGATGAGGATGAAGAACTTTTTTTTTCGTCGCAGTGTGTGTCTTTTTTTTAATTAGAGACAGTGTCTCATTGAGTTGCTAAGTGCCTCGCCATGGCTGAACTCTGAGATCCTCCTGCCTCAGCCTCCCAAGTGCTGGGATTACAGGTGTGTGCCACAGCACCCAGCTAAGATGAAGAATTTTTGTGGTAGGAATAAGCAAAAGAGAAGGAAATAAAGTAGTAGTCCCAAGATTATAAACCTTGAATTAGTGATTTTCAAAGAGCAGATATGACATCAAAATTTGAAATGTGATTTGAGAGAGTGATAATTGAGATAGAATGGAGTGAGGTCAAGGGGCTGATAGATGAGGGTATTGGATGGTTCATCTCTATGGATATTGCAGTTACAGAATGATGGCAGGGCTTAGGGTAGACTGAATGCCAAACTTGAGGATGGATGAGAAGAATGAACATAATCTTTCATACAGGATGATCTTCAAAAGAGCTGGTTTTTAAAAATAATCAGGATCTGGAATCATAAAAGGAGAGCAAAGAGACAGAATAGAGCCCCTCCTTTTGGCCCAGTTTATTTTTTTTAAACATAATTTCAAAGGACTGAGGGGAAAGTAACATCAATAGAAGAAAACTAGCTTTCGTATGGTAGGAAGAAAGCCTGGAGCAAAAATTAGTGATACAGGAGTACTGGCTGGTTGTTGAGTAGAGCAGGTCTGGTAAGTGTGGTACAGAACAGCCAGGTTGGTAATAAACTCCACGGTTATTGGAGACTTAAATTTTAACTGATAGGGAAGGAGGAGGGAAGTGCTGGGGAGTGATATTAGCCAAATTACATTGTTATATTGTGTATTTTTGCATGTACGAATATGTAACAACAAATCCCATCAGTATATACAACTATAATTGCACCATTAAAAAATGTGGGGGGAACAGTATGAATTAGAACTATTCATGCAGCCCCACATTTTTTTTTTTTTAATGGGCAGAATGCCTTTATTTGTTTGTTTATTTTTTTATGTGGTGCTGAGGACCCAGTGCCTCACACATGCTAGGCAAGTACTCTGCCACTCAGCTATAGCCCCAACCCCCACAATATTTTTTAATTAAAAGAAAAAAATTTTTTAAACTCATAAAAAATGGATGAATGACATGGTATTAACTTCAGCTGGCTCTCTGAGGAAAGTGAGACAGGGTCTGGTGGCTAGAGGACTTATATGGCTTGCGCAGAGAGATAAATTTCCCTGACGTCACGGATCCAAAATGCTGCCACAGCCTAGATAAAGTATAGTGTTAAACTGTACATTCTGAGCATTTTTTATTTTGTTATTTTTTTGTTACATATTATTACATATTTTTCTCTCAAGATAATATTAACTTTTCAAATTTGTGGGTTTTTCTTTTAGGGGAAATGAATGAGTCCAGGAATAGACAGTGGCCTGGAATAAAGTTCCTCTGGGCTCTAGATTTGATGTTTGAGTTTCAGTCTCTTCTCCAGTGGTTAATCCTTCCTGGTTAATGAGATTTCATAACAACTGCATTCCTTCTGGGAAGGGAACTTCCCATAGTCAGATAAGTGCTTCTGAGAAAGTGAATCACTGACCATGGGGAGATGGGTGAAGGAGACCTTAGTTCTGACATTTTTTCCAGTTTAGCATGTCAGATCTCTGGGGTATCATTTTCTGAGCCTCAGCAGTGATATATATAATTTTTTTAAAATGTATTATGTATTTTTGAGTGGACAGACTGTCCCATTTTAAATGCTGGTTTTAAAAATATGTTGTCCATTTTCTTGCTTATTTCATTTATTTGGAAATTCCATCAAAGGTAGATTCTATAAATTCTATACCATATGAAATTTTTAGTGGTTATTCCCTACTTTTTCTTTTAAAAACTGTGTTAAAATATACTTAAAAATAGTAGTACCAGGTATGGTAGTACATGCCTGTTATCCCAGCAACTCTGTAGGTTGTGGCAGGAGGATTGCAAGTTTGAGGTAGCCTCTGCAACTTAGCAAGACACTGTCTTAAAATAAAAAATCAAAAAGGTCTGAGGATGTGTAGCTCAGTGGTAAACCACCCCTGGATTAATCCCCAAGATCCTCCCTCCACCCTCCCCAAATTGTAGCTGTATCTATCAAAATTACAAATGGACATACCTTTTGGCTCAGTAGTTTTGTCTCTAGTAATTGATCTGCAGATACCTGTGCATATATATATGAAATGATATTTGCAAAAAATTTTTCATTGCTCTGTGTGTGTGTGTTTGAGAGAGAGAGAGAGTGGGGGGGAAGGAGGGGGGAGAGAGAGAGATGCAAAAAACTGGAAACAACCTAAATGCCCATCCATTAAGGCACTGATCAAATAAATTAGGATACTCCATATAGTAGGATGAAAAACATAATATTTTATCTATCTATCTATCTATCTATCTATCTATGTGCCAGGAATTGAACCCAGGGGCGCTTAACCACTGAGCCACATCCCCAGCCCTTTTTTAAATATTTTATTTAGAGATAGGGTCTTGCTGAGCTGCTTAGGGCCTCTCTAAGTTGCTGAGGCTGGGTTTAAACTTGTGATCCTATTGCCTTACCCTCCTGAGTCACTGGGATTACAGGTGTGTGCCATCATGCCCAGCATAACATTATTTTTAAATGAGGAAATACTACATGCTGATACAGAACCTTCATTTTATATATGAAAAATATATATATATGTAGGCACAATACTACATGGAAAGTATACTACTAATTTATGTTCCCCTCACATACCTTACTGATGACATTACTTACCTTCAGTGAAGGAAACTGATGGGCTAAGGGACAAAAGTGGGTATCATTTTGATTTTTTTTTTTTTTTTTTTTTGGTGGTCCTAGGGATTGAACCCAGGGCCTTGTACATGCCAGGCAAGCACTCTTATCAACTGAGCTATAATCCCAGCTCTATTTTGTACCTTAGAAATTTTGAGCCATGAGAATATATTAGTCAAAAATAAATAAACTTTATTTTTTTATAATTTTCTTTTGGGGGGCTAAATCAAGATAGTTAACATATGCAATGCCTCACATATTTTTTTTTTTTTTTTTTTTTGGTGGTGAGAACATTTAAAATCTTTCAGCAATTTTCAAGGATACAATGCTTTGTTATTAACTGTGTCACCATGTTGTACAAGAGATCTATTGAGCTTATTCCCATTTTCTTAATTATAATAATAATAATAATTATTTTTTAATACTGGAGATTGAAACCATAGGTACTCATCACTACACCCACCCCTCTTTTTTTTTTCTTTTTTTAAAAATTTGGTCTCGCTAAGTTGCTGGGGCTGGCCTCAAATTTATGATCCTCCTGCCTCAGCCTCCAAATTTCTTAATTCTTGAAAGAGACTTGAGTATCATTTAATTATATCAGAATTTTAGGGGCTGGGGTTGTGGCTCAGTGGTGGAGCAGCCTAGCACGTGCATGGCCTGGGTTTGATCCTCAGCACCACATAAAAATAAAGGCATTGTGTACAACTAAAACAAATTAAAAAATACTTAAAAAAAAAAAAGAAAAAAGAATTTTAAGCTAAAGTTTTCAGAAGGAAGAGCTTAAAAATATGATTTTTTTCTCTTTTATTACCATAGGGAGTGTGCAACAATCAATTAACCGTAAACAAAGCTGGAAAGGCTCTAAAGAATCTTTAGTTCCTCAGAGACATGGCCCACCTCTGGGAGAAAGTGTGATCTACCGTTCTGAAAGTCCCAACTCACAGACAGACGTAGGAAGGCCTTTGTCTGGATCTGGTATAACAGCATTTGCTCAAGCTCACCCTAGCAATGGACAGAGAGTGAACCCCCCACCACCACCTCAAGTAAGGAGTGTTACTCCTCCACCACCTCCAAGAGGCCAGACTCCCCCTCCACGAGGTACAACTCCACCTCCCCCATCTTGGGAACCAAACTCTCAAACAAAGAGGTATTCTGGGAACATGGAATATGTAATCTCCCGAATCTCTCCTGTTCCACCTGGGGCTTGGCAGGAGGGCTATCCTCCACCACCTGTTAACACTTCCCCCATGAATCCTCCTAACCAGGGACAGAGAGTCATTGGATCTGTTCCTGTGGGCAGACAACCAATCATCATGCAGAGTTCTAACAAATTTAACTTTCCACCAGGGAGACCTGGAATTCAGAATGGTGGTGGTCAGACTGACTTTATGATACACCAAAATGTTGTCCCTGCTGGCACTGTGAATCGGCAGCCACCCCCACCATATCCTCTGACCCCAGCTAATGGACAAAGCCCTTCTGCTTTACAAACAGGGGGGTCTGCTGCTCCTTCATCATACACAAATGGAAATATTCCTCAGTCTATGATGGTGCCAAACAGAAACAGTCATAACCTGGAACTCTATAACATTAATATACCTGGACTGCAGACAACTTGGCCTCAGTCATCTTCTGCTCCTGCCCAGTCATCTCCAAGCAGCGGGCATGAAATTCCTACATGGCAACCTAACATACCAGTGAGGTCAAATTCTTTTAATAACCCCTTAGGAAATAGAACAAGTCACTCTGCTAATTCTCAGCCTTCAGCTACAACAGTCACTGCTATCACACCAGCTCCTATTCAACAGCCTGTGAAAAGTATGCGTGTATTAAAACCAGAGCTACAGACTGCATTAGCACCTACCCACCCTTCTTGGATCCCACAACCAATTCAGACTGTTCAACCCAGCCCTTTTTCTGAGGGTACTACTTCAAATATGACTGTTATGCCACCTGTTGCTGAAGCTCCAAACTATCAAGGTCCACCACCACCTTATCCAAAACATCTGCTACACCAAAATCCATCTGTTCCTCCATATGAGCCTGTAAATAAATCTAGTAAAGAGGATCAGCTCAGCTTGTCCAATGAAGATGAGTGTGAGAAAAATTTTGAAAATATTGATAGTGGGGATAAAGAAAAGAAGCAGATTACAACTTCACCTATCACCGTTAGGAAAAACAAGAAAGATGAAGAGCGAAGAGAATCTCGTATTCAGAGTTATTCTCCTCAGGCATTTAAATTCTTTATGGAGCAACATGTAGAAAATGTCCTCAAATCTCATCAGCAACGTCTGCATCGTAAAAAACAATTAGAGAACGAAATGATGCGGGTAAAACTTTTTAAAATAACTATTTTATACTTAATCATCTGTTTCCTGGATATTTATTTTAAAATATTGTGCTCTAGTTACTTATAGCAAGATATTTTATCAGTAATTTAAGTGAATGAACATTAAAGCACTTTTTATTATAGCATTTTATTTTAGTATTTCAAAATTTATTCAGAATTTCCTGTAGTAAAGTTCTTGTGCAAATTTTAAAAATATTTGATTTACAATATACTGGTTTAGGTGTACAAACCCTTTATATAGAAATTGGAGTAAGGGTTGTTTTCTAGATTTTGTACATCATCTTACAACATTCAAAAATCAATGAGAAATATCTGGGTCAAAGTGTCAGAGAGAGATCTCATCAATTAGTTTCTTCTAATTTCATTTTAATAGTGTTCTAGAGAAAAATGTGTTCTTGTGATTCCACAGAAGTCTCTTTACTAGATACTACATACTATCATCATTATCATCATCATTTTTATCATATGCTCAGAATTCAAAGATTTGATTTCTCATCTTATATCTACCAGTCAAAATCCAAGAAGTTCAAACTTGTGATTTAACAACCTACATACTTCAGAAAGTTATTCTTTAAAAATGATTATTTTGAATCTGATTTTATAATACAGCATTGTTATTCTTACTATAAACTGAATTGTGTTTGATGATTAAAACCATGATTATTTCTATGACTTTATCCATATTGTAGTTCTTAGGATTTCTTACTAAAGTCTGTCTGTATGTATTTTCTTAGTTCATTTTTCCTTTTTCCTCTTCACTTTCACTAATAGCTGATTTAAACTTTTATGGTGTTGGAAGCTTTGCTGACTTCTGTAGCCTCCATTACTGTGTAGGCAAGTAAGATTTTAAGAGAAACAGTTCTATGTTACTAAGTTTGGCATGCCACCCTTTTCTTAGAAGATATTGCATGGAAATGTGCATCCTAACAGAAGCATGAGGTTGCTGTATTTTAATTAGTCTTGACATTTCTAAAATTAGACCCTACTTTTTTAGTTGAATTCCTTTTCTATTTAGATCCCTCAGTTAGATCTTTATTAATTAGCCAAAAGAAACCCTTCTAAATCAGGTATTCCATACCTCCTTAGAAGTTTTTTTTTTTTCTTTATTTCTATTTCTGTGAGTCCCACCAACTATTTTTTGAAGTATTCCAAAATATCTAAAAGATACTTTGTAGCCAGACAGTTTATCCCTTTTAAATGAGATAGAAATACTTAGATTTTGTTGTGGTAGCAGTGAGCTGAGTCCTACCCTTCTCTGATTCTCTAAGAAAGGTAAAAAAGAGCATATCAATGAGTAGTACATACTTCTTGAGAACAGGAAAAGGGTTGGTAGGGTAGAGAAAGCATTGTTCTGTTTGTAATACATCATATTTATTTATTTATTTATTTATTTATTTATTTATTTATTTATTTTAAAAGAGATGAGCTTGGAGTGGAAGAATTTCTTCCCATGTAGGACAAAATGAGAGGAAGAATATTTAAGACCTAGACATCTGCAAAAAGCAGCATTTAGTGAAGGCAATCTAATCCTATCATTTGGGATGAATATGCATGGAGACAGTTGAGAGTGCATGTTGATAGACATGTGTTTTATTGCACATTGGAAAGCTATTCTCTGAGTGTTCTATTAGAGAAGAATAGAAAGCTGACTGTTGGTATCCTTCTTTTCTTGTTTTCCTCAGCTGAATTTGCATACTTACATTGTACATTCTGTTAACTATCTCTTAAGCTACACTTTTGATCATTTAATTTTCTCTGGAATACATTCTAGATGTCTAACATGCTTTATTAAAAATTATTGTGCATTTAACCTTTAAATATATGCCTGAATTTCTTCAAAGCTATTTTTAATACTGAATATTTAAGATGACAATTCCTCATTTAACATCTAGTTTATTTACCTAGGTTGGATTATCTCAAGATGCCCAGGATCAAATGAGAAAGATGCTTTGCCAAAAAGAGTCTAATTACATTCGTCTTAAAAGGGCTAAAATGGACAAGTCTATGTTTGTGAAGATAAAGACACTAGGAATAGGAGCATTTGGTGAAGTGTGTCTAGCAAGAAAAGTAGATACTAAGGCTTTGTATGCAACAAAAACTCTTCGAAAGAAAGATGTTCTGCTTCGAAATCAAGTTGCTCATGTTAAAGCTGAGAGAGATATACTGGCTGAAGCTGACAATGAATGGGTAGTTCGCTTATATTATTCATTCCAAGATAAGGACAATTTATACTTTGTGATGGATTACATTCCCGGGGGTGATATGATGAGCCTTTTAATTAGAATGGGCATCTTTCCAGAAAATCTGGCACGGTTCTACATAGCAGAACTTACTTGTGCAGTCGAAAGTGTTCATAAAATGGGTTTTATTCATAGAGATATTAAGCCTGATAACATTTTGATTGATCGTGATGGTCATATTAAATTGACTGACTTCGGCCTTTGCACTGGCTTCAGATGGACACACGATTCCAAGTACTATCAGAGCGGTAAGCAAACTCAAATTTAATTTATAATAATGTGATTTATTTATGCAGTAAAATATAAGATGATTGTCATCACTGGATGGGAGCCAAAAGACCTGGGTCAGGTCTTGACTTTTGGATAAACTTGGGTGAATTCTTCTTTAGGCACATAGACTTAGAAAATGAAACATTGTTAAATTTGATTAAATACTACTGATATTTTTTAGTTAAACTATTTTAAAATTTTTATTTAAAAATAACAGATGGTGTTTTTTAAATAGTTTTAAAATGAAGCCCTATATCCAACAATCAGTACTTTACAAATCCTTAAATAATCACTTCCCTTTCTGTCCTCCAGAGATAATCATTATTTTAAAAGCTTATAATCAGATCTTTCCTTTTCTCCAATTTTTATCACATGTATATATCCTTAAACAATATGTACAATATATTATTTCATTTTGCCTACTCTCAAGTCTTTATTTAAATGTATTCATTTTATTGTATTCTTCTGTGATGGCTTCTTTTATATGTTTGAGATTTCTCCATGTTATTACATGTGACATTTATTTTCACTGCTCTTTAGGATTCCATTATGTAACTGTTACACAGTTTATTTAATGCAAAACACTTTTTATGTGTATGATTCTGTGTAATCTTGTGACACTGTGAGGCAGGATGAAGAAAATGAGGCTTAGCTAGATAAGTAAGCTCACGGTCAGACACAAATTAAGTGTAAGGGCTAGGCTTTGAACCCAGGTTTGTCTGATTACAGGGCCCATGTTATTTCTACTATACCACACTGCCTCACCAAGATTCCTTCAAGCACTAATGGAAGTGTAAGTCAATCTAACATTTGTTGAATACTTACTATGTATTAGGTACTTTACATATATTCTAATTTAATGTTCGTAACAGTCCTCTGAGGTGTTATTAGCCTTCAGTGCTTCTGTGAACACAAGCAGGTTGATATTAAATGGTTGGAATTTTATGTCTCCCCAGATTCACCTTAATTATTACTTGGAGTTCTTAAAAATATGATCCCTAAGCTCTATTCCAGCCTTTTGAATAAAAATTTTCACTGGAAAATGGAAATCATACTTTAATCAAACTTCCCAGGTGATTATTATAGGTAGATTGATTTCAAATATAATTCTAGGTGACTTCATCCTGTCATAGCTTTAAATGCTATATATATTCAGTGACTTCCAAATCTTTCTTTTCAGAAATGATCTCTCTCTGAAATTACCAATTTCTGTATCCAGTTACTTACTAGGTGTTTCCACATGGATTTCCAGTGGCTTTTCAGAGTTAATATTGACAGTAGGGAACTCTTAGCTGCCATACCCATGTCTACTTCCTTCGAGTCTTCCCCATTTTAGTATTTTAGTATATTATACACCACCAACACCCACTGAGGTATCCTTCATTTCTTTTCCATATCTCTACATCTGATTCATCCATCAACAAGTCCTGTGTATGCCACTACTAAAATATACCCTGAATCTATTTATTTCTCTGTAGATCCATGTCCAAGCTTACTTGTAACAGCCTTTTTTTTTTTTTTTCTTTTTTCTTTTTTCTTTTGCAGTACTAAGGATTGAACGAAGGGTCTTGCATATGCTAGGTACTAAACTACATCCCCAGCCTTTTAATTTTATTTTGAGACAGGATCTTGGCTGTCTAGGCTGACCTCAAACTTATGGTCCTCCTGCCTCAGCCTTCCAAATAGCTGGGATTATAAGCATGTGCCAGCATACTCAGCTTTTTTCTTTTCCTTTTTTATTATACTGGGAATTTAACCCACAGGTGCTTAACCACTGAGCCACATCCCTAGCCCTTTCTATTTTGAGACAGGGTCTCAGTAAATTGCTGAGGCTGGTCACAAACTTGTGATCCTTGTGTCTTAGCCTCCTAAGTTGCTGGGATTACAGGGGTGCACCACTGCATCTGGCTCACACCAAACTTTTTTTTTTTTTTTCCCCAGTACTGGGGATTGAACTCAGGGGCACTCGACCACTGAGTTGCTGAGTGCCTCGCCATTGCTGAGACTGGCTTTGAACTAGTGATCCTCCTGCTTCAGCCTCCCAAATGCTGGGATTACAGGTGTGCGCCACTGCACCCAGCACACCCAACTTTTTATGCCTTAGCAAATGCCACCTTCTCAATCCATCTCCCTAGCCACCTAATCTGTGACTCTAATGTAGCTGTCCAGTCACACACATTTGTCTTACCTGTGCTGATTCTCTCTATAGGATGATTCAGTTTCCTTTTTTAAATTTTTTTTTTTTTTTTTTAAGACACAATGTCTTGCTATGTTGCCCAGGCTGGCCTTAAACTCCTAAACTTCTGGGTTCAGGTGATTCTCCTGAGTAGCTGGAACTGCAGGCATGCACCACCACCACCACTTTTTTTTTTTTTTTTTTTGGTTGTGCTTGGGCTCAAACCAAGGGTCTTAGGCATGTAAAATATCTGTGCTACCACTGAGCTATACCTTCAGCCTCATCATCAGATGTTATATGTGTATTTGTTGTGTTTCTTCCCATATTTGAATGTGAGATGCCCAATTGAAGAACCTTATTTTTTATTAATGTCATTTGTTGAATGAAGGAACCACAGATCTAATTTGAAAATTTGCCCAGAATAGTAAAGGAGTAGCCTTGACTTTTATGTATGCATGTATTGGGTATTGAACCCATGGGCTTTACCACTGAGCTATTATTTTTTTGAGATAGGGTCTCACTAAGTTGCTGAGGCTGGCCTTGAATTTCTGCCTCAGACTCTGAAGTCAAGGGATTACGGGCGTGTACCACCATGCCTGGCCCAAATAACATCCTTAATCCTACCTACTCATGACTTATATTGTTACCATTTAACTTTAAATAAATTACTGAGTTTTGCTTGCATTTTTCATAATGTGGAAGTTTTCTTATTCATGTCTCAGAAAACAGGCCCTAGTCAGTAATAAACACCATCAGTGATTTGGCGTATTTTATGGTTCAGATTGTCACTCAATATCATTCTACCTTTTCTTACACATGAAATTTATAATGGTTTAAAGGAAAGAAATATATTCAAAGCCCCACAGCTATTAACCAGATCAAGTAGAATTCACAACTCTACATGATTCCAAATCCCAAAGAGCTCCACTAGACCACCTAATACATGTTTTTAACCCTAAATCATGATATCAGAAGATTAAACAGACTTGAGGTTTACTTTTGTCCTTGTTGCTTTCATTATTGTTCTTTTTTTCTGTACAGGGGACCATCCACGGCAAGATAGCATGGATTTCAGTAATGAATGGGGTGATCCCTCAAATTGTCGATGTGGAGATAGATTAAAGCCATTAGAGCGGAGAGCTGCACGCCAGCACCAGCGATGTCTAGCACATTCTTTGGTTGGGACTCCCAATTATATTGCACCTGAAGTATTGTTGCGAACAGGTAAAGCATTTTTAAATAAACAATCTCAATAGGCCTTTATATCAACCAAAATTTAAATATGCCTTATTTTTCAGGCTTATTATGAAAGTATTGATTTTACAATGTAAGTTGCTAGATCAGTGTTAATGATAGTTGTATTAATTCTGAGCATTTAAGAGTGCTTATGAATAACTATATAAATTTTTGGTATCTTTAGGATATACACAGTTATGTGACTGGTGGAGTGTTGGTGTTATTCTTTTTGAAATGTTGGTGGGACAGCCTCCTTTTTTGGCACAAACACCATTAGAAACACAAATGAAGGTAAGGTATAGAATCTATACCAAAAGAATTGGAACAGAAGGCTGGGGATGTAGATCAGTTGGCAGGGAGCTTGCCTCACATGCACAAGGCCCTGGATTCAATCCGCAGCACCACACACACACACACACACACACACACACACACACACACAAGAATTATCACAGAGTCCCTACATCATACATCTTTATTTATTAGTACAGTTTGAATATCCTTCTCTGAAGCACTTAAGGTCAGAAATGTTTCTAATTTCATATTTGTTCACACTTTCAAATATTTGTATATGCATAATGAAATATCTTGGTGATGATACCCAAGTTTAAACACAAAATTTATTTGTTTCATTATACCTTACATACATAGATTGAAAGTAATTTTATACAATATTTTTAGTGTGCCTTTGTGGGTATTTTGCTGCTCTTTGTTTTATTCCAAAATCAACACAAACCCAAGGCCATATACATGCTGGGCAAGTTCTTGCCACTGAGCTATGTCCCCAGCCCCTATGCTTTCATATGAACTAAAATCATCATGTGAGGTCAGGTATGGAATTGTTCCATTTGTAGTATCATGTCTGCACTAAAATTGTTTTGGATTGTATAGCATTTCAGATTTTGGATATTTGGATCAGGGGTGCTCAACCTGTATTTCACTTAAGAGTATCTTTTTTTCTTTTAATATTTTTTAGTTATACTTGGATACAAAATCTTTATTTTGTTTGTTTATTTCTATGTGGTGCTAAGGATCAGACCCAATGCCTCACATATGAGCCACAACCCCAGCCCTTAATTTGGGGTTAAAGAATAAATTTATAAGGGTATATTAACCCACTAAAATTCCGTGCATGAATTTTTATTTTTTAATGGGTACTGGGCTTTGAACTCAGGGGCACTTGACCACTGAGCCACATCCCCAGCCCTATTTTGTATTTTATTTGGAGACAGGATCTCACTGAGTTGCTTAGCGCTCGCCATTGCTGGGCTTTGAACTCTTGATCCTCCTGCCTCAGTGTCCCAAGTGGCTGGGATTATAGTCATGTGCCACTGCAACGGCCTTTTTTTCCCCTCTTTTCTTTTTTTTTTTTTTTAAGAGAGAAAAAAGATTTATTTTGGCTCTCAGTTTCAGAGGTTGCAGTCCTCCGTAGCTGTGAGGTGGTTGGGGGAGAAGAGGAACAGGGAAGGGAGGGAGAGAAAGGAGGAAAAGATTCCATGTGTGAATTCCCATCTACCTCATCCCACCATCACAATACTCTTACATCTGCCCTCACTATACTCTATGACTATACTCTTTATCATCCCATACACACCACACTTATTTTATCTTCATAAAGCTTTTTAGTCTCTAGATTTATTCCATTTACTCTTTGTCAGTCACTGCCTCCTAGCTTTATCTCCATTCATGCACATTCTAGCCCCAAACTACAAACATATACCTGTATCTCTACCCACATTGACCATACATTGCCCCATTGAAAATCCTTTAGTGTTTCCTTAGTACATGCGTTAAAATCCAGACTTTTCCTCTGTTTTTTATTTAAACTGTTCCCTCTGTCTGCAATATCTTACTTCTTCCTACCTCCTATACTTTCTCTCCTTTCTGAAGCCTGGTTAACTCTTGATCATTCTTATTCTTTGAGAGTATCTTGAGAAAACATCTCTTCTGTGACCCCATCTCAAAGGTGTAACTACTTCTGTAATTGCATTAAATATATTTTAAAACTTATTAGAATTTCATATAGTATAGGTCTGCTGATAATGTGTTCCCTCAAGTTTATCTCAAAGTATCTTTTTAAAAAATTAACTTTGTATTGGTGCATTATAGTTATACATAAAATGAGATTCAGTATGATACTTTCATACATGTATAATTTGGTCTGTTTCATTTCCTTGCATCTCCCCTTTCCCTCCTCTTATCACCTACCTGTACTCTACCTGTCTCCCTCCTATTTACATAAGGTCCCTTTTTTCAAAGTGTCCTTATTTTATCTTCATTATAATATCATATACATCTACACATATGTAAGCATATGCGTATCTGGGTGTATGTAATTGAATGCTTTTTCGTAAGGTTGAGAATGAGGCAAGGATGTCCATTCTTACCAATGTTATATTCTGGAAGTCTTATTATTAGCCAGTGCAATATAGTAAGAAAAAGAAATAAGGGGCTGGGGTTGTGGCTCAGCGGTAGAGCGCTCGCCTCGCACGTGTGCGGCCCAGGTTCGATCCTCAGCACCACGTAAACATAAATGCATTGCATTGTGTACAACTAAAGCAAATAAATAAATATTAAAAAAAAAAGAAATAAAAGGCACACTGATTGGAAAGAAAGAAATAAAATCTTACCCTATTCATACAGTACATAATTTTCTATAGAAAAATCTCAGGAATTCTACAAAAAACTCATAAAAGTAATTAGTGAGTTTAGCCAGGTTGTAGGATGTAAGAATACACATAAAAGCTAATTGTATTTTTGTATTTCAGATCATATTTCATAGATCTCTATGCTGAAAGACACAAAATCCCACTGAAAGAAAGCAAAAAAAGACCTAAATGGAGATATATACCATGTTCATTGATTGGAAGAATCAACACAATAAAGCTATCGATTTTCCCCAAATTGATTTTTAGAGAATTTTTTGTAAATATAAATGAGCTGATTCTAAAACTTATATGAAGTGATAGATAAAGTAACTAGAGTAGCAAAAATACTTTTTTTTTAAGAACTTTTTGGTAGTAGCGGAGATTGCACTCAGAGCCTCACACGTATACTCAAGCACTCTACCACTGAACTACATCTCCCAACCCTTTCTAAATTTTATTTTGAGTCAAGGTCTGAGTTGCTCAGGCTGGCCTCTAACTTGCTTATTCTCGTGTCTTAGCCTCCTAAGCAGTTAGGATTACGGGCATGTGTCACCATGCCTGACCAAAAACAATTTTTAAGAACAAAGTTGGAGGAATCAACTACCTTATTTTAATACTTACTATGAAACTGCAGTAATTCAGTGTGATATTGACAAAAGGATACCCACATAGATCAATGGAACAAAATAGAGAATGCATGCATAGCACCACTATAATATGTCTATTTGATCTTTTAACAAAGGTACAAGGGGAGAAAGGATAGTTTTCAACAAATGGTATAGGAAAAATTGGTCAGCTGTATTTAAAAAAAAGATCCTGAACCTTAACTGACCTTACACCTTACACAAAGGTTAACTCAAAATGGGTCATACAGCTGGGCCTGGTGGTGCACACCTGTAATCCCAGTGTCTTGGGAGGCTGAAGCATTAGATCACAAGTTCAAGGCCAGCCTTAGTAATTTAACCAGGCCATAAGCAACTTAGTGAGACTCTGTCTCAAAAAAGTAAAAGGTTTGGGAATGTAACTTAGTGGTAAAGTACCCCTGGGTTTAGTTCCCAGTACCAAAAACAAAAATAGGAGTCAGACATGAAGGGATAAAGACATAAAGCTGTAATACTTTAAGAAGAAAACATAAGAGAAAAACTTTGTGGCCAGGGTTAGGTGAGAGTTCTTAGGAAAGACACCAAAATCATGATCCATAATAGAAAAAATTGATAAATTGGACTTCATCAAAATTAAGAAGTTTGACTCTACCAGAGACATAGTCAAGAAAATGAAAAGACAAACTGCAGTGTGCAAATTACATATTCAACACAGGGGTTTTAACTACACTATATAAAGAACGGCAAAGTATAAGAGTAAGAAAACAAACAACCCAGGCTGATGATCTGACAGATTTTCTTGTGTGGATCAAAAGTGTGTCTGTTTAAATCTTCCAAAATGGGTTGAAACAAACACAGGCATCTTGACAGGTCCCTCAGAGGAAAAGTTGATGGTACTTGGATCACATATTCTGCTGTCTTACCAAATTTTAACAGTCTCTCCTTCATGTAGTGTTCCTGGTTGTTGTATGTGTCTGAGCAGGTTCTAGAATTTCAAAATAGTTGATTTTACAGTTTAATGGTCATTTTTATGGAAGGGCAGGCCTCTAAACCTTCCTACAACGCCATTGTCTATGACAGCCCCCTCTACTGTGCTTTTGACTTATTTTCTCTTTGTATAGTGTTATTTGTGGTTGTTTCAGTGACTGGAAAATACATACTAAGCTTTCACAGTCTAGTTAGAATTGATATTTCATCACTTTGAGATAAATGTAGAATCTTACTACTTCGTACATAGACCCCATTAGTCTCTACCCTTTATGTGGTAGCTATGTACTATACCTGTACACATTTAAAACCTTATCCACCGGGCGTGGTGGTGCACGCCTGTAATCCCAGCATGTGGGAGGCTGAGGCAGGAGGATTGCAAGTTCAAAGCCAACCTCAGCAGTGGTGAGGCACTTAGCAACTCAGTGAGACCCTGTCTCTAATAAAATACAAAAAAGGGCTGGGGATGTGATCCAGTGGTCAGGTGCCCCTGAGTTCAATTCCCGGTACCACCGAAAAATAAAATAAAACCTTATCCAACAGTGTTACTGTCGATGCTTTCAACTACCATCTTTTTTGGGGGTGAGGTTACTGGGGATTGAACTCAGGGGCACTCAACCACTGAGCCACATAACCCCATCCCTATTTTGATTTTTATTTAAAGACAGGATCTCACTGAGTGCTTAGCACCTTGCTTTTGCTGAGGCTGGCTTTGAACTTGTGATCCTCCTGCTTCAGCCTCCTGAACCACTGGGATTACAGGCATGCGCCACCGTGCCTGGCAGCCATCATCTTATTTTAAAGAACTCAAGATGAGAAGAATAAGCCAGGGGCAGTGGCACATACCTGTAATTCCAGCTATTCTGGAAGCTGAAGCAGGAAGATAGCAATTTCAAGGCCAGCCTCAGGGACTTACTAGCAAGACTATCTCAAAATAAAAAGTGAAAAGGCTCAATCCCCTATACCAAACAAAAAAGATGCATATTTAATATTTTCCTATATTCCTGATGTTTCAAGATTCATGCTTTATTAGCTCTCTAGAGCTTCCCTAAGCAAATATTTTAGAACAGGTTTGTTGGCAACAGATTAAGATCTTTTAATTTTCCTTAAGTTTAGAATGTCTTTACTGCCTGCTGTAGGATATTATCATTTGGTATATGTCTTAGTCCATTTTCTGTTGGTAAAACAATACCCGGTGATGCAGTATTTTTATTAAAGAAAAGAGCCTGTTTTTGTTCATCATCCTAGAGGCTGGGAAGTCCCAAAGGTGGGTGGGCCTAAGTGGTAAGGGCCTCATGGCACTTCATAACATGACAGAAGTTGGAAGTAGAAGCACCCATGTGCAAAGATAAAACAAACAAACAAAAAAAAAGCCTTGCTTTAGCTCGCCTAGCACGTGCGCAGCCCAGGTTCAATCCTCAGCACCAATAAATAAGCAAATAAATAAATATATTTTTTAAAAAAGCCTTGGTTTATTATAACCTGCTTTGTGGTATCCAGTCCAGTCCCATAGAGTGAGAAGTCTAAGTAATTCCTGTGAGATGGCATTAATGCCTCATGAAGTTTGAACCCTCATGTCCCAAATGTCTCTTTAAATTTTTTTATTTATTTATTTATTTTTGTGGTACTGAGGAGTGAACCCATGCTAGGCAAGCACTCTACCACTGAGCTATACCATGAGCCCTTTTCATTTTGAGACAGTCTTACTGAGTTGCCCAGGCTGCCCTTGAACTTGGATTCTTCCTGCCTCAGCCTCCCAAGTAGCTGGGATTACAAGTGTGTACCACCACACCTGGCTCTAAATGCTTTTTAAAGGCCTTACCACTTCTAAATCCTGTCACATAAGGGACCAGGCCTCAATATGAGTTTGGGTGGGGCCAAACCATATTCAAACCCATAGCAGTATGGTTTTAGTTCTTGTAGCATTTAAAAATGTGTACTTCCGTCTGTTCTCTATGATTTAATAGGACATCTGTAGTCATTCATATTCTTCAAGTAATGTACTATTTTCCCCTTGCCTTTTTTTTTTTTTTTTTTTTTTTTTTTTAATGGTGCTGGGGATTGAACCCAGGACCTTATGCATGCAAGGCAAGCAATCTACCATCTAAGCTATATCCCCAGCACCCCCTTGCCATTTTTTTAGATATTTATTTATTTACTTTAGTTGTACACAATGCAATGCATTTATGTTTACGTGGTGCTGAGGATCGAACCCAGGCCACGCACGTGTGAGGTGAGCGCTCTGCCACTGAGCCACAACCCCAGCCCACCCTTGCCATTTTTAATAATTTATTTTCTTTAATTTTTAGTATTGTAATCATGTAAGAAATCATGGATTTCTTAGGGTTTATCCTATTCAGTGTTCACTTAATTGAAGCATCTTAAACTTTCTCCCTCTCCTGGGGATTAACTCACATATGCTTTGCCACTGAGCTTCAGCCTCAGCCCTTTTTATTTTTCATTTTCAGACAGGGTCTCTCTAAGGTACTGAGGCTGACCTCGAACTTGTAGTCCTCCTGCTTCAGCCTCCTGAGTTATTGGGATTAGAGGCAGGTGCCACCATGATTGACTTTAGTATCAGATCCATGTAGATCCAGTTTGAAGAGTGAGCTCAGTAATTCATAAACAACTTTATGGGGTTAATTTCTTCCCCTCCCCATGATGTCCATAGTACTTTCTAGTTTCCCGGAACTCCTCTTTTCAGTTTTCTGACCAGAAAAGGAGCCTTTGTTTGCCCCCACTCTGCCATATATGTCACATAAATGTACCAGCATCCAAGATAAGGTAGCAAGAGGAGAGAGGGAGAGAGAAAATAAGCAACAGATATATGAGCCACCTTCTGCCTTTTTTTTTTTTTTTAAGATGGACACAGTACATTTATTTTATTTACTTTTTGTGGTGCTAAGGATTGAACCCAGTGCCTCACATTCTACCACTGAGGCACAACCCCAGCCCTATCTTCATTCTCTCTCTCTCTCTCTCTTTTTGTTTTGTTTTTAGTAGTGGGGATTGAATCCAGGAGCCCTTTACCACTGAGCTGAGCATCATCCTTAAGCCCTTTTTTAAAAATTTTTTTTGAGACACGGTCTAACTGAATTGCTCAGGTCCTCACTGAATTGCTGTGGCTACCCTTGAATTTGTGATCCTCCTTGTCTCAGCCTCTTGAGGCACTGGGATTACAGGTGTGCACCACCACACCTGGCTCGAACCATCCTCTTTAGAGTACATGCTGCATGATTTTATTTCTAATTGGAAAAGAAGTTTCCCTCTCAAGAATTTTCAGTGTCTACAGGACCTTTTGCCACCTATATTGCTGCCAAGTAACTCCTTTCATGGAACTCCCTGAATCTGAACTAGGAGGGCATCTCCTAGAATGCTGTCTGTCTGTGTGGTGCTTCCTCCATGATTTGGGCTACCCTGAGTTTAGGCTGGGAAAGATAAGAAAGAAAAAATGGTAAACTCACCACCAAGTCCAGTGATACTTTGGATCCTCACCTCCTTGCCAGTCTGGCTGTTATTTATTTCATAGTCTCCTCAAATATCTTCTCTGGCATTCTCTCCAGGTTTTATAGCGGCATTCTGTTGTAATGATAAGATAGAATAGAATATACCTAGTATTTCCTTCCTTCCTTTCTTTCTTTTTTTTTTTGGTACCAGGGATTGAACTCGGGCACTCAATCACTGAGCCACATCCCCAGCCCCTTTTTTTGTATTTTATTAGAGACAGGGTCTCACTGAGTTGCTAAGTGCCTCCCATTGCTGAGGCTGGCTTTGAACTCGCTATCCTCCTGCCTCAGCCTCCCAAGTGCTGGGATTATAGGCGTGTGCCACCGCGCCCGGCTCGGCTAGTATTTCTTATTGAAAACTGGAACACTGTCTGCTTGTAGAATTTTCTTTCTCTTTGCTTTTCTGCATGTTTACTATAATGTACCTATGTGTATTTTTCTTTGTATTTATCTTGTTCAAGGTTCACTAAGCTTCTTGAATTATAGGTTGATGTCTTTCATCAAATTATGTCATCAATTCGAATATTTCTTGGCCTCCTTCTCTCCTCTGGGATTCTAATTATTATGCATATGGTATTCATTTGCTGTTGTCCTTTCTGTCCCTTATGCTTTATTTATTTTTTATTGTAGTTTATTCTCTCAGTGCTTCGATTTACACAATTTATGTTGATCTTTCTTTGAATTAACTCTTTGTTTTGATGTGTCTTGTCATTTTAACCATAAACTAAAAATTCCTGAATGTTCCTTTTAATAAAAAATAAGCCAGGTGTGGTGGCACACACCTATAATCACGGTGACTCACGAGGCTGAGGCAGGAGGATTGCAAATTCAAAGCCAGCCTCAGCAATTTAGTGAGGCCCTACACAATTTAGTGAGACTCTGTCTCAAAAATAAAAAATGAAAAGGTCTAGGGATGTGGCTCAGTTGTAAAATACCCCTGGGCTAAATCCCTGATACCAAAAATAAAATGAAATAAAATAAAATAGGGCTGGGGATATAGCTCAGTGGTTAAGCACCTCTGAGTTCAATCCCTATACCAACAAATAAAAATAAATAAGTAAATTGAAAGAGCTAGGGCCCCTCCGCTGCTGCAGTGTTTAGACTTGTGCATCATGGACAGGTGGGTGTGGGGAAGGACTATAGAGTCAGCCCAAACCCCCATGCAGGTTAGTGCCTTCAGAGGGGAAAGCAGGGAGAACTTAGTGTGCAATAATAGTAACATCAGGAAGGCTGTGGTGACCCCATTTTGCCCCATCCCTGCAGTTTCCTCCCTGCCTGACCCTGGGCAAGGCTCTTTTGCCATCCTGGGGCTCAGTTGTATTTTCCTAAGGAGAGGGTTGCTTCCCCCATGATCTCTCAAACCCTTTTTCTATTTCCAAGGACACCATGCCTCCAGAAAAGGAGGGCCCAGCATAACCATGGGACAGTTGATTGCAAGCAGTGAGGGAAGGCCAAAGAGGAACCTAGAGAAGAGGTGATGATGGTCATAATCCAAAGGAGGAGCTTCAACCTGTGCTGCAGCCACAGGAGGCAAAGGACATCTTTGCCCTTGCTGGAGGGAATGTTAGCCCTGCCTAGATGCTTTCTCAGTCACCTCCTAGATACAGGCTTGTTCTCCAGGCCTACTACAGCTTGTTGTCCTCCCAACTCTAATCCCTAAACCCTCAGTGATTACCTCTACTACTTCCTGCCCCCATGGCAGGTCCCTATAGAAGCAAAACGTAGTCAGCTTAGACTCTGGCATATTGAGACTAGGCCCTGATACTATCATCCTCACTTGCCCACCAATGTACTATTTAATAAAAATATTGTTAAAGAACAAAAAAAGGGCTGGGGGGCTGGGGATGTTGTTCAGTCATAAAGTGCTCCTGGGTTCAATCCCCAGAAACTAAGAAAAGAACAACATCCCATTGATTATATATTTCCATTTGTCCTGAAATAAGTGATGAAACCACATATAAATATTACTACATGATTATTTTTTCTAAAAAGAATTTTTAAAACATTATGTTATATACAACTATAATTCACCAATAAAAAATGTGGGGGAGGGGAAGAAATAGCAATCAATAAAAATTCCTGGATATCCCCTCACCCCCCCAAAAGAAAAATTATATTATTAGTTGAAGTATTTCCTTTTTCAAACCTAGGATGAAACTTCAAAATGAACAGATACTACTATAGGAAGGTTTTTTTTGTTTTTTGTTTTTTTTTTTTTTGGTGGTGCTGGGGATTGAACCCAGGTCCTTGTGCATGTGAGGCAAGCACTGTACCAACTGAGCTATATCACCAGCCCCAGGAATTTATTTTTCTTCCCTCCACATTAACTAATTTATGCCTATGTAAATAAGGATAAATGGGTTCATTTATTCATTTATTTGATAAATATGTATCGATTCCCTCTCAGGTTGATGATGTTTAAGTTAAAATAACAGTGCATTTGGCCACTTAACAGGATGTACCCAAAATCTATTTAATACCATGTTCTGAGTCTTTTCTCATTTCCCCCGCCTCTGAGAATTCACTTGATATTCGTTTTTTTTTTCCTTCATTTCATTTTATTCTCAAAACCAGAAGAACAAAGATTTATTGCACATCTAATATGCACCAGGCAATTTTCCAAGTACAGGAAAATACAATTAAAACATAATTCCTAGCCTTATGTAATATTATAACAGAAGTAAGTTTATGGCTTAAGGGAGGCAGAGTAAAGTAATGGAAGTAGTCATTCCTACCAGAAGGACTTAACAAGGTAGGTTAAAAAACAACAACAACAACATTCTGAGTCTTCTGTGAGCATAAGTTGCCTGGAAAGGAGGGGACAGGAGGAAAAGTTATTTCTCAGCAGTGATTCATTATTAAATGCATGAATGGTAAAATACTGTGCAATTTATTTAAAATAACAAATAGTCCAGTAAGACTTTGGTATAAAACTTGGAAGAAATTTTTGGTTTTCATCTCTTCCCTCCTAACTTTTAAAAATCTTCCTTAAAGGTTATCAATTGGCAGACATCTCTTCACATTCCTCCACAAGCTAAACTGAGTCCAGAAGCCTCTGATCTGATCATTAAACTTTGCCGAGGACCAGAAGATCGCTTAGGGAAGAATGGTGCTGATGAAATAAAAGCTCATCCATTTTTTAAAACAATTGATTTTTCCAGTGATCTGAGACAGCAGTCTGCTTCATACATTCCTAAAATCACACACCCAACAGATACATCAAATTTTGATCCTGTTGATCCTGATAAGTTATGGAGTGATGATAATGAGGAAGAAAATGTAAATGACACTCTCAACGGATGGTATAAAAATGGAAAGCACCCTGAACATGCTTTCTATGAATTTACCTTTCGAAGGTTTTTTGATGACAATGGCTACCCATATAATTATCCAAAGCCTATTGAATATGACTACATTAATTCACAAAGCTCAGAGCAACAATCGGATGAAGATGATCAGCAAACAGGCTCAGAGATTAAAAATCGTGATCTAGTGTATGTTTAACACACTAGGAAATAATTGTAATGAGGATTTGGAAAAGGCCTGAGATGCAGGATTTTTTGAAGTTCCAAGAGTAAAATTATGCAAATGTGGCAGAGCTATGTATATGTGCTCTGTGTACAATATTTTATTTTCCTAAATTATGGGAAATTCTTTTAAAATGTTAATTTATTCCAGCCTTTTAAATCAGTAATGTAGAAAAATTGCTATAAGGAAATTAAATTATGAACTGAATATTATAGTCAGTTCTTGGTACTTAAAGTACTTAAAATAAAAAAATAGTGCTTTGTTGAAAAGGAGAAACCTGGTATCTATTTGTATATATGCTAAGTAATTTTAAAATTCCAGAGTTTTTTTTGAAATTTTTTTGAAAATAGTTTTAGTTTTATCTTGCTTTAACCAAATATGAAACATACCCTTATTTACAGAGCTCTTTTTTCCCTTATAACCTTGTTTTGGGTACAAAATAAGCTAGAGAAATTAAGCCATCACTGGAGAGTTTTCCCAGGCTAATGATAATCTATATAAGATGTGCTAAAACAAGGAATACAGGTTGGAAACATATGTTCGTCAGAAGGAAAAATAATGAAAGTTTCTTTTTTCTTCCCTCTGTGGAATATTTCATCTAGCATTTTTTTTTCTCAATAATTACTGGCTTTAAAAAGAAGTCAAAGCACTACAAGTTTTCTTCCATATGGGTATTAATGCTGCTTCCAAGTTTTAAAAGGGAACAAAGTTGCCATAAATCAAAATTTTCAAATACTAAAAGCTAAGATCTTTTATATTTTTACTTTCAAATTTTAAACTTCCACCACCCTAGCCAGATAAATTATTTTCAGTTTACATAAAACTTTGATTAGAAATTATTTGTGCATACTCACTAAAAAAAGTACTTTTTCTAGGGGTTAAGGATGTAGGTCAGTTGTAGAATGCCTGCCTAGCACACGTCCAGGCTCTGGCTTCAATCCCGGCACTGGGGGAAAAAGTACTTTTTCTATACAATGACTGGTTTTTATTATGTCATAAAAGCTGTAGGTTTCCTCTTTCAGAACAGTGTTGCATATACAAATTGTTTTTGGCAAAGGAAAATGTGGCTGTTTGACAATATTTTATCTAAGGGCAGATTAATTGGTGAGAAAAATAATTATTAACTCTTTAATTGTGATGGCCATTAGTAATCAGGAAAAATTACATACTGGTCTTCATAGAAAATTCAACTCTTAACTTATTTAAGCTTAATAATGTTTTTCGATATGTCTATTTATATAAGGTAGTTTCATACCAAAATATGTATAGATGGTCTTTTAGGAAGGGGAATTGGGCTCTGTCCTAACCTTAGTAAAATTCATGTTTTATTGCCTTTGCTTAAGCTTCATTGATATGCAATTATTTTTTCAAAACTTAATGTCCATAGATAAAAGGCGAAATTTTAGTGGTTTACAGACTTTCAGCTTTCTTCATGTGAAAGCTGATGGAGACCATGTGTGTAGTAACATTAAAGGGAAAGCTGTCTTGGTTGAATTGGGGGGAGAGGAAAACATTAGTTCACACTTCCCACCTTTCTATAGGTGGCCCTCTCAGAGCTCAGCTTAAAAACCACTGCCGTGTATTAATGGATCTTTGGGGTCACTGATTCTTTTGAGTATCTGATGAAAGCCAAGGACACTTGTCTCAGAAAAAAGTGCACAGCAACACATATGCAAAAAATGTTGCATGCAGTTTTAGGACATTCAGGGCATGTTGTCACAAAATACAGGTTAAGGACCTCTGTCCCGTAAGAATATTGCCATGTTAAACTAAGAACTTTTAATTTACTGATCAATACTGAGATTAGAACATCTTGTGATAATACTGATAATTTGTGATGGTAAAGGTCTGTAGAATGTGATAAGATGACCCTGTGAATACCTCTCGCTGGAAGAATGCTAAGATGTTTTAGACACACCATTTTGAGGGCACTAAAATGTTTGGCTCATTTCAAGCTTGATACGAGAAATATTTCTAAAGGATTTCAGATCAGAGAATTTTTAAAAATGCACTACCATAAGTAAGATGGCAGTCTTTACTTCATGAAATATTGTTTAGTTCTGTAAAATCCTATGCAAAACAAACTATTTCAAGCTTTTTCAGTTTGGTACTCACATTGTTCTTTGAGCTTTTTCATTCAGATTTACAAATTTTCATTTAGTAGTTTTACTTCTGGACTGTGGTGCAATACAGTAGAAAACCAACTTTGTTACATTTACATTATAGGAAAACTTAAGGTGCTGTCTCCTCCCTCACCTCCCCACAATCTGTACTGCCCCTTTTCCTCAACTCTAAGACACTACAGGCTCTATTCTTTCAAAATTTCCTCTGACAGTATAAGCTTTTTGTGCTTGTCTGAAGTAATAATATACAAGCCATTGGTATATGCTGTTTTAATAGTTTGGATATACTTATTAGCCATCTTATACCCTAACTACATCCAGTTCTTCCAGTATAGAATCTGGTGCTTCTGACCAAAAAGATGAGAACGACAACATTAAAAATTTGGATGCTCTCAATTGAAATGGAGTAAAAACGTTGGTTCTACATGTTTTCCTTTTAAAATAATTTTTCATTAAAAAACTTGCTGTCTTTCTTGTAGTTACCCTTTTTTATGTATATCACATAGTATTTATAAAGTGTTCTATAATTATGTAATTGTAGATACTGTTATGTATTATCCAGTGACATCTTAAGGCAGGCCCTATTGCTGTATCTTTTCTACTTTCTTATTTGTTATAGAACTAGAGAATGTATGACTAAGAAGTCACTTTGAGATTGACTTTTTAAAAAAGTTATTACCTTCTGCTGTTGCAAAGTGCAAAACTGTGAGTGGAAATGTTTTATTCTGACTTAATAATATGTTAGAAATTAGAGACTACAGTGGGAGGATTTTTAGATATTGCTGCTGCTGTTACCCAAGGTACTTTAGAAATTTTTTTTTAATAAACAAAAAATTCCTTTTGTATTTAAAGTGAAACACTTACCCTGTTTTGTTTTAATCTAAATCAAAAAGTAATTTGGGTCAACATATTAGTATATTGTAATGTGCCTTAATATATCCCTTTTTGAAAGGCACTACACGGTTTACTTTTATATTGTATTGTGTATATAAGTATTTTGTATTAAAATGGGATCAATGGCAACAATACAGTTTTATAAAACAATGCTTTGTTAGATAAAGGAATTACAGCTTTGCAATATAATTAATTTGTTTTGCATACTTCTGAATGTAATAGAACGAATAATCAGCCTGTTTTTAATGAATCTATTTGTATTTCCCCAATCATTTCCTCTAGTGTAATGTTTGCTGGGATAATAAAAGAAAGCAAATTCAAATCATTCATTTATGTGTGGAAAAATAACTTTTAAGCTGCTTAAATGTGTTTTTGTTCAGAAATATATTTTAATCTCTATATTATCAGAAAGTATATGGTTGAAAATGTGATGCTTTGAAATTAAGAATACATGTAACTAATGATAGTATTTAGTTAGGTTAAAGTAAATTGTATACAGCATAATCTAGTACAATGTTTCAGTTTTTCTAGAATAGGTACAATAAATATTTCAAGGTTTCCTTCAGATTTCCAGTTTAAAATTCTTTCATTATTCAATTCTACATTTGGTATTATTTGAGTATACTTTATAATTTTTAAAATGTGAAGTTTATTAATGATTTATTTATAATATTTTATCACATGAAATGATCAACCAGATTTTAAAAATACAGATGTTATGTTTAATCAATTTCACATGGATAAACAAATACTGAGTTTTTCTTACTCTATTCTAGCATTACCATTATTGTTATGTCTTTTTTATACCCTTATTTGCATTCCCTTGTAAATCTGACAGGCTTGCATGCGGGTGTTGTGTATGTGTTTTTTTGTTTTTTTTACTAAGGGTTTAACCCAGGGGCACTTTAACCACTGGGTTACATCCCCAGTTGTTTTCATTTTTTATTTTGAGACAGGTTTTCATTAAGTTGCTGGGGCCAACCCCAAATCTGCAGTCCTCTTGCCTTAGCTTCTAGAGTTGCTAGAATTATAGGCATGTGCCCCTGTACCTGGCAAGTCTACTATATAGCTGACAAAAATTGCAGTACTCCTATGATTCATTTTACTACATTGTGGACCTACATTTGGCATGCTTGAAGTTGTGACTATACTTTGCTGTGGTCACACCACCCCATTTGCCCCACCCATCTGCTTATATAAGTAAGGGTAGAGAGAACTTGCCAAATATATATTTGAAGTAGTTATTTTTCCCAGTATTTAGTCCTTCCTCCTTACTTTTAGTATTGAAGTTACCCAGAGATACTGAACATTTTGGATAGATTGAAAATTTGGATGAAACTTTGTGTTATTTTCCCTGGTGAAGGGATGTTTGCTCTGCAGGGGGTGGGTGGGTAATTCTCACACATACCTAGCTGCCAAAGTGGTTATAAATAGTGGCAGAAGCTGCTTTTGTCCAGTATCCATTCTTCCTTTTACTTTAAATGAGCCCCTGTCCTCCAAGCATTTACTGTCCCACTAGACTCCCATGTTTCTCACATTCCCTTGTAGTTTTGTGTGGCCACATGACCATCATTGGGATGGTCACTGGGATATGAAGGGTACAGTATGTGCAAATTCTACATATGCTTCCCTTGATATTGCTTATCTTCTACTTGCTATTTCCCTCTTATCACAGGATGGAACATGAATACAGTGGTGACTTTATTTTGGCTATAAAAACTAGGAAAACCCTAGTGATGGTGGATCAACAAAATGAATGGAACCTGGTTATGTAAGTGTGTGAAGTTGTCCATCCTAGACTGATCCACTACAGAAAGTTTGAGAAAAATTATACATTCCATTTGTGACTGCTGCCAGGCCTACACCCTAACAGTGTATAATTGAAGGAGAATATTTTTTACTTTGACCATCTCCCATGGATTAATCATGAAATTCACTTACAAGTTTATGCTTCTGATATGACCAAGTTAGTTCTTAATGGATTTATTCTATTACATATAACATCCATAAACTCTGGGAAAAATACAAAACAACAACAATTAAGATCCTGGAGTAGAACCAAGATCATGCAGATTCTAGGGGGATTTTTCCCATGGAAGAGAGAAAGGTAGGAGATGAGTACCCTACTTTAATGACATCTTGGTTGAGAGGCCCAAATCACTGGCTGGATCTTGAATCACAGGTATACAGGAAAGAATACAAACATCCTGCCTAAGAATAAAACAACTGAACTGACTTTTAAGGTGCTGCCCAAGAAAGAAAGAGTCAAACCAAGTTAATTTCTTGCTTAACAAAAGAAAAACACCTCCAGAGGCATGTCACCAAGTCCAGGGTATATATAACATTCTTTTATTTAAATTTTATATGTATTTTTAGTTGTTGATGGGCTTTATTTTATTCATTTATTTATATGTGGTGCTGAGAATCGAACCCAGTGCCTCACACAATGCTGGGCAAGCACTTTACTACTGAGCCACAACCCCAGCCCTACAAAACATTCTAATTAATGCCCAGGATACGATCCAACATTACAAAGTACAAAGAAATATAAAACATGACTATTCTCTTGAGGAAATAATTATTGGACATTGACTCCAAGATCCTATTTCCAAAATCTGGAATTGGCAAACAAGGACATTACAATAGCTCTTGTAACTATGCACAGTAATGTAAAGAAAAATATTTTTATGAAAAATGTGAAGATAGGAAATACCAGCAATGAAATAGAGACTGTAATAGCCAAGGTGGGAATGTAGCTCAGTGGTGGATTATTTGCCTAGCATGCTTGGGGCCTTGGGTTTTATTCCCCAGAAGTGCAATAAATAAATAACCAAAAAGGAATTCAGAAATAGCAATAACTTATGGGCTTAACAGAAGAATAGAGATGATATGAAAAATATGAAGATAATCAGGTATTATTAATTTTGAAGGTCACAGGAAAAAAGATTGAAAAAAAGTCTTAAGGATGTGTAAGACAGTATTCTAGCAATTTAGGGATGGGAGTAGAGCTCAGTAGTTTGGTGGTAGAGCACTTGCCTATCATGTGGAAGGCCCTGGATTCCACCCCAGACACTGCAAAAAGAAAAAACAGTAAAGATTTAGCATACACACTGACCCAAATTTACCAAATTTGATGGAGGACATAAATTTACAGATTCCAGCAACTCAGAAAATCCATAACAGGGTAAAGATGATGACTACATATATAGATATGTACCTTGGGCAGTCATGAAAATGAACCTTTCAGATCTGTGAGAAGTATAACTGATGGCCTCAGCTGCTGTGCTCTGAATCTACTCCCACATTGTGCCTAGGCTTCATTGGCTCCCATTCAATGACTAGCCCAGCAAAGATACTAAATTCCATTCCTGCGAGACACCTTTGATAGGGACGTCTGACTAGAGAACTCACTGGCCTTGTCAAAACGTTCTTAAAGCAGCACTATAATCTAAAAATTTTACTACCCAACCTTCTCTCTCTCTTCTGCTGCACAGGAGATGTGAACCCTACTTTCATGACATGAGAAAGGCCCAAAGGGTACTTATCTCCTGCATTAGGATATGTCTGTCCCAGCCTCCTGCAACTTCTCCATTTACCCTCATGGGAATTTGCCCCAGTAAATGCATTCCAATCTAATTATGTCTTGGTGTCTACTTCTTGGAGGAGTTTGCCACAATGCCTCATAGGCAAACTGCTAGGAACTAAAATTAAGGAGGAAATCTAAAATATTCAATATATACATATTGAATGTCCTCTGACTTGCCATAAAAATAGACCAGAAGACAGTGGAATGATACTTGTGATATAATCTAAAAATTCAGCAAATCTTACTCGTAGTTAAATTTTCTAGTCTTATACTTACTCTGTATCCCAAAAGATGGCCAAAAATTATTGAAGTAGGGGACTGGGCATGTGGCTCAGTGGTGGAGCACTTGCCTGGCATGTGTGAGGTTTGATCTTCAGCACTCAGGGGGGATAAAAATTGAAGTAGGGAAAAGAAAAGTCCTGGATTCATCCACAACAAGCAAAGTTAAACTGGACTTGAAAGCCCTTTTAGATTGATGAAATACAAAGAATGTCCCTAACTTTTAAATGATTTCATATTATTTAAAGATATCTAATTTTTGCACACAATATGCCAGACATTTCTCTAGTCAAATGGAAAATACCTGACTTAAATTTGTCTAGTGGAACAAGAAAGACAATAAACAAATATGTAACGTTGGGAGGTGGTCTTTATGGTCATTCCTGTCTGTAATTCCAGGGTAGAATCTGGTGTTTCCAGAATAGACTAGTCTCTCATTTTCTTTCCCCAATCTATTCTCTCTCCCCTTCATATCTTTCTAGTTTAAGCCACCAAACTAGTTCTCGTATTTGCTATATAATTTACATCTTCATTTGAAAACCTTTAATGGTTCTATTTTGCCTGGTGAACAAAGTTTAAATTCTCCAGGGGGCACCTAGCTTACTATATCTTTTTCCATAACTTCTCTTCAGGTTTCCTAAAATTCTGCCAAATGAATCTGACCATTCACCAGGAAAATATAATCTCAAATTTTCTGAGTCCCAGTTTGGACACAATCACTTTAAAGGGTGGTAGTTCCTCAAGCCATACTATAAAAGAAATGATTAGTGTAGTCATGAAGATGATACACAATGTTCTGGTTATCCAGAACACAATGTAGAATGTTGACCACATGACTTGCTCTGGCTAATAAAGTGTGGGCAGAATTGTGTGACATCCAGGCAGAAGTTTTGCAATTCATCTCCTTTTCTTTTTTTTCATTGGCAACAGTCCCAGTGCCTGCATTCACCCAGCTATAAACATTCAGAGTAGAAAGCAAGGACTGGAGTGTGTCTCAGAGGTACAGTGCTTGCCTGGCATGCACCAGGCCCAGCACCACAAAAATAAAAGGTCAGATTAGATAAGGAAAAACTGTTGTTTGAAGCCTCTGTGATTTAGGGGTTACTACAGCATAACCCACTCTTCCTTGACTAATACAACTTATTAAGAAATTGAAGTAATAGGCAGGTGCAGTGGTGCACTCTTTTAATCCCTACAATTTGAGAAGCTAAGGCAGGAGGATCCCACAGGGTCTTGCTAAATTGCTGAAGTTGGCTGAGAATGTGATCCTTCTGCCTCAGCCTCTGGCGTCACTGAAATTACAGGCATATGTTAGCATGCCTGGCATGTTCTAGAATTTCCTATAAATGGAATACTGTAAGCTGCCTGTCATGGCCAGCCATTGCGCCGCGGGAGGAAAACTCGGAGGCAGAGTAAAGCTATTACTACTTTTACTTCTACTTTCTTAGAGAGAGCTTAGAGAGAGAAAGAATGAAAGAGCTTAGCTTAGAGAAAGATTATTTTTTAGAGCTTCTTTCTTCTTTCTTCCTTCTTCCTCGGGAGCCTCGGCCTGACTGACCAGCAATTCTTTCTTCTTTCTTCCTTCTTCCTCGGGAGCCTCGGCCTGACTGACCAGCAATTACTTCTTCTATCTGGTTTCTCTTCTGTAACCGCTCTGCCTACGTTCTGGCCGCTCTGATTCTTTTCTTCTCCCACCTGAACTCTTCTTCTGACCGACCGAGCGACTGCACGACTGACTGAATGAATTCTCCTAACTCTGACTGCTTTCACCCGGTTATATACCTTTAGCTTTGCGGGTGCCTCACGTGCGTTTACAGGTGCGTCACATACATATCAGGTGGAACTTATAGCTTCCAGCTAGCCGCAATAACCCTTCCTAATTGGGGCTCCTTCAGAATACCACCATATGTATTCATTTTATCCCCTTTGATAAGTTTTTTTTTTTTTTTGGGGGGGGTGCCAGGTATTGAACTCCAGCACTTGACCACCGAGCCACATCCTCAGCCCTATTTTGTGGGGTTTTTTTTAGAGACAGGGCCTCACTAAATTGCTTAGAGCCTTGCTTTTGCTGAGGTTGGTTTTGAACTTGAGATCCTCCTGCCTCAGCCTCCAGAGCTACTGGATTACAGGCATGGTCCACTGCTCCTGGCCTTTGACAAGTTTTTAAATTGTAAATTTGCTTGATAAGTTAGCATAACTTTGTATTCATAGAAAATATTAATTTACCTATCAGGGTAACTTCCTTGTTTTTTTTTTTAATACTTATTTATTTGCTTTAGTTGTACACAATGCATTTATTTTTACATGGTGCTGAGGATTGAACCTGGTTGCACACGTGCTAGGCAGAGCGCTCTACCGCTGAGCCACAACCCCAGCCCTTTTTGTTTTTTATGGAATGCTTCACGAATTTGTGTGTTATCCTTGCACAGGGGCCACGCTTATTTCTCTGTATAGTTCCAACTTTAGTATATGTGCTGCCTCACCAAGCACCCCGAATTAGTTATTTTTAATTTTCTTATTAGTTGATGATGGACCTTTATTTTACTTATTAGTATGAAGGAGCCCTAATTAGGAAGGGCTGTTGTAGCTAGCTGGAAGCCATAAGTTCCACCTGATATGTATGTGACGCACCTGTAGGCACCCGCAAAGCTGAAGGTATATAACCGGGTGAAAGCGGTCCGAGTTAGGAGAACGGAGAATTCAGTCAGTCGGGGCAGTCACTCGGTCGGTCAGAAGAATCAGAGCAGCCAGAACGTAGGCAGAGCGGTTACAGAAGAGAAACCAGATAGAAGACAGAAGAGAAACCAGATAGAAGAAGTAATGACTGGTCAGAGTTAGGCCGAGGCTCCTGAGGAAGAAAGAAGACAGAAGAAAGAAGAAGGAAGAAAGAAGAGAGAAGAAAGAAGCTCTAATCTTTCTCTAAGCTAAGCTCTATCTTTCTTTCTCTCTAAGTCTCTAAGCTAAGACAAGAAGAAAAGCTCTCTTTAATCTTTCTCTCTAAAAATCTTTCTTTCCCTCTCTAAGCTCTCTCTAAGAAAGTAGAAGTAGTAAAAGTAAAAGCTTTACTCTGCCTCCGAGATTTCCTCCCGGGTTTCGGTACCAGGCAGCTTACATTAGCATGTTGTGCTTAGAATCAAACCCAGTGTCCCACACTTGCTAGGACTACAACTCCACTCCCCCGAACTGATTTTTTTATTCCAAAAAGATATGGGCGCTACAAGTCCAATCTCCCCATCCCCGTCTTGTTTGTTTGTTTGAGACAGGGTCTCACTAAGTTGTCCAGACTGGCCTGGAATTCGCGATTTTCCTACTCACCCAGTACCTAGGTTTGCAGGCATGCACCCCCGCATCCGGTTTAGGTGAGGATTTTACAAGACTTACATCCTCACGATTCATTCTATTTCGTTGCCCATGTATCCTCAGTGCCAAACACTAGCACACAGTAGTTGCTCAGTAGGTATTTGTTGACTGAGTGTACGTATTTCCCTTGAATTGCTTTTGTATGAGCCTATTTTAACCGACCGGGAGGTGTTAATATTGAAATTTTAATTACCATGTCTTTTTAAGGGGGAGGCAAAGGAGGGAGATGAGATTGGAGGAAGCAGCCAACAGCACTGTACCTTACTTATCTGTAAATTGTGAAACATTTTATTTGTTGTCTGGTTATATTAAAACGGGAACCTCCGCCCCCCAAAAAATCAAGAAAATAAAATTCCATGAGCAGTATGCCCGAGTATCTTTCTTTACCTCCTATTTTATTTCTGTTATGTCGTGACACTGGCCACAGCCGACCCATTCTGACTACCAGGTTCTAAAACAGGATTTGTCATAAACGAACAGCTTGACCCTTGACACTCACTTGTAAAACAGGCAATTTGACTTTCCTACCCCTGAGTAGTCTGCTGAAAGGCAAATGGGAAGAAGTGTGAGCAAGATTCGAAAACAACACTGAGGTAGCTGAGATAATTACTAGTTCAGGTCTTTACCACGCTTATTTTCTGAGGTACCCGCCGCGAGGGGCCGGTATGTGACTGCGCAGGCGCGCCCCAGCGCTCGGGCACGCCCCCTCCGGTACCGCCCGACGCGCGCACGCCGCCCGGCGTCCTCGCTCCCGGGGCGTCGCCCCGCGTGCGCCGAGTCGCTGAGGCTGCCCTCCGCACCGGAAGTGGCCCAGGAGGGTTTGCCTGCAAACTCTCGGCTACAAGAAGTGGCGCCGGTGGGTGGTGACGGTTGAACCTGGCAGTGCTGGGCCGGGAGCGAGAGCGGGCGGTGGGGGCTGTGCTGGCCCTTCTTCCTCGCCGCCCGGAGCTCTGCTGGGCACTTGCCTTCCGCCGGCGGTGGACGGTTGCCCAAGGCGCCTCGGCCTCGGCAGGTGAGTACTCTAGGGACACCCGACTCCCCTGAACCCCTAGGTGAGGGACTTACCGCCCCGAGCCTCCCTGTGACTGAGCCGGGGTCTTGGATTCTTGCTGTTAGCCCTGACACCTGTGGCTAAGTGACAGTCCCCCTACTCGAGGAATCCTGTCCAGCGTGGGGCTCCTGGGGAGGGCTTCTGTCCAGCCTTGAATCGACCCTGTAGTTAGAGAAGCCACCGGACCAGCGAACGTGCCTTCAAGTTCTTCTTATTCTTTTCTTTCTTTTTTGGACTGCTCCTTTCCAGAATTTGTCCACACCCCCAGCTTCGAAACCCTCACTCTGAAAAAATCGCGAAGGCTTTGACGTTGGAATTCAGCTTCCTTTCTTAGAGTGTGTGATGTTGGTGTGATATTGTCAAAGATGTAATTTCTTATTTACTTGATTCTGGAGCCCTGCATCCTCTGGGAGGCTTATGGCCCTTTTTGTTTAGGTAGTCGGAACCGCTTAGAAAATTTGACCCTCAAAGCATTTGTTTCATACAGTACATTATATGGTAACAAATTAGAGATAAAAATGGAACCGTGCCTCGAGACCTCATTTAATCATGTTGTTTCCTCTTTTAACTGCAAAGCGTCTCTTATATTACTGACTTCCAGCAGCCCAATGATGCTCCCTTTTGAAAAAACCTTTTTATGCCTTCCTCTGTGAAATTGATATTTATTTAGCTACTGCTGAAAACATTCTTGATGTTTTAGAATGTGTGCAATAGACTTTTTTCATAGTCACAAAGTCACAATGAAGGACACCTTCGCAGGTGTCAAGAAATATTCTTGTAATGCTCATACAGGCCTTAATATACAATGCTATTTTTCTTTCCGAAGATTTTTTTTTTTTATAATTAGTTTTTATAACAAGGGTTAGGAGCGAAACTCTGTCTTGTTACTAACATTAACAAATTATGGTTTGTATCATGCCTTAAAAAAATGGCAGTGCCAATCAACTTTCAACATTCATATACTACAAAAAGCTATATAAAGCTCCTTTGTGGCACAGATTATTCAAGAATCTTCCACATTTTATAGATTCAGTACTAGACATGCTATATAGCCTACCAGGGATTCTGGTTTTTGTTTTTTTTTTTGATTCTGGTGCCACAATGCTAAAATACTGATGATTAGAGAGTCTTGTAGAATTTAAATACACTATTAACTTTGTTAAATTTGTTTACAATGGTTTGTAGGAATTTTTTTTTTTTATTATTCATTTTTTTTTAGCTTCTTGGCTGCTCAAAAAAGATAGTGTATCAAATCAGTATGGTCAATGTTGATAACATGCTAAATAGATTTTGCTTATGGTGTTTATTGATAGGGCTTGGGTATGGTTTTTAAATTACCTTTTCGTTGTTACACTCATCTGTTTGTTTTATTCAGGGTAAACTGAAAGCTTACCAAATACATACGTAGTAGACTTTTTTTTTTGAGCTATTTCTCTTTGGTGCTTTTTTTTCATAGTGATAATTTTCTTGTGCTTGAGTATTTATCATAAGATGATTACAAAGGTAAGAAAAATGTGTGCCATACTTTAATTGTTCGTGGGTCAATCATTTATTTTGCTTATTCATATTCATCAGTGACTGTCTATAAATTAGCATATGGTTGTTTTCATGTCCCGGAGATGAACATTCTGAAAATTGTTTGTCAGTTTGTTAACACTTGTTGCCACATATACATGGTTTACAAAATGCCTATAGGAAGATGCATCCTTGGGTTTTATGATCTGTTTTTGTTTTAGGAAATAAATTTTGCATGCTTTTTTTTTTTTTTTTTTTTTTTGGTACCGGGGATTGAACCCAGAGGCACTTAATGAATGAGCCACATCCCCAGCCCTTTTTAATATTTTATTTAGAGACAGGGTCTTACTGAGTTGCTTAGGGCCTTTTGCTTAGTCTGGTGGCTTTGAACTTGAGATCCTCCTGCCTCAGCCCCCTGAGCTGCTGGGATTACATTGCACCACTGCACCTGGTGCAGATAAATTTTTTTTTTTTTTTTGTACCAGGGATTGAACTCAGGGGCGCTCAACCATTGGGTCACATCCCTGGGCCTTCTTTGTATTTTATTAGAGACAGGGTCTCACTGAGTTGCTAAGTGCCTCACCATTGCTGATGCTGGCTTTGAATTCGTGATCCTCCTGCCTCAGCTTCCCAAGTGCTGGGATTACAGGCATGCACCACTGAGCCTGGTCAGATAAATATTTTTATAAACATTTTTAGGCTTTCAACATTGATGCTGGGATTTTGTTTTGTTTTGTTTTGTGGTACTGGGTATTAAACCCACAGTCTTGCTCATGCCACAGGCAAGCACTCTACCACTGAACTACACCTGCAGCCCTGATGATGTTTTTTTTAGCATGTGCTTTAGTAATATTTTATGTTTGTTTTGTCTTATTAAGCCAGGGGAAAGGAGAGAGGGGAAAACAACCTAGAATAAATAAGGTGATATTTTTCCACTAAATTTCAAGAATTTCAGGGTCTAATTCTGTCCTGTTTTTGCCTTCAGTGTAATTCTTTCCAATTCAGTCTACTTTTGTCTTTAAAGAAATTCTTTTCAACTCAGTTGGTTTTCTTTAAATATTTCTTGAACGAATGACCTATGTACATTACTGTAAAAACTACAGAATCAGTGGAATCCAGCCCGAGATTCCTTAAGAAATTAAAAGGGCAAAGTGTTTTCTGAATGTGGAGTAGAGAGGGCCCTGTATTTGTTGTTCAGGGAGAGAATAGGAATCTTAGAACTCAAATATTTGGGTCTGTTGCCTGTTCTCTTTCAGTCTCTTTGCTTTTTTTCAAATCCTAGAGGAGAAAAAAATAA
Source organism: Tamias sibiricus (assembly GCA_025594165.1). Classification (NCBI taxonomy): domain Eukaryota; kingdom Metazoa; phylum Chordata; class Mammalia; order Rodentia; family Sciuridae; genus Tamias; species Tamias sibiricus. Next base: position 134,226,261 of record CM046666.1, on the reverse strand, counting down.
AAAATAATTTTTGTTTCTTTGTGGAGACTACACTCCACCAGATATTAAGTTTGCTAGAAACTGATGTAAAATTAAGATTTTACTATTTAATTTTAAAAATTCAGGGGCTGGGGATATAGCTCAGTTGGTAGAGTGCTTGCCTTACATTTACAAGGCCCTGGGTTCAATCCCCAGCACTACACAAAAAAAAAAATAATAAGTTGTGGCCAGGTGCCATGACACACACCTGTCATCCTAGCCACTTGGGAGACTAAGGCAATTTAGCAAGACCCTCTTTCAAAATAAAAGGACTGGTGGGTGTAGACCAATGGTAGTGAGCACCTGTGGGTTAAATCTCCAGTACCACAATAAATAAATAAATAGACTCTGCTACTTGAATTAAAATACCATGTTGTTTAGTTTAAGTGAATTTAGTCATTAGTTAAATCATAAATACTGAAGTATTGTGTTAGAATAGTATAAAGAAAATGCTTACTGTTAGATAAAGCAGCACAGCTTATGGTTATTTTTTTCTCTCTAATAATCTATGTAATGAAGACTGAATTTTGAGGCAGTCTCATTTGCATAAGTATTCTATTTAATGTTGAGCCAATATGTAGTGTTTACATTTAATAATAATTAACATTTTGTCTGTCAGCTTTTTTTTTTTTTTTTAAATAGATTCATTCTTTCAAATACTGCCAGATACTATGCTAGTTAGATCTAGTTTCTGTCCTTCTGCAATGTACTTTTAGCCCTGATAAGGACAATGATAAGGAAAGTTGGAGAATCTCATAAATTTACAGTGTTGACATTCATTTGAGGAGGTGTTTTGGCTTGGGTTACTAAAGGAATGGGAAAGTGTTTTTTTTCCCCTAACATTAAGTGAACTAAGGGTGATTTGATATTATTGTCTGTAAACACATTGCTTCTTTGATAGTGAAGGATTTTTCAGGTCATTTATTAATGTGACCTTGGATTGACTGTATATTTCTGTTTGTAAGAAGATGTCAATTCTTTGGCTCCTAAAGAATTTTATCTGACTAGAAAGGGAAATTCAAAACACAGAAACTTTGAAGAAGGTGCAAAGTAACTTCTGAGTTTGGGGCCATTGAGCCATTGCCTTCAAAAACAACAAAACAAAAAAAGGACCGCCTAGGTATAAATAATAATTTAATATAGTTTTCTTTTCTTTTTTTGTGTTGCCACAGATTGAACCCTCCTGTTATACTAGGTAAGCACTGTACCAGTGGGCTACATCCCCTGCCCTTATTTATTTATTTATTTAGAGACAGGATCCCCCTAAATTGCCCTGGCTGGCCTCGAACTCTCCATCCTTCTACCTCAGCCTCTTCAGTAACTGGGATTATAGGCTTGCACCATCATATCCAGTTAATGTAGATTTGTAGGGATTGGAGGGGGGGTCATTGGGGATTAAACCTAGGGGTGCTCTATCACTGAGCTACATCCAGCCCCTTTATTTTGGTACCAGGGATTGAACTCAGGGGCACTCGACTACTGAGCCACATCCCCAGTCCTATTTTGTATTTTATTTAGAGACAGGGTCTCACTGAGTTGCTTAGCACCTCCCCATTGCTGAGGCTGGCTTTGAACTTTCTATCCTCCTGTCTCAGCCTCCTGAGCTGCTGGGATTACAGATGTGCACCACTGCGCCCAGCCATCCAGCCCTTTTTATTTTTATTTTCAGACAGGGTCTTGCTATGCAGTCCTCCTGCCTCAGCCTCCCAAATTGCTGGGATTATAATGTGTATCACTGCATTTGGCTTCTATGTAGATTTTTTTTTTTTAACTGAGAGAAAAGTTAGAAAGATCTGGAGGAGTCTATTAAGGAACGGGGGCAGGGATGGAGGGTATAATATAAGAAACCTGATAATCCAAGCCCCTCTCTCAGATCCACTGTAGTACTTCCAGCAGCTGACTCCATTTACACTTTTCTAACATCATAGCCTTAACTATGTGTCACTGTAAGACAAGGATACCTTCAGGGCAAAAATAAGCTGTAATTGCAGTTTGGTAGGGATGAGCTTAAGATCAAGGAATGTGAAGAGTGTTGAGAGTCAGGAACTGGAACAAAGTAAAAAGATCTTTGTAGTTAAGATGAAATTCTAGTAGTATTTATGCATTCATTCACTCACTCAAAGGTCTGCTATATGCTAAGCATGGTTCTGGATGCTCGGGATTTATCATTAAACAAAAGAGAGCCCTCCAGGGTTTCTGGCCATGGAGCTTTTATGAAGATGGAACATTGTATCAGTGGTCATGACTCCAGGGAGTTACCCTTTAGATATTTGGATTTTTTTCCCCTCCTTTTCTTTTGGACCTCAGATGCCCAGGAGTTAACTCATAAACCTCAATTCACAGTATGTTGCTTCATAACACATTACTCCATATCTTAGTGGCTTAAAACAACAGGCATTTATTATCTCAAAGTCATCACAAGACAACTGAAGGGGAGGATTCAAGCTCATTCGCATTATTGTCAGTTTTCAACTCCCTATGGTCTTTTGGACTAAGGGTCTCAGTTCCTTGCTAATTGTTGGCATGGAGCCTCTGCACAGGGCAGCTCACTATGTGATAGCTGGTTTCCCTTTGAGTGGGCCAGCAAGAGACAGTGAGCAAGCTGGAAGTCACTGTCTATACTCAGAAGTGAAATTCCATCATTTTTGCATATTTGTTAAAGCACACATTTAAGGGGAGATAATTACACAAGGGTATAGACACCATGAGGCAGAGGTTATAGAGTCGTGTTAGAAGCCCACTACATACATCTAAGATGGATGAAAGGTTTTTTTGTTGTTGTATGTATGTATGTGTGTATGTATATATTTATTGTTTTGCTCTATTCTCAATCCAGTTTCTTCATTCAAACTTCCTTCCCCACCCTCCATAGTCCAATATGTTTTTTTATTTATATTTTTTACAATTATATTTTTATTTATATTTTTATGTAAATATATATGTTTTTCTTGGCTATGTATTCTTTAAAAATAAATGTTCATACAGTATATGTGTTTTTAAATTAACAAAATGGTATTGAGGTTTAGGCATTGTCCTATTTTTTTTAACCCAACCCAACCCAACCCTATATTTTGATGATCTATCCATATTGCTATGTGTAACTATTCATTGCTTCCATCTGCTCTCTGGTATTCCACAGTAGGTAGCCATAACATTCCCCTTGAAGGGAATCCATCTAGGCTGGCTCCAACTCCTTGATTTCTCAAACAGTTTCATCATTAACAGACTTTAGGGATCTGTGTTAGTCTTTCTCTGCAATATTTACAAGAGTGAAATTGCTGGTTTTAGGGTTTATTACATATGTAAGTCTTCATCTAGGAGTAAAAAATGTAAATATGTGGACCATAAGAAATACTGTCTTTTGTATCAGATTTAAGCTTTGTTGTGTCACTTGATCTTAACCATAGATGGGATGGGTAGGAGAATGGGAGTCAAGCAGTTTGGGGCTAGGGATGTTGCTTAGTGGTACAGTGCCAATGCTGTGGGTTCAATCCCCAGTATCGCAATAAAAATAAAAATAAGCATCAGCACAGTTTTAGGAAATGCCTCTAAATATACACACAATGGAATATTACTCAGCCATAAAGAAGAATGAAATTATGGCATTTGGCAGTAAATGGATGGAACTGGAGACTGTCATGCTACATGAAATAAGCCAATTCCAAAAATCTAAATGCCGAGTTTTCTCTGATATGTGGATGCTGAGTCACAATAGGCAGAGAGTGGGGAGGAATGGAGGTTCACTGAATTGGACAGGGAGAAATGGGGCGAAGAGAGGGATAGAATGGGAAAAACAGTAGAATGAATCAGACATAACTTTCCTATGTTTATATGTGAATACATGACTGTTGTAACTCCACATCGTGTACAACCACAAGGATGAAAATTTGTACTCCATATATGTATGATATGTCAAAATACATTCTACTGTTATGCATAACTAAAAAGAACAAATTAAAAAAAAAAAGAAAATGCTTCTGACTAGAATAAATTAAGCTAGGTAGAAGAATTCCTACTTAGAAGTTATCTTCATTAATCTACAAGATACATCTGATGTGCAAAAGGAGTAAAAAGTAATTTCGTTTCTTTTGTAGTTCTCTCTCTTCTAATCTCTCTTCTGATCTTTCATGATCTTTTTCACCATTTTAGTTTCCCAGGCTTGAAACTTCATTCATTTTAAACAACTTATACACACAGTGAGTTCCTAAGTAACAACAACAGTTCTTTTTTTTTTTTTTTTTTTTTTTTTTTTTTTTTTTGGTACTGGGGATTGAACTCAGGGGCACTCGGTCACTGGGCCATATCCCAGCCCCCCCCCCCTTTTTTTTTTTTGTACTTATTAGAGATAGGGTCTCTCTGAGTTGCTAAGTGCCTCACCATTGCTGAGGCTGGCTTTGAACTCGTGATCCTCCTGCCTCAGCCTCCCAAGTGCTAGGATGATAGGCGTGCGCCACTGTGCCCAACTGCTATCCCAGTTTTTTTGTTTTGTGATTTATTTATTTATTTTGTGTGCTGGCGATTGAACCCAGGGGTACTTCACCACTGAGCTATCTCCCCAACCCTTTCCCCTGCTTTTTTTGTTGTTGTTGTTGCTTTTGGTACCAGGGATGGACGCTTAACCACTGAGCCATATCCGCAGGCTTTTTTATGTTTTATTTTGAGACAGGATCTCTCTAGGTTGCTTAGGACTTAAGTTGCTGAGGCTGGCTTTGAATTTGTGATGCTCCTGCTTTAGCCTCCCAAGCCACTGGAATTACAGGTGTGCACCACCTTGCCCGGCTCCCTTCTCTATTAATGTTTTTAAATTTGAGATAGGGTCTTACTAAGTTGCTTAAGATCTCACTAAGTTGCTGAGTCCAGCCTCAAACTTGTAATCCTCCTGCTTTGGCCTCCAGAGTAGCTAGGATTACAGGCACATGTTACCATACCTGGCTACTATCCCAGATTTAAAAACTGAGGCTTAGAAAAAAAAAGTAAGGGTCTTGACCAAGGTGGCAGAATTAAAATTCTAACCAAAACTTTTCTAATTTCAAAACGCATAGACTTTCTGTAACTTGATACTGCTTCCAAAACCGGATGTAACATTCAACATTGGTTCTGCAGATGTTTGTTTATTTGATACTGGGAATCGAACCCAGGGGCACTTTACCAACAAGCTACATCCTGGTCCTTTTTATTTATTTTTTGAGACAGGGTCTTGCTAAGTTGTTGATGTTCTCACTAAATTGCTGAGACTGGCCTTAAACTTGCAATCCTTCAGGTCTGCGGATGTTTAGTAAGATCATTTGTCATGCACTGAAGATATAGTCTCACACCTTTCATGTACATATCCTACGTTCAAAGAATTTAGTTTAGGCTGGGCGTGGTGACACATGCCTATAATCCCAGTGACTTGGGAGGCTAAAACAGGAGGATTGTAAATTCTAGGCCAGCCTGGGTAACTTTTTAATTTTTTTAATATCTATTTTTTAGTTGTAGTTGGACACAATACCTTTATTTTATTTATTTCTTTTTACACGGTGCTGAGGATCGAACCCATAGCCACGCACGTGCTAGGCGAGCGCTCTCGGCAAGTGCTGTACTGCTGAACCACAACCCCAGCCTGAGCAACTTAGTGAGTCCCTTTCTCAAAATTAAATAAAAAGCTTTTAAAATAAAAAACTCAGAGGTAGAGTGTCTCTGGGTTCAATCCCAAGTACTGAGGAAAAAAAATCATGAACTTAATATAGTAGAGATAAGACATATAGAGTAACTATAGACAAGTGCTTTGAGATGAAAGTCCCTGTAAAGTTCCACGGGACTTTGGAAAAGGAAACATTTATTTTGAACAGAGGAATTGGGGAGTAGACAGCTGAGAGAATTGCTATCTCAACTGTGGCACATAGGTAGGGTGTAAGGTTTGGATGTCAGAACTAATGTTTCTTTAAAGAATGGAAATGTAGGAGCAAATGTGTAAGGATGAAAAGTACCATGTGTGTAAGCTTCTTGAGTAAACCCTGGAAACTATAATTTTAAAAAACTCTTTGTGGTACTTATTTTGAAGAGACATGTATAATGAAAAATTTTCTTCTTTTTTTATAGCTTACAGCTGAGCATGAGTCTTCTTATGATTAGTGAGAATGTAAAATTGGCTCGTGAATATGCATTGCTGGGAAACTACGACTCTGCAATGGTCTATTATCAGGGAGTTCTTGACCAAATGAACAAGTATCTATACTCAGTCAAAGACACATACCTCCAGCAGAAATGGCAACAGGTGAGGATCATGACTGCTGTATGTTTTAATGACTGTGTACATAGAAGAGAAAATTTAGGTCCAATGGTCAATGCTATATAGAGTTACATATTAAGTGTATATGATTTATGTAGAGCACTAGCCTAGCATATGCAGGGCCCTGGGTTTGTCCTCAGCATTGCAGGGGGAAAAAAGGAGTGTATGGTTTATTACATGGATTTGTATATAACGTTACTTGAAATTTTTTATTAGTAATAATCCTTCTTTACTTTCAGCAGTATTGTGGGCTCTAATTATTCTAATTGGTGTAATATAATACATTTTAGTTTAGAAGTTTTAGAAAGTAATTTGTTTGATTATTAAAAAGTAATTTTTTTAGATTAGATTTTTACCTAAAATTAGAATTGACTTTATTATGCTATTATTGAAATTGCAGTTGATGCTTGAATCTCCCTTAGGTACCATATTCCCTATAGAACTTTTACAAAGCAGATCATATTTGTATCCCATTTGAGGAACTTTAACCACTAAACACCAACAGAAATTTATAGGTAGAATCTCTAGAACTTACAAATCCAGTTGAGGGTGACATTTGTAGCAAGGTTCACCTGTCACAAAAGTAAAGAAATGCTACAAAAATTAGTGGTCTTTTTGAGCTGATCTTCTAGGTGGAATATTATTTCCTAACTTCTTTTTAAATATTATACCATATTTGTCTTTGATTTTTTTTAGGGAGAAGTGTTCTATCTCTTTGAACTTAACTTCTTCCTCATCCTCTAAATCTGCTCTTCCATATGCTTTACATTACCAAAAGGGGATAATGTTTTATTTCACAAATAGTCTTCAGTTTGTGCCAGGCTTGATGATGCACACCTGTAACCCCAGCAACTTGAGAGACTGAGGCAAGAGGATTGCAAGTTCAAGGCCAGCCTCAGCAATTTAGCAAGATCCTAATAAACTTATTAAGACCCTATCTCAAAAGAAATAAAAGGCTGGGGATGTGGCTCAGTGGTTTAGCGCTCCTGGGTTCAATCCCTGATAACAACAACAACAAATTCTTAAGTTTGTTACTGAAAGACTCTGTAGACTTTTTATTGTTAGGCCAGAGACATATTCTTGAAAAGCTAAGATTTGTGTAAAGACACTTACAGTTAAATCATTAAAGTTTTTTGTTGTTGTTGTTGGCTTTGTTTTGTTTTGGGTACTGGGGATCAAAGTGAAGGGTGCTTTATCTAACCTTCATTTCAGTACCTATACCCCCCTCTCCCTTCCTCTCTTTCTCTGTCTCTCTCTCACACACACAAATATATAGGGTGGTTTGTTTTTTTTTTTTTTTTTTTTTGGTACTGGGTATTGAACTCAGGGGCATTCAACCACTGGGCCACATCCCCCAGCCCTTTTTTGTATTTGAAGCTGGCTTTGAACTCGCGATCCTCCTGCCTCAGCCTCCCAAGTGCTGGGATTACAGGTGTGCCCGGCTATAGGGGTTTTTTAAAAAAATAATTATTTTTTAGTTGTATTTGGACACAATACCTTTTTATTTGTTTATTTTATGTGGTGTTGAGGATCGAACCGAGGGCTGTACATGTGCTAGGCCAGCGCTCTACTGCTGAGCCATGACCACAGCCCCAATATATAGGTTATTTTTCCATTTTAAAATTGACTAATTAAACCATTTTAAATGTAGAGTTCAATAAAAATTATTACATTAATAATGTACAATCACTACCATTTATATCTTTTAAATTGAGTCAAGACTGTCTTAAAAATACCTTGGTTGTATGTAAATTGAGACACTTGTCTTTTTTAAAAAATATTTATTTATTTGTTTTAGTTGTACACAATGCATTTTAAAAATTTTTTTATGTGGTGCTGAGGATCGAACCTAGGCCGTGCACGTGCTAGGTGAGCGCTCTACGCTGAGCCACAACCCTAGCCCCCAACACTTGTCTTTTGATTCCATGTTTTTTATATGGATTTTAATAATCAACAATTATTACTTTCTAATTCATATTTAATCCATGAGTTGTAGAGTTATGAAATTAGTGGATTTTGTTCATGATTTTAAAAGCTAATTAAATGGGGGCTGGGGTTGTGGCTCAGCGGTAGAGCGCTCACCTAGCACATGCGCGGCCCAGGTTCGATCCTCAGCACCACATAAACATAAATGCATTGCATTGTGTACAACTAAAGCAAATAAATAAATATTTTTTTAAAAAGCTAATTAAATGGCATAAAAACTATCAAAGGACAACTTGAAAATGTTTTATTTTTGTCAAATGTTAACATTAGTTTACAATTTGTTACACAGTTGGAATAAGAACTGTAAGTAACAGTTTACCCAAAGAACTGTAAGTAACAGTTTACCCAGGATATATAATACATTTTATCAGAATTAATTTTGCCATTGAAAACAGAATTAAGGAACCATTATTAAAATTTTGACAGAATATGTGATTGTGCTTTACTGGATATCTGATATCAAAATGGAGGTTTCTATTATCTCTAATAGGTGGCCCTTTTTAATCTTGGTAATAATTTATTACAGAAATTTAAAATACATGTTATTTTTTGAAACTAGGTTTGGCAGGAAATAAATGTGGAAGCTAAGCATGTGAAGGATATCATGAAAACACTAGAGAGCTTTAAACTAGACAGCACTCCCTTGAAAGCTGCACAACATGAGCTTCCGGCTTCTGAGGGAGAAGTTTGGTCCTTGCCTGTACCTGTCGAAAGAAGGTAAGTGGAGACTTAGGAAACCAGTTAGTTGGGTGTGGTGGTACACACCTGTAATCCCAGCATATCAGGAAGCTAAGGCAGGAAACAAATTAGCAAGACCCTGTCTTAAAACAAAAAAAAATTTTTTTAATATTTATGTTTCAGTTGTAGTTGAACACAATATCTTTATTCCATTCATTCATTTTTATGTGGTGCTGAGGATTGAACCCAGAGGCCCTACATGTGCTAGGCGAGCACTCAACCGCTGAGCCACAACCCCTGCCCCTCAAAACAAAAATTTTAAAAGGGCTAGCTATGTAGCTCAGTGGTCGAGCACCCCTGGGTTCAATTCTTTTTTTTTTTTTTTTTTAATATTTATTTATTTTGCTTTAGTTGTACACAATGTGTTTACGTGGTGCTGAGGATCGAACCCGGGCCGCCCACGTGCTAGGTGAGCGCTCTACCGCTGAGCTACAACCCCAGCCCTGGGTTCAATTCTTAATTGTTAATTCTTTCAAAAAAGAAAGAAACTAATTATTCCAAAAAGCTGAGCGTATTGGCCATATCTAAGAGGAAGACTGGTGGCTGACAGAAATGGGAAGGACATTCTGAAATGTCCTTTTATAATTATTGAATTATGTACTTTGTGACTCTGTGACCTATTTCAAGAATTAACATTTTGGTGGAAATAAGTAAAAAATATGCCTTCATGGCCAGGCAGGGTGGCACATGCCTGTAATCCCAGCTGCTAGGGTGAGGCAGAATGATCAAACATTCAAAGCAGCCTCAGCAACTTAGCAAGGGCCTACACAACTTAGTGGAGCCCTGTCTCAAAATAAAAAGTAAAAAGGTCTGGGAATGTGGCTGTATGGTTAAGGGCCTCTGGGTTCAATCCCTGGTACCAAAACAAAAACAAAGCACAAAAACGTCTTTGTGAATGAGCTGAACTTTAGCAGAGACAGTGTTATCTTAAGGAAGGAAAATAGGGCTGGAAGAAATATCTGAGTTCTGTTTCTGTCTTTGCTACCATCTCTGGCTTTGGGAAAATAATAAAACTTTTCCAACCCTCAGGTTTTTCTTAAGTGAGGGAGCAAGTTATATAAACAGTGTTTTTAAAATAAGCTCTCTGGCTACTGCCATTTAGTTGTACTGCTAAAATTGAAAAATGGCTTTTTTCCCCCTTTTTCTTTAGTTGTATATTGGGGATTACATGCAGGGGCACTTTACCATTGAGCTACATCTCCAGCCCTTTCTATTTTATTTTTTTATTTTGAGACAGGGTCTCCCTAAGTTGCCCAGGCCAGCCTTGAACTTGGGATCCTCCTGCCTCAGTCTCACAAGTTACTGGGATGTGCCACCATGCTTGGCAAAATATGGCTTTTTTTTAGTTCACAGAGGAAAAGTAAAAGATAAATGTGCTTCATTTTACGTTTTCCTCTGGTATTTCCCCCCCAGTTTCCTATGGTGAAGTCCCTACAAATGAACAATTAATGAAATTGATAGTTACTGAAATGTTCTCAATAGCCAATCATGCTTAGTTTCGCTGTCTGACTTTTTTAAGTTGTTGTTTTTTTTTTTTTTTTTTTTTTTTTTTGGTAAGGGGGATTGAACTCAGGGGCACTCAACCACTGGGCCACATCCCCAGCCCTTTTTTGTATTTTATTAGAGACAGGGTTTCACTGAGTTGCTAAGTGACTCACCATTGCTGAGGCTGGCTTTGCACTCGTGATCCTCCTGCCTCAGCCTCCCAAGTGCGCCACCACGCCCAGCTAAGGTTTTTTTTTTTTTTTTTTTTTTTTAATGGTTAGTTCTGGATAAAGGTATAGATTATTTTTCTAAATTTTTTTTTTTTTTTTTTTTTTTTTTTTTTTTTTTTGTGGTACCGGGGATTGAACTCAGGGGCACTCGACCACTGGGCCACATCCCCAGCCCTTTTTTGTAATTTTATTTAGAGACAGGGTTTCACTGAGTTGCTAAGTGCCTCGCCATTGCTGAGGCTGCCTTTGAACTCGCGATCCTCCTGCCTCAGCCTCCCAAAGTGCTGGGATTACAGGCGTGCGCCACCGCGCCCGGCTTATTTTTCTAAATTTTTTTAACCTTTATTTTATTTACTTATTTTTATGTGGTGCTGAGGATTGAACCCAGTGCCTCACACATGCTAGGCAAGTGCTCTACAATGTGCAGGTAGATGTCAGTTATCTATTTCACATGCATAATAGATTTCCTAATTTGTATTGTGGATTTAAATATATGAATTTGTCATGGCTTTCTGGAAGGAGCACTGTGACTTCCCAATTCACAGTTGGATTGCTCCCTAACTGACTGGCTAGAGAACACTGCATTTAGGCCCTGGCTTAGATAGTTTTCAGTTTGAACATTCTATCATTGTAACTTTTAAGTTTTGATTGTATTTTATAGCAATAGGTGCTATGGCATCCACAGTATTCTTGAGTACTGTTTTAGGCTGCTTGTGTTATTTATTTCTCACAATTAACCTTCCAAATGAGTCATATATTCCCTATAATTCAGAAAAAAAAACTGAGCTACAGCAAGGTTAGGTAACCTTCTCCCAGAATCACAAAGCTAATAACTGGTGGATCTAGCATCTATAATAATGATTTCACATCTGGCACTCGGCCATAACAGTCCTTCGCAAACTAGCACACATGTATGCAGTCTCTGGAGGGCAGTTATTAAAAATGTGGATTTTGGGGGCACCACTGTCAGAGAATCTGATATGTAATAGCAGGTGAAACCCAGCAATCTATAGGTGATTCTGATACAGCTGGTCCATGGGTCACACTTTGAGAATTCCCATACCAAAATATACCTGCACTTAAGTTCAATTAATGGATATTGATTCTTAGTTATTTCAGTTCCTGTTAAAAGTATTAATATTCTGTTATTGACTCCGTATGTCTTTTGAATATGTACTATCTTTTTCCTTGCTCATAAGCAATTTTATATAAATTATATTTTCTATTACATTTCATAATTCACTTTTTAAAAACTACAGTGGGCTCATTAAAGAGAAATAGGAAAATTCACAGAAGTAGTGAGGAATCACAGTCATTCTAGCTTATTTCTTTCTGTTTTTTAATGCATCTTCATAGTTACTTAGTAATTGTAGCAGCCGTAATTTACAACATCATACCTTTTTTAATTTATTTATTTTGGTATGGGGATTGAACCCAAGGCACTTAACCACTGAGCTACATCCCCAGCCCTTTTTAAAAACATTTTATTTAGAGACAGGGTCTCGCTGAGTTGCTTAGGGCCTCACTAAATTGCTGAGGCTGGCTTTGACCTTGTGATCCTCCTGCCTCAGCCTTCAGAGGGGCTGGGGTTACAGGTGTGTACTACTGCACCCAGCAACATTGTACCTTCTTAAGTAAAGTTAATAGACAACAATCACTACATATTTACTATGTGCCAGGCACTGCATTAATTGCCTTACATAAATTTCTGATGAGGAAACTTAATCTTAGATACATTTGTTCTTAGATGATTTGTTCTTCATATCGTAAGCAATGGTGACGTACAAGCAATGCTGGACCTTTTTTTAAAAAACAATTTTTTTTTAGTTGTTGGTGGACCTTTATTTTATTCATTTATTTATATTTGGTGCTGAGAATACAACTCAGTGCCTCACACATGCTAGGCAAGTGCTCTATCACTGAGCCACAATCCCAGCTCCACAATATCGAACGTTTTTATTGTCTATTTTTTTAAAAAATATTTTTATTAGTTGTTGATGCATCTTTATTTATTCATTTTTATATGTGGTGCTGAGAATCGAATCCAGTGCCTCACACATGCTATGCAAGCATTCTACCACTGAGCCGCGACCCCAGCCTTTATCTGCCTCTTTTTAAAGGTTGTTTACTACTCTTCTGAGTGGATGTAACCTGCGTAGTGAACCATGTCCTGATTGCTTATTTTCCCTTTTTTCATTATTATAAATAAAGTTGCAGTGAATGTCTGTGAGTAAACCTTTTTCCACATTTTTTCCCCTTAATTTCACAAGTAGAAATAAGAATAGATGAGCTAGCCTTTGTTTTTTCTTTTGTTCTTAAACAAGCCACACACATGAATGCTTCAGTGCTTTCACTTTCCTTTGCTTCTGCTCAGATATTTGATGGCTTGTTCTCTCATTTTGTTCAGGTCTCTGCTTAATGTCACTTCAGAAAGGCCATCTCTCAGACTTTTCTCCCTGTTACTGCCTTAAGCTAGGCCCTCATGTCTTTTTAACATCTGTGACCTACAAACATCTCCCTGCACTTTGCATTTTATCAGTACCTCTTTTTCAATATTAGTCTAACCTTCTAAAACTGAACCTTTTCAGTGACTTCTTGTTGGCAGTTGGGTGAATCTACTGCAAGTGTTTTAGAAGGATTAGTCTTGAACTGGTTCAGATCTTCTACTTACCAAACTACCTTACCTATAATACCGTCTCTTAATCCTCACTGTTACCTGTCAGGCTTGTCTCTTTATAATCCTTTACATTGATTGAGTTCGTTTTTATTTCTTTGCTTGTCTGCAGTTGTTCCCTATTGTCTACCTAGTTCAAGTCCTGTGTTTACAGGCCCAGGTTATTTCTGTCATCATGAGGCCATTCCTATTGCTTTGGCACTAGGTCTGTTTCACATCTTCTGGTAGACTTGCCTAGTGTTAAATAGCTTCTTTTGGTTGAAATATACTCTGAGGTATTTGAGGATAGGATCCCCTTCCTTTTTTATTTTTTGCCCCTTTTTAATGGCCCCAGTGAAGTCTAGGAGCATAGTAGGAGCCTAACAAATATTTCAGATGTCCAAATTCTGACACAGAAATAGAAATGATGGATGTAAACATACATGAGTTCTGTAACTGTCCACAAGTAGTGCTTATACCAGTTTTTTAAAATGGGAAAATGATTAAAACTTGACTAATTAAAATATGACAATTATTTTAAATAAAATGACACCAAATTGCATATTATATACCAGTGGATAAATGTTAATTCAATATTTGTGCTATTTTCTTTTTTTTTAATAAAACTCTCTTCTCTGATAATTGCTTTTTTCAGTTTCCAGCACTCAGCCTAATTTTTCATTCATATTTTATATACAGCAATATCCTTTTTAAGCAATGTCCTTTCCCTTCATTATTTCTATGATATAACTGTACTGCATTTGTCCCATTAAATCACCACAGCAGCTGTATCAGATTGAAACTTCAGGTTTTAGGTTTCAACATCCTGAGATTTCTTCAGTCCTGTCTTGGTGTTCAGTTTTTGCCTTGGCTTCTTTAGTTCATGACTCTTAACTTGCATTCTTTGTTCATATTTGAACTAACTCTAGGAGATGATGATGATTTAAATGATTTTGTGTTTGATTAGACCCTTACCAGGACCTAGAAAACGCCAGTCTCCTCAGTATGGTGACCCTAAACCACATGGTAACCGCCCAAATACAGCTGTCAGAGTTCACCGTCCATCTGCACAAAATCTTCACAATGATAGAGGGAAAGCTGTTCGTTGTCGTGAAAAGAAAGAACAGAATAAAGGAAGAGAGGAAAAGGTAAATGTTACTGATTTTCAAAACTGAGTTATTTTTTAACCTTAAAAATGAAGACTTTAAAAAAATACAAAAAGAACAAAAGGAAGGATATCCAAAGTTTAGTAAGTTTTAATCATCAGTTTGCTATAAAACTTTTGTCATCCTATACCTAGGCTGGGACTTTTCCCAGTTACCATTCAACAGATATTTTTGGCTATTATTTTCATTATGTATTTTTTCTTTTTTTGTAGGTTCTTCATTTCTATTTTTTATTTAAAAAAAAATTTTTTTTATTCTAAGTTGTTAGAAATGACAGCAGAATGCATTATATTTCATATTATACTTATAGAGCACACTTTTATTTTCATTATATTTTGATGTTGTTTCAAACTAGCAAATGAGCCTCAGGAATAGTACAGAGAATTTCCATATATTTTTACCTAATTTTACCAATTATTAATACTTTGCCCTTTTTGCTTTTCATTTATTTTCTTTGTATATCTTTTTTCCTGAACCATTTGAATAATGAGTTGCTGATATACCTCTTTACCCTTTGATATTTTAGAGTATAGTTTCTAAGTATTAGAACATTGTTTTGCATAAACAGAGTATAATATCAAAATCTATGAGTTTTAGCTGGGTGCGGTGGCACATGCCTATAATCCCAGCAATTGGAGGCTGAGGCAGGAAGATTGCGAGTTCAAAGCCAGCCTCAGCAATTGCGAGGCACTTAACAACTCAGTGAGACCCTGTCTCTAATAAAATACAAAAAAGGGCTGGGGATGTGGCCCAGTGGTTGAGTGCCCCTGAGTTCAATCCCAGGTACCCCCCCCCCCCAAAAAAAAAAAAAAAATTCTATGAGTTTTACATTGAGACAGTGCCGTCATTTAATCTGCAGGCCTTCATGAAACTGCCAGTTATTTACAGCTCTCCCTTTTCACACTCTGGGTCAGGATCCAACATAGAATTACACATTGTATTGAAGTTTGGTTTGTTAGTATATTTTAATATGAACATTTCCTTAGCCTGTATCTTTTTTGTACTGGCATTTTTTTTTTTTTTTTTTTTTTTTTTGGTACCAGGGATTGAACTCAGGGGCACTCAACCACTGGGCCACATCCCCAGCCCTTTTTTTGTATTTTATTAGAGACAGGGTCTCACTGAGTTGCTAAGTGCTTCGCCATTGCTGAGGCTGGCTTTGAACTCACAATCCTCCTGCCTCAGCCTCCCAAGTGCTGGGATTATAGGCGTGCGCCACCACGCCTGGCTTGTACTGGCATTTTTTTTTTTAATATTTATTTACTTTAGTTGTACACAATACAATGCATTTATGTGTACATGGTGCTGAGGATCGAACCCGGGCCGCGCACGTGCGAGGCGAGCGCTCTGCCGCTGAGCCACAACCCCAGCCCCTGTACTGGCATTTTTTAAGAGTACAGGTCATTTGTTTTGTAAATGTTCCTTCATTTGGGTTTGTCTGATTTTCCTCATGGTTAGATTATCATACCACTGGAATAATAGTGTGTTCTTTCATAAAGCACAGGATGTCTGTTTGTCCTGTTACTGGTGAGAAATTGGATCACTTGATTAAGGTGATGTCTTCCAGTTTTTTCCACTATATTCTTACTATTTTAACATTTGTGATAATTTCTGAGGAGACATTTGAGACTATGTAAATATATTGCTTCTCATCAACATTTCATCTACTTGTTTTAGCATTCTTTTATTCTTGGCTAAACTATTTCCATGCTGATTATGAAATTGCGGTTTTCTAATGCCATTATTTTTTCTATGTTCATTAATTAGCATTCTACTATAAGGAACAGCTTTGTCTTTTTTCTCTTCATTATACCTATGTGGAGTCATGGATTCTTGTTTTACATAGCAACTTATAATCTGTCCTTATCATTATTATTTTAACTTTTTTCTTTTCCTTTTTTTTTCCCCCAGTACTGGGGATGGATTGAACCCAGGGTCTCACACATGGTAGCCACAAGCTTTACCACTGAGCTACATCCCAGCCCTCATTATTATTATTATTATTATTATTATTATTTTTTTTTTTTTTTTTGTGGTACCGGGGATTGAACTCAGGGGCACTCGACCACTGGGCCACATCCCCAGCCCTTTTTTGTATTTTTTTATTAGAGACAGGGTCTCACTGAGTTGCTAAGTGCCTCGCCATTGCTGAGGCTGGCTTTGAACTCGCAATCCTCCTGCCTCAGCCTCCCAAAGTGCTGGGATTACAGGCGTGCGCCACCACACCTGGCTCCTCATTATTATTTTGATGCTTATGTTGTCTAAAGATTTGAGAAGGGGAGATTTTGATAATGGATCCTATGTCTTTTTGACGTGTACCCTTCATTCTCTGAGTACCTTATTTTATGGCATAATGGGGTGTTCAGGTTCATCTTGTACTTCCCTTGCCTTATTCCCGAAATTCTCATTTCTCCAAGAGAGCCTTGGGCCCTATTAGTGGGTAATATATTTAGAAACCAAGATTTTTTTTAATGCTAATGATTATTGTTTAAGGGCTTAACCAGTCTAGTAGTAAGGAGCATGTAGGAATCTAGGAATGTAATTTCTGTTGCCATTATTTCCCCTGCCCAAGACTGTAAAGCACAGGGTGACTTATATGGCTTGCTGTGCCAAAAGAACCCCTCTTTACCACCTGGGCAAATCAGACACTGAGTCTGGCAAAAGGAAAAGTCCCCAGTGCTGCCCCTATCCAGTACTTTCCAAAACATCAAATCAGCCCCTCTATGTCAATTTTTTTCTCTGATTTTCAAACTAGCTTTATAATTCTGCTTGAAAATCTCATCCAGTAACTAGCAGAGTCTCACCTTTTTTGTTGATAAAGACATAGGTGCTAGGGGCTGGGGTTGTGGCTCAGCGGTAGAGCGCTCACCTAGCACATGCACAGCCTGGGTTTGATCCTCAGCACCACGTAAAAATAAAGGCATTGTGTACAACTAAAACAAATAAATAAATATTAAAAAAAAGATATAGGTGCTAATTTCTGGGCGTCACTTACCTTTGTAAATGTGGATGGTCAGTTCCTTTGAGATTCCTTATTGAGATTATTCCTAATGAGATAATCCTATAGTCTTATATTCCTGAAGTTCCAGCAAGAGTAGTTCTGTTTTAGTTCCTAAGCAAGAAATAAGATGGAAAAGGTGGCTAATGAACCTAGTCTTATGGAGCATTATGAATACCAGAGTTGTCCTGGTCTGTCTAGTGCTTGGATCCTAAACCCTGTAACTATCTGTGGTCTGCGGAGCTCGTTGTCCTCTACCTTTTACATTTCATATTGACTTTTTTATATCCTGAGATATGTTATTTAACCTGAGGTACTGTTATCAACAAATCCATTAGCTGGGAAAAGCTTAATTAATATAATCTGCTTGTTAAGGCAGTAATATCTAGCATAGCGATGAAGAGTGTGGGCTTTAGATTTAGGTGGACCTGTGTTTAAGCTCCAGCTCTGCTATTTATGACTGTGTTACCTTAAGTTATCCGTCTTTCTAAATTTTATCTCTTCAGATATAAAATAAAATCCACACCCCCCCCCCCCGGCCGTGCTGGGAATTGAACTCAGGGTTTTGTGCATGCTGAGCACATGTTCTGCCACTGAGTTACACCCACAGTCAAGATATGAAATTATAATAGCACTAGTTTTTGTGAGACTAAATGAGATAACATTCTTCTTCTAGTACATTGGAAGTGTTCAATAAATATTAGCTATTATTTCCCCAAATATTCCAGATAACTGAGAATATACTATATTTGCTGTTGGATTAAACAGTTTTACTAATGCATGGATTTTTTAAAAAAATATCTTGAGATATTTTAGGAGTTAATAACTACATTCAAAATGTTCTTTAATTTATGCAGATGCCAAAATAGATATATATAAAGTTGAAAGTATCCTCCAAAAAAGGGATAGGACAAAAATAGCAAGACCCCGTCTCAAAATAAAACATAAAAAAGAGCTGGAAGCCGGGCGCGGTGGCGCACGCCTGTAATCCCAGCACTTTGGGAGGCTGAGGCAGGAGGATCGCGAGTTCAAAGCCAGCCTCAGCAATGGCGAGGCACTTAGCAACTCAGTGAGACCCTGTCTCTAAATAAAATACAAAAAAGGGCTGGGGATGTGACCCAGTGGTCAAGTGCCCCTGAGTTCAATCCCCGGTACCACAAAAAAAAAAAAAAAAAAAAAAAAGAGCTGGAGATGCAAGTAGTAGACCTCTTGCTTAGTGTGTGCAGGGTCCTGGCTTCAATCCCTATTACTTGGGGGGGGGGGAAAGGACAAAATAAGCCCCAGAGGGAGGTACACACTCATGTGCATGTGCATGCACACACAGCACACATGCAGACACAAACACACAGTTATTGTTCCATCAGTGAAAGTATTTTGACCTTCAGTTTAAAGTATATACCTTTTCCACCACCCATTAATTCTTTATTAAGGAGCAGAGAAGGGGAAGAATGTATAGAAAATAAACATAAATCAGCAACAGTAAGAGAAATTCTTATCTGTTTTTGCTGAGTATAGACATTGCTATACTATATATTTTCTAAACTTCTCTAGTGTTCTAGTGGTTGAGAGAGGCGTATTGAAGTCTCCAACTGTAATTATGGATTTGTCTATTTCTTTCAGTTCTATCAGTTTTTGCCTGTGTTATTTTGCAGCTCTTGTGTTCAGAACTTACTCATTTAGGATTGCTCTGTCTTCCTTATATAATGTCCTTTCTATATTTTATCATTACATAATTTTTATCATCATATCATATAATGTCCCTTTCTGTCTCTGTTAATTTTCTTGATTCTGAAGTTTATTTGATATTAAAAGTAGTCATGACTCCTTTCCTTTGATTAATGTTTCCCTGATGCCTAATTTTCCTTCCTTCTACCTCCAACCTGCTTATATAATTATATTAGAATAAGTGTCTTGATTATAGCATGTGATGAGGTCATGTTTTAAAATCCATTATTCCAATCTCTGTCTTTTTATTGGTATGTTTAGATCACTTTCATTAATGTAATTGTAACACTAGTCTGTCATTTTATTTTTTGTTTGCTGGATATTCTGGGATTTTTTCCCCCTGTGTTCTTTTTTTCCAGCCTTCTCTGGGTTACTTGAAAATAATTTAGAATTTCATTTTGATTTATCTATAGTGTTTTTAGTGTATCTCTGTATAGCATTTTTAGTGGTTGCTCAAGATATTTCATGTATATCTTTCATGTATATGTGTGTGTGTGTGTATATACGTGTGTGTGTGTGTGTGTGTGTGTGTGTTATATATGGAATGTGTAGTGGTTTACCACTGTTATGAGTTGAATGAAATGTAGAAATCCTACCTTTGTATCCCATTTCTCTTTCTATTTACAATTATCTTAAATATTCCCTCTATACATTTAGAAACACTTCAGGTAATATTATCATTTTTGCTTCAGCTCTCAAACATAATTTAGAAAACTGAAAATGGCAAAGCATGCCTGTTTTGCTTCTTATATTCTTGCTTATAATGTTTTCCTCTTTCCTGATTTTCAGGCTTCCTTGTTATATTTTTCCTTTCTGTTTAGAGAACTTATCTTAGTCATATTTCTTTTAGTTTTGGTCTCTCTGTTTGCTTTCATCTATAAATGTTTTGATTTCCTTTTTATTTCTGAAGGATTGTTTTTTAATTGTAAGTGGACACAATACCTTTATTTTATTTATGTGGTACTGAGGATCGAACCCAGGGCCTCACACATGCAAGACGAGCGTGCTACCACTGAGCCATAGCCCCAGCCCCTGAAGGATATTTTTGCTGGGTATAAGATTCTGAGCTGACAGTATTTATTTATTTATTTACACTTGGAAAATATTATACTACTTCATTCTTCCTTGGTTTCTAAGAAGAAATCTGCTTTCATTGGAGTTGTTTTTCCCTATAGGTAAGGTGTTGGTTTACTTTCACTGCTTTCAATTTTTTCTTTGGCTGGTTTTACAAAATTTAATTATAGTATATGTTGGCATGGATTTCTTTTGGAGTCTTTCATTTGTTTTTCAGGCTTTCTGCATTTATTTCTTTGTTTCAAATGTGTTTCTATTTGTTTATTGAAGCACGTAATAAGCTTTAAAATCTGTCTGAAAACTCTTAACATCTGTATCATTTTGGTCTTGGCATCTATTGTCTTTTTTTTTTTTTTCCCATTATTTTGAAATCTTCATGGTTCTTGGTAAGAGTGATTTTTCTATTGAAACTTGGCTATTTGCATATTGTTATGAGACTCTAAATGGGATTTAAACCTATTTTGCTGTCTAACACTGGTCTCAGAGGGACAGTAGGGGTACCAGTGCTGCTAGGAGGAAGCAGAAGGCCAGATCCTTGGCTGGCCTCTTTTGACCCTGAGTAGGAGCAAGGGTCTTACTGTTGTTTAGCTGTGTTAGAAGTTCTCCACATGACCTCCAGTGACACTGTGATTGGGTGGTCTCACCATGATTCTCCTTATGTCCTCCTCTGACATTTACCCAGTATCTCACTTACTGCCTTCTGGTGGAGGTTCCTTTCTGGTCGCCACTGACTGGTGGTGGTAGGGGGTGTTGTTACTGGTTGGTGTGCATGAAAGGTCCAGCTTCTTACTTGGCCTCTATTGCCATCCGGTGGGGGTTTGAAGTACTTCTTCATAGTTTTCCAGAAGAGAGTCTCCATGAGAGAGTCTTAGGTTGCCCACTTTGCAGGCTGGGTGGTACCAGGGCCACAGCTGTTCTGTGGAATAGAGGGTTGTTGTCTAAAGCTCCTGACTTGCTTCTTTGGTTAGGGAGAGCACACTTTTGACAGGACTGCTCTTTTTGCTTGTCCATATTGATGTTTCCAGGTTGTTGGTTTCTCAGCTCCAAGTCTAGATATATGAAAGAAAAAGAAATCCCAAAGAACTCATACCCCATGTCCAAGTTCCCTGGCTGATCTGCTGCCTTCTCTCAACCTTTGAATGTTCTTATGTTTATTTTATATATAATGCCCAGGGGATTTAGTTCTGCCCAGTAGGAGAAATGGTGAGAGATACGTCTGCTCCATTTTCTGGAAATGAGAATCCAGCCTCCCCCCACCACCCAGACTTGGGAGTCAAACAGAGGGCCTCGTGTGCATGCTAGGCAAACACTCTACCACAGAGATACATCCCTAGCCTACCCCCCCCCAAAAAAAAAAAAATTAGCTGTCATTTGTGTCATTTCGGGAGGAGGGATATACCATGGATTGAACTCAGGGGCCTTGGTCCACTAAGCCACATCCCCAGCCTGATTCTGTATTTTAATTATAGACAGGGTCTCACTGAGTTGCTTAATGCCTCACTTTTGCTGAGGCTGGCTTTGAACTTGCAATCCTCCTGCCTCAGCCTCTGGAGTTGCTGGGATTACAGGCATGTGCCACATGCCTGGCTTTTTTTTTTTTTCTTTTTAAACCTGGTCTCCCTATGTTGCCAAGGCTGGTCTGGAACTCCTGGGTACAAGCAATCTTTCCATCTCAACTGGGACTACAGACACATACTACTGTACCTAGCCTTCATCTTCAGCTTTAATTTGAGACAGAAAGAGTCTAGGTTCTAAACGTGTTTTTTTTTTCCCCCAATGTTTATTTATTTGCTTTAATTGTACACAAAAGTCTAGGTTCTTTTTAATCCTTCTACTGCCCCCCCCCAATCTCCTACTGATTAGGATTTTCACTCAGAGCAAATTATTAAATCAGTGTGTACTTAAAGGAGATCACACTTGTTCAACTAATGAAATAAAATCCTATGAAAGCATGTGATGGCACATACTTGTAATCCCAGGTCCTTGGGAGACTGAGACAGAAGGATCACAAGGGGTAGGCCAGCATCAGCAATTTATGGAGATACTTTCTCAAAGTTAAAAAATACAAATGCCTAGAGATATAGTTTAGTTCAAATTTACTGTGCTTTGTCAGCACAGTATGGGAGAAAAGGAAGAGAATCAGAAAGCACCTTCTAGCTAGGCACATTAGCACATACCTGTAATCCAAACTGCTCAAGAGACAGAGGCAAAAGGATCAAAAGTTCAAAGCCAGCCTTAACAACTTAGCAAGGGCCTGAGCAACTAAGTTAGACTCTTTCTCAAAATAAAAAATAACAAAAAAGGGGTGGGGATGTAGTTCAGTGGTAAAGTGCCCCTTGGTTCAATTCCCAGTACCAAAAAAGAATATCACTTGAATTCCACCTTTGTTTCTGATTCACAGAAACAAATCTTTCAATAAAAAGCTTTTTTTTTTTTCTCCTTATGTAGAACAAGTCACCTGCTGCTGTTATAGAACCAGAGACAAATAAATTTGATAGTACTGGATATGATAAGGACTTAGTAGAAGCTTTGGAAAGAGACATAATTTCTCAGAATCCCAATGTTCGATGGTAAGTCACATCTTACAATAAGATAATTAGGTGCTATTCAAAAAAAACAAAGAAAAATTAAGACCATTAGGTGCTAATGATGCTTTTTGGAACAGAAGATAGAACAAAGGTGAGCATATACTAAGGGACCTGTTTTGTAGGACAGAACCAGAGTATATGCAATATGAGTAGGACACTTAATAAAGCAGTTCACTAGGACCCACATTGTACCAATTTGTTTATTTTAAGATTTTTAAAAATTAATAAATTATATAATAGAAATTTTATCTTCTTTTTGGAACATCCTCTAATGGTGAAAAGCCAGTAATTTTTATGCATGTATCTTGCATTTACCTCTAGCATTTGATAAATGTTGCTTTTGTGTCCTTTTACTCAAAGCAGTAGTTATCACCTTTATTTAGTATTCTGTCTAATCAAAAATTTGTAATCTATCACAATGCATAATTAAAGCCTATTTTCAAAACCACAAGCTGTGCATATTCTGTTATATATTTTCCATTAAAACCTTAATGATTATTAGGGATGGTTTTGTGTACTACTTAAAATTTTTTGGTATTTGATATTTATACAGTGAAAATTCATTTTCATAATAAAATTGATGTGTGTATCAGTAGTAGTGGTAGGGGTTCTAGTGGTTGGGGATGACTTCATAGTAATTTTTACGATACTCTTTAACTGTGGCATCTGCCTTTTGAAAGAGTTGGAGGCAAGGCAGCAGTTACAGAGCCTGTCTCTGCTTTATGCCCCTTTTATTCTTTATATTGTTGTTTAATGAGTTCATTGTTTCTAAATCATGGGGGGTGGTTATGGAGTGAGCATCATAAGAGCATGAATTTAAAATGATACAGCATGATAATATAGATTGAGCATCCCTAATCTTAAAATCAAAAATCTGAAATAATCCAGAACCTTTTGAGCATAGACATGACCCTCAAAATGTTTTGCATTTTGGCCCTGTGCCTTGGTGCACGCCTATAATCCCTGCAGCTCAGGAGGCTGAGGGAGGAGGATCGAGAGTTAGTTCAAAGCCAGCCTCAGCAAAAGCGAGACACTAAGGTACTCAGACACCATCTCTAAATAAAAAATACAAAATTGGGCTGGGGATGTGGCTCAGTGGTCGAGTACCCCTGAGTTCAATCCCTGGTACCAAAAAAGTTTTAGATTTTGGAGCAATTCAGATTTTGCCGTTAGGATGCTCAACTGGTAGTCTATGGAAATATTCCAAAATCTGAACCATTTCTGGTCCCAAGCATTTCAGATGAGAGACAATTCAAATGTTTACATAAGAGGCTTATGGGCCGGTGTTCTAATAAGCCAAGCTGAAAACCTTTTCTGTCAAGAATGGAAGATAATTTTATGTACACTGATTGGCATGGTGGGCCTCATCACAATGTATTATTTCACTAATGCCCAAAGAGAGTCTTAACATTGTATCAGCAGTATAAAGTTGCATGCTGTCATTGGTTCTCAAGATTGAATACATAGAGTTAAACATATAATCTAAGGGATATTGATAAAATATCTTTCAGGGACGATATTGCTGATTTAGTAGAGGCTAAAAAGTTGCTGAAAGAAGCTGTGGTGTTACCAATGTGGATGCCAGAATTCTTTAAAGGCATTAGAAGACCATGGAAAGTAAGTTTATTATTTTTATGGTATCATCAAAGTAAATGGCAGTGCATTGCTGTAGAGAGTCACTGTTTATACATATGGAAAATGGAAGGAGAAAGTGGAGTAAAGAAATTTTTAGATTAAAAAGTATGTATTCTGTTATTCACAATTGTGTTTAAACCAAAACCTATTGCAAGATTTCTAGAGTAAGCTGGGCATGCACATGGCCTGTAATCCCAGCCATTTGGGAAGCTAAGGCAGAAGCATCACAAGTTCAAAACTAGCTAGCAAGGCCCTAAGCAACTTAGCTTATAAAAAATAAATAAAAATTAAAAGGGCTGGGAATAGCAAATAGCTCAATGGTTAAGCACCTCTGGGTTCAATTCCTGATAGCACCCCCCCAAAAAAAAACAAAAAAAGGTTCCTAGAGTAAGAGTAGGTATTATTATTATTTTAATATTTATTTATTTACTTTAGTTGTACACAATGCAATGCTTTTATGTTTACGTGGTGCTGAGGATCAAACCCGGGCCGCACACGTGCGAGGCGAGCACTCTGCCGCTGAGCCACGACCCCAGTCCCAAGAGTAGGTATTATTTCAGAAACTGTATACATGGCAAATTTAGAATGGTCTTACATTTGCAAATATGGCCTAGCCAGCTAATAAAAAATACTCCCATTTCACTCGTCACATTGTAAAACTTACAACCTGTATTTTTGCAGTTGTTCTTTTTTGTAAAATAAGAATGGAAAAATCATTTTATTTTTATATATTGTCAGTGAAAAAATGGGAGGAAATATTTTTAAAAACTCATTTATAGTAAAGTAACATCAGAAATGCTTCAATACTTAGGCATGAATTTAAGAACTATGTAAAAGTCTGTTCCTAAAGTTACAGAACATTCTTAGAGAAGTTAAAGATCTCAGCAAACACAGAAACATACCTCAGTAGTTTCCAAATGCATCTACAAATGTGTGGCTATTCTTCCTCCAAAAGGTGGATTCTGGTTCTGCTCCCTATGAGTGTGGGCCATCCTTGTTAGATTCAAGCACTCTCTAGAGAATCCTAAATGGTGAAGAACTGAGGCTTCCTGCCAAGAAACAGTGAAGAACTGAGGCCTTCTTTCAATAGCTAATCACTTGAGTTAGAGAAACATTTGCAGTTGTTCTTCAGAAATTGAGAAACATCTGTATCTGTTGAGCACTTTTAAAGTTATGGGCCAATATGAAAAGAAACTATCAAAAAACTCTTAGACCGGGCATGGTGGCACATGCCTATAATCCCAGGGCTCTGACGGCTGAGGCAGGAGGATCTTGAGTTCAAAGCCATCCTCAGCAAAAGCGAGGTGCTAATCAACTATGTGAGACCCTATCTCTAAATAAAATGCAAAATAGGGCTGGGGATGTGACCCCAGTGGTTGAGTGCCCCTGAGTTCAATCCCTGATACAAAAAAACAAAACAAAACAAAAAACTCTTTTAAGATTTTGAAAATATACTAATTGGTAATAGCACTTTTATTTTTAAAAAGCCTTTAAATGTTAAGTGACAAACAAGATACAAAATTATATATTATTATACATATTTTAATACATTAAAATATATTTTGTAAATATAAATAGATTTAAATATGTATTTTAATATATTTAATAAATTTATGCATGTTATAATTATATATACATTCAAGTAAACTGTGCAAAAAGAATAACCTAATGTGTCTGAGTCAATAGACTAGGAAATATATCCAGATGTTATTATAAACTACTTTTCCTCATCTTTTGAGTTCCAATTTTTTTTTTTTTTTTTTTTGTAATGGAAAAAGTAAGACTTTGGTAAAAATATCCTATTTATTTTTGTGTTTGTCCCTTTATTTTAACATATAAGTTGGTTGAAATTTGATACTTAGTAATGTACTTATTGTGAATTGATTCACACCTGTAGTCCCAGCTACAAGGGGGTCTAAAGCAGGATTGCTCGAGCCTAGGAGTGCAAAAGGCCGTAAACGGCTGTGGGCAAGTTACTGTTCAAAGCGGCGAAGCTGTGGAAAAAACTCAAAAGACAAAATAGAAAAGAAAAGATTAATTTAATTCTCCCAGGCAAGATCCTACTACCGCGCGGTTCGGCAGGAGAGAGAATGGCGCCCAACGTGTTGTGACAGACATTTTCGTTTTTCATTTATTTGTGATTTTACCAGACAATGCCTTCCTGATATTTGCCTACAAGACTCAATATGTTGTTACTCGATAAACTCAAGACAGCTTATTTGTTTAAAAAAAAAAATTTATATACTATACAATTTACCTCATCAACAAAAGACTTGTCATCTTAACAACATCCCCTCTTTTAAAACAAAAAAGAGGGAAATGCAGAAGCCCTGATTAGAGAGTCAGCGGAGACCGTTTGTTTACATCGGAAATGCCTTCCGGATCTCGCTCGCCTTAAAATCTCACGGGACTTGATGCGAGATAGAAAAAACTTTTTACCAGAGGAAAGGACCAACAGGGGCCATCCTCTCTCCTGCCGGACCTCGTGGTAGTGGGATCTTGCCTGGGAGAATTAAATTAATCTTTTCTTTTCTATTTTGTCTTTTGAGCTTTTTCCACAGCTTCGCTGCTTTGAACAGTAACTTGCCCACAGCCGTTTATGGCCTTTTGCATAGGAATTTGAGGCCAACTTGGCAACAGATAACCCATCCCAAAAACAAAGCAAGAAAAGAAAAAGAACAATGCCAGATAAATCCTTTGCTTATGCTCTTATCTTTCCCACAGGGAGTATTGATGGTTGGCCCACCTGGCACAGGAAAGACCCTTCTTGCTAAAGCAGTAGCTACAGAATGCAAGACAACATTCTTCAATGTCTCTTCATCAACTCTGACTTCCAAATACAGAGGAGAGTCTGAGAAGCTTGTTCGTCTTCTGTTTGAAATGGTAAGTGAGACAGCTCCAATAGTGATTCACTTTTTACCTCTAAAAGGAGAGAACGTGAGTTGTAACTCTCTCTAGTGCATAGATTAAGTAGGCAGGATGACATTCTGTTCAGTCATCATCCTGTGGTTATCATCCTTACAAACATGAGTAACTTGAGTTTCATTTTGTCTGCTTTCTCCAGAACTAGAACCACATCTGCTAATTTATGGGCATGCTCACATTACAGGATCAACATTACTGATCTGCTATCTGAAATTTCTATTTTTTAAAATCAGTAGGCTTAGTTATGATATGATAAATGCAGTATTGTAACAATGTCAAAAGATGAGAATCCTAAGTTGTAGAATTTAGATCACCTCTAGTCTATTAACTATACCAAATACCTTGAGTTTAATGACCCAATCTTTGGATTAAGTACTTTGCTTATTATTCTGAGTTTATTTTTCTTTATTCCACCCTGACAAATTGTGAGTGCCGGTAGTGAAATATAATTTGACAAGTTCTTCTAGTGAATCAGCAGCCTTTTATACTTCAGACTTGTTAAGCTTCATTGATTACTTCAGTCTTGCTTATGTATTATGTATTAGGACAGAGTCATATTATTGTATAGATAATGACAAAGGCATGAATTCTTAATCATAGTGGACAAAACATAGGGTGGCCTTACTACTATACCAAATCTTCCTTCATAAGCTCCAAAGTGAACAAGCAAACTAAAATGTTCACAATTTTAGTTTACTCATTTTTTGAAAAGATTTCTTTTAATTTTCATTTGCTTTCTCCTTCCTCTTGGACAGTTCATAAGCCAGCAGGCAAATTTTAAGATACTTAATGGCTTTTTTTTTTTTTTTTTTTTTTTGGTACCGGGGATTGAACTCAGGGGCACTCAACCACTGGGCCACATCCCCAGCCCTTTTTTGTATTTTAGTAGAGACAGGGTCTCACTGAGTTGCTAAGTGCCTCGCAATTGCTGAGGCTGGCTTTGAACTCGCAATCTTCCTGCCTCAGCCTCCCAAGTGCTGGGATTACAGGCGTGCGCCACCACGCCCGGCTTTAATGGCTTATTAATAGTCCATAGCACAACAGGAATCTAATTGAAAATCTCTTCGATCATTTTGAAAGAATCTTTTGTGCATTGCTTGAAGCAAAAAAGCATATTGCTAATATTCTAGAATAACTTGGTCTTTAAAAAAAAAATGTAAGCCGGGCGCAGTGGCGCACGCCTGTAATCCCAGCACTTTGGGAGGCTGAGGCAGGAGGATCGTGAGTTCAAAGCCAGCCTCAGCAATGGCGAGGCACTTAGCAACTCAGTGAGACCCTGTCTCTAAATAAAATACAAAAAGGGCCAGGGATGTGGCCCAGTGGTCGAGTGCCCCTGAGTTCAATCCCTGGTGCCATTTAAAAAAAAAAAAAAAAAATGTAAATTAAATAGAGGGAGATGGAATCTTCAGAATCAGGTGGCCTGGGTTCAAATTCCTGCCCTTTGCAGATCCTTGGTTGCTTTATCTGTAAGAAGATATTAACATAAAACCTACCTCTGTAATGTTAAGATGAAACCTGTTAATACATATAAATCAATTAAAAGCCTGATTCCTAAGGGCTCAATAAAAATCGCTGTTACTGTTTAAGATTATCTGGTATATTTTCTAATATAAGATTTTATATTTTATTTAAGAAAACTATTTTCTGCCAGGTTTGGCGCACACACCTGTAATCCCAGTGTTTAGGAGGCTGAGGCAGGAGGAATGCAAGTTCAAGGCCAGCAACTTAGCAAGACCCTGTCTCAAAATAAAACATTTTGTAAAGGACCGGGTATGAAATTAAACTATTTTCTTCTGTGGGAGTATGCTCTCACTAAGTGTTAATTTGCTTTTTCTTGAACCCAGGGTTTTGTGCATGCTAATAAGCATGGGCTCTACTTCCAGCCCTGTATTTTTTTTTTTTTAATTAGAAAAAATTTCTTTTTTTAAAATTTTATTTATTTTTAAAATTTGTTCTCTTTAGATAGGCATTACAGTAGAGTGTATTTTGACATATTATATATACATGGAGTGTAATTTATTCTAATTAGGATCCCATTGTGTTTGTACATGATGTGGAGTTTCACTGGTGACCCTACATTATTTTTTATAGTGAGATTTAGAAGGTGTTATCAAAAAACATTATTTTTTACTGGCTTCCCTGGACTTGCTTGGGAAAATCTTAACCATTGTTAAATAAGTTTCCTCGTATTTGGAGTGTGTTGTTGAGTTGCCCACCTGATTGCTGGCTCAGTCACAAATCAGTGCCTACAGTTTGGAGCTTCTGCCCTGGTTAGGGGGCATTTGCTGAAACCAGATTTTCTTTCCCCTGTTATCATGGCCTCATTTTCTCAAGGAGTAAATAAAACTGCACTGCCTCTATCTTGGTTTTGACTTGCTATTAATGTGCCCTCCCCAGAAAATGTTGAGCAACTCTCAGGGCCTGTATTTTAAATGAGACTGCTTAAATTTGATGAAAATGCCAGATTTCAAACAATATGGTAACAAACACACAAAAAAGTAATTGTATAATTATATAATCTTTGTGGTTTTGTCAAGAACTTTTATATTCATTTGTCAGAAACTCAAATAGATGATATTTTAAAAATATATTTTAGCTGTTGTGTTTATTTATTTATTTATTTATTTATATGTGGTGTTGAGGATTGAACCCAGTGCCTCACACATGCTAGGCAAGTGCTATGCCACTGAGCCACAACCCCAACCCCTCAATCAGATGATTTAAATAAAAATAATAATATATAGAATCATGTAGCTGGTAATGTTCAGAAATTACCTTTAGATGATTAGGCTAGCAGAAGCTACCAATTCTGATATCCTTATGAGTCTTTTTCTTAGGTCTCATGACCTCATTAGGCAGTCCCAATGATGTAACTAAAGTAGCTATCAGAAGCTTAAACCTTCTTTTTAATGTCCTTATGGCAATCCCAGAGAAATTAGTCCTTATTTCCAGTTATTCAGGCAGAAGTGCAGTGATAAATGTTTGGACTGTTTTGAGTCACATGTCCAAGGCTTGAAACCATCATCTTTGGTCAGAGAATTAAAGTGATCTGATTGGCTATGCCTGAATCATCCTATGGAGCCTCTTAGAAGCAGTGGCATATGAAACAGCAGTGGTCTCCAAATGGAAAGGAGACTGCTCTTAGTGCTGTGCAGGCAGAAAACTTGAAAATTTCTCCACAGTATTTTTATAGCCCAACCAAAATCAGTGTGGCAGGCACATAGCCTCTGCTTGAAGTCAGACCCTTGTACAAACCCTTAGTACTTGAGAATCAGTAAGCTGATTCTTCTCATAACTTCTGCTTGGTGTGGCAGCAAATGGGTTGAAATTTAATTTTTGTTAATGTATGTTTTGTTTGTAGATGGTTTGTAGCTATAATCTTGTGAATTTTGGGGGGTACTTGAATGAGGAAAAAGTTCATTCTCTCTCCACTTCTTGAAGTACAAACATTTTATACATAGTACTGAAAGCCCAAATAATGACTTTATTAAAAATGAAATTGAACCTTTGGAGGGAATTAAAGGCTTAGAATTTCAAATATCCAATTAGAAAATACAGTGGAATTTAAATATTTGGATTTTGCAAGTGAACAAACTAAAACTAAATCCATACTTTGGAGGCAAGTGTCTTCAACATGGCTAATTGCCTCTTAGAGAATACTAGATTATAGCTTCATGGTTCAAAGAATTGATAGACCCAGTATGATTTCATGTCCAAATCTGTAATGTTCACTAGTCCACTGTGGACTGTTTCGAGAAAACTTTAAAATGCTGTTTTGTTCATTCAAATTGTTTTCTAGAAATTTCAGCCATCATTTTAGGTACAATGGTTACGTTAGTTTGAGCATTTGATTTAAATAATGATTAACAACAAACTGTAATTATATCTTCAGTCTCTTTAAGTAAAAGTTGTCTGAGCATGGTGGCACACACCTGTAATCCCAGCACTTGGGAGGCTGAGGCAGGAGGATCTGGGCAGGAGGATCGCGAGTTCAAAGCCAGCCTCAGCAACGGCGAAGCACTTAGCAACTCAGTGAGACCCTGTCTCTGATAAAATTCAAAAAAGGGCTAGGGAAGTGGCCCAGTGGTCAAGTGCCCCTGAGTTCAATCCCCAGTACCAAAAAAAAAAAGTTGATACTGTTGAGTCATAGCTTAATACTTGACTAAGACCTATTTAATGGATCAAGATTAATCTTCCCTGTTATTCTGAGGAAGAAATATATTTAATGTACAAAAATAAACCTGGGGGTACTATTCAGCAATAAAAAGCAATTTAGTACTGTACATCCTACAACATACATGAACCTTAAAAACATAATGCTATGTGAAAAAAGACATGAAAGGGGCTGGGGTTGTGGCTCAGCGGTAGAGTGCTCGCCTAGCGCGTGCACGGCCCGGGTTCGATCCTCAGCACCACGTACAAATAAACACATTGTGTACAACTAAAGCAAATAAATAAATATTAAAAAAAAGACATGAAAGTCCATATATTGTATCATTCCATTTATATCGAAATGTGCAAATTAACTACTATTCTACTTAACATCTGAAGAGATTAAGATAAGGCAGGGATGGTGATGCACCCCTGTAATCCCAGCTATTTGGGAGGCTGAGGCAGAAGGACCACAAGTTCAATGACCCCCCTGGGCAATATAGCAAGACTCTGTCTCGAAATAAAAAAAATAATTTTTTTTTTTGGTACTGGGGATTGGTCTCAGGGGTACTCGACCACTGAGCCACATTCCCAGCCCTATTTTGTATTTTATTTAGAGACAGGGTCTCACTGAGGTGCTTATCGTGTTGACATTGCTGAGGCTGGATTTGAACTCGTGATTCTCCTGTCGCAGCCTCCTGAGCCACTGGGATTACAGGCGTGCACCACTGGGCCCGGCAAAATGAAATTTTTAAAAAGGGCTGGGAATGTTGCTGGGCACAGTGGCACACAGCTCTAATCACAGCAACTCTGGAGGCTGAGATAGGAGGATTACAAGTCTGAGACCAGCCTCAGCAACTTATTAGTGAGACCGTCTCAAGATAAAAAGGGCTGGGCATGTATCTCAGTGGTAGAGCAGTTGCCTAGCATGCAATCCCCAGTACCCCCCCTCCAACAGGGATTGTGTTAAAATATACTTACTAGTCAGATGAAAAAAGGGTCAGTTTAACTAGAATTTCTTAGAGGAACTCTAAATGATTTTATTTAAAGTAATGGTTCTCCATATCCAAATTTTTGTAGAACTTTAGAACACCAATGTCTATAATAAATGTTTCCCCATGGTAGTTACTCATATCATTGTAGTGTATGGTATAATCCTGTATGCCACTCAGATATATGTAGCCAATTGTATTATTGTCATATTTAAATATGTATGTGTGCACATGTGTGTCTATTTTAGTTGCTCTGATTCTATCTTCTTCCCCCAATATTAGGGCAAGAGGAAAAGATGCACAGTATGGCAGCCTCTTCAGACACTTTGTAATTGCTAACCTGTCAATTATTTTTAAATGAAATAAAAACTTGTTGCATGGTTTCTTCTTTAGGCTCGATTTTATTCTCCAGCCACCATATTTATTGATGAGATAGATTCCATTTGTAGTCGAAGAGGGACTTCTGAAGAGCATGAAGCAAGCAGAAGGGTGAAAGCAGAGCTGCTGGTTCAAATGGATGGTAGATATATGTCTCTACATGAATTAACTCAGGGTGGGACGTTACCAGTTGTCTCCAGCTCCAGTGGATCAGGCTCTACCCAAAGCACTAACCTTTTAATCACAGTGTATCACTTTTTTTGGTGGTGGTGTGGGGGGAGATGCGTGGTACCAGGGATTGAACCCAGTGGCGATTAGCCACTGAGCCACATCCCCAGCCCTTTTTTTTTTTTTTTTTTTTTTTAAGAAACAGGGTCTCAATGAGTTGCTTAGGGTCTTGTTAAGTTGCTGAGGCTACTTTGAACTCAAAATCCTCCTGCCTCAGCCTCCTGAGTCGCTGGGATTACAGTCATGTGCCACCACGCCTGGCCACAGTGCATCTCTTTTTAACTGGTGTTCCTAATGCCAGGTGGACCAGAGGGGGCAGGTAAATACTGCCTAGAGATTGATAGCAGTACATTTGGTACAGTGGCAGTGGTGACAGTCAGAAATAACAGCCACTGCCAGGAGTGGTGGCACACACCTCTAATTCCCTTGACTGGAGAGGCTGAGGCAGGAGGCCAGCCTGGGCAACTTCCTAAGACCCTGTCTTTAAAAAGGGGGGTGGGGCTGGGAACATGGCTCAATGATACAGTGTCACTTGGTTTTATCCCCATTACCAAAAAAGAATGAAGGAAAAATAATGGCCATCTATAAGACACCCTTTAGAATACATGCTAATGTCTTGACTGTGAAATTGAAATAGAAATAAGTGCAGATAAATTGGCCTTAGAAAGGGTATGTATGTTTTTGAGAAAGTTTCTTATTGATAGGTAATTGAACTGAGCTGATCTTTTTTTGGTACTGGGGATTGAACTCAGAGGTACTCAACCACTGGGCCACATCTCCAGCCCTTTTTTGTATTTTACTAGAGATAGGGTCTCATTGAGTTGCTAAGTGCCTCACCATTGCTGAGGCTGGCTTTAAACTCAAGATCCTCCTGTCTCAGCCTCCCAAGTGCCACCACACCCAGCTAAGCTGATCTTTTGATTACAACCTATTCCAAGTCATATTTTTGCATACTTTTACAAAAACTCATTTTCCTTGGATTATACAGCCACCTACTTAACAGCTTTCTAAGTCTTAAGGAGGCTTGAAACCACACTACCTTGTATTGTGCTAAATATTTGATAATCTTTAAATAGCTTAAATTTATTTCATATAATCCAACTTAGTGTCCTTTTATTCTCTCCTGACCCTTCTATTAGGTGTTGGAGGTGCTTCTGAAAATGATGACCCTTCCAAAATGGTTATGGTTCTAGCAGCTACTAATTTTCCCCCTGGGATATAGATGAGGCTTTAAGACGACGTCTTGAAAAACGAATCTATATTCCTTTACCATCAGGTACCATTCTTTAAATCTTGTCTTAAAGCACCTGTTAACACTCCAGAAGTTTTTTTGTTAGGGATTTTTTTTGGTACTGGGGATTGAACTCAGAGGTACTCAACCACTGGGCCACATCTCCAGCCCTTTTTTGTATTTTACTAGAGATAGGGTCTCATTGAGTTGCTAAGTGCCTCACCATTGCTGAGGCTGGCTTTAAACTCAAGATCCTCCTGTCTCAGCCTCCCAAGTGCCACCACACCCAGCTAAGCTGATCTTTTGATTACAACCTATTCCAAGTCATATTTTTGCATACTTTTACAAAAACTCATTTTCCTTGGATTATACAGCCACCTACTTAACAGCTTTCTAAGTCTTAAGGAGGCTTGAAACCACACTACCTTGTATTGTGCTAAATATTTGATAATCTTTAAATAGCTTAAATTTATTTCATATAATCCAACTTAGTGTCCTTTTATTCTCTCCTGACCCTTCTATTAGGTGTTGGAGGTGCTTCTGAAAATGATGACCCTTCCAAAATGGTTATGGTTCTAGCAGCTACTAATTTTCCCTGGGATATAGATGAGGCTTTAAGACGACGTCTTGAAAAACGAATCTATATTCCTTTACCATCAGGTACCATTCTTTAAATCTTGTCTTAAAGCACCTGTTAACACTCCAGAAGTTTTTTTGTTAGGGATTTTCCCCCCCCCTTAATTTAGAATTTGGTATTAACAAAGAGATAAATGTACGCTATCTTTCCTTACATTACTCATTTGGCCACTTCTAGAACTTAGAAATGTTGATAACTTAGGAAAGCAAAAGTTTATTGAGGGAACAGCTCTTGAAATTTCAAGCAAATGATCCCTAAGAATTAGAAAACAAATCAAAGTAGACTTGAGAAAAAAATTATACACTGTGTTTATGTTGAAGGCTTAAACTTTAAAATTTCTTTCTACCATTAGCAAAAGGCAGGGAGGAACTATTACGAATAAGTCTGCGTGAGCTGGAATTGGCTAATGATGTTAACCTTGCAAGCATAGCAGAGAACATGGAAGGTTATTCAGGAGCAGACATTACCAATGTGTGCAGGTATGTATTATTCTGGAAGCAAAGATTTTTGTGATTACAAACTTTGTAAGCTTCTATAACAATGTTAAGATAGATGAAGAAGACTCAGATTGTAGTCTACATAGATTAGGGTCATAAGTTTTTTTTTTTTTTTTTTAATTTCAACTGAGCTGGGGAGCCCCCATAATTTTTTTTTTTTTTTTTTTTTTTTGTGGTACCGGGGATTGAACTCAGGGGCACTCGACCACTGGGTCACATCTCCAGCCCTTTTTTGTATTTTATTTAGAGACAGGGTCTCACTGAGTTACTAAGTGTCTCACCATTGCTGAGGCTGGCTTTGAACTCGCGATCCTCCTGCCTCAGCCTCCCAAAGTGCTGGGATTACAGGCGTGCGCCACCACGCCCGGCCCCCATAATTTTTTAAAAAATATTTTCAGTTGTAGGATGGACACGATACCTTTATTTTATTTATTTATGTGATGCAGAGGATCGGACCCAGAGCCTCACGTGTGGTAGGCAAGTGCTCTTACCACTGAGCTACAACCACAGCCGAGGGTCGTAAATTTTAAGTTAATGTTAGCAGGTGCTAAGATATTTGGGTATCTTGTATATCAGTGAAGAGTCCACCACTATTTTTTTTTTCACAGTTCATTTGAAAACAAGTTCAAGAAGTTAGTGTTAGAACAATTTGGGTTAAATAGGAACTGAGAAATTGTCTTGGATATTAAATTTATTGGTGTATTCCTTCACTGTATTGTTACATGAGAAATGCTGTGAAATACATTAAGTTGACATATCCATGGAGTGCAGTTAATAGTCTCGTTTTCAGTGAATATATCCTAAATGTGATTGTGGGAACAGTAGTAAGAAGAAAAAAAAAAAAGACTGTAATCCAGGCGATGTGGCTATGTTTTATCCTAATCTAAATTTTAGCTCAGATGCTTCTTTTTTTTTCCAGGGGGTGGGGGGCACCCAGGATTGAACTCAGGGGCACTGAACCACTGAGCCACATCCCCAGCCCTATTTTGTGTTTTATTTAGAGGCAGGGCCTCACGGAATTGCTTATTGCCTCAGCCTCACCGTTGCTGAGCCTGGCTTTTGAACACGCAATCCTCCTGTCTCAGCCTCCAGAGTTGCTGGGATTATAGGTGTGAGTCACTGCGCCTGGCTTCAGATGCTTTTTTTTTTTAAATATTTTTATTAGTTATTGATGGACCTTTATTTGTTTATATGTGGTGCTGAGAATCGAACCCAGTGCCTCACACATGCTAGGCAAGTGCTCTACCTACCACTCAGCCCCAGCCCCTCAGATGCTTTTAAACAAGGGGTTTGACTGCACTTGCCTCCTCATCTCTAAAGTGAGATTCATAGGGGTCAGAGATGACATGTGCACAGATAAAGCAGCTATATTGCTGCCTTTGCAAAGTGGTGGCTACAATTAAGGTTGAAACATGGTGAAAGGAAAGAGGTACTTGTATGAAGTTTCTATAATAGGAAGGAAAAGGCGAAACCACCCAACTTGATCATTTATCTTTCATACTACACTAATTTTCTAACATTCTCTTCTGTCTCTGTGATGTTTATTCCTTATTTTATTGAATACTTATTACGGCTAGCTTTTTTACCTTTTTAAAAACATTTTCTTGTGCTTTATGCACAGTGACTTAAATTGATTTATCTTTATTTCATCATGGAAAAATAATTCAGAACGGACCTTGTATTCCAATGTAAGATCTGATGCAATACTACATGTTTAATAAGATCTTAGAGGATTCTACACTACACTGAAAGATTTTTATTTAGTCAAAATAACCCTTTGTGGCTTTTTTTTTTTTTTTTTTTTAAACACCTAGGGATGCATCCTTGATGGCAATGAGAAGGCGTATTGAGGGTTTGACCCCAGAAGAAATTCGAAATCTTTCAAGAGAAGAAATGCACATGCCTACAACTATGGAAGATTTTGAAATCGCTTTAAAAAAGGTCTCTAAATCAGTATCTGCTGCAGACATTGAAAGATATGAGAAATGGATATTTGAATTTGGATCATGCTAACTTCTCACATGTAAACTGTGAGAAATCTGCCTTAAGTCTTTGAAAAATAATTAAATTTAGTATTTCATTGCACTGAGTGCTATATTTTTTTAAAATTTCAAAATGGTAAGATTTTAAGAATCCTTATAATCCTGAATAAAGGCAATTTTTTTTAAACTGCAAATTTGTTTTACTTTAACATTGCCTGTTACAACACAAATGTTATTTCACTTGGAGCTGTCTTTTTATGTATAACATTTTCTCTCCCACTGTTTCCTGCTGTTATTCTTCCTATGAAGGAGAGTGAGATTGGCTCCTAGCTCCTTAGACACCAGTGGATAACTGAAAATCATTGACTAGTTTTACACAAGTAGCTAAAGCATGAGCCAGACAGACTGCCTTCCCTCCTCTTTCTGAGAGTAAGACTCTTTTAAAAGACTTTAAAAGACTCTTTTTAAAGTTGGGGGGATGATACAATTAATGTCTGAACAACTTTATTCTGCCTACTTAAAAGGCTGTGCTATTCGTTGTACTCTAGTCAAATTCATTCATTCATGATGTTAAGCTTAATGAAAAGAATAGTTAATAGTATAAAGAAAAGTGAATAAATGGAAAAAAATTTAATGGTATAAAATTCAGGTTAAGACTTCCATTTGATTGCATATAAAAAATTAATTTACTGTTATCAACCCAGCCAAAGAGAAAACGCAGTGTCAAGGAGAAGGAGTACCTTGCTGTGGTCTCAAGTCTCACTGCTGAGAAGAGAAGCGAAGATAGGAATCTGCTGACTAAAGCACCTATCCTCTTCAGTAGACCCTATGGTTTTAGTTGTTCTAACTATAAGCTTATAGTTAATGGATAAAATAAGACCTTGTCATCACTTGGAGTTAGAACTAGTGCTTTTGAACAACTTAGGGAATAAAGAAGGACATAAAAAATGCAGTAGTGTCCAAGCACAGTATCATACACCTATAACTTGGCAACTTGGTAAGACCCTGTCTGAAATAAAAAATAAAAAGGGGCTGGGAATGTGACTCAGTGTTTAAGCACCTCTGGAATCAATCCCTGGTACCAAAAAAAAAAAAAAAAAAAGAAAAAGAAAAAAAAAAAAAACCTAGGTATGCGGGTGCATTAGCTCAGTAGCAGAGTCTCTAGTCCTGGGATTCACACCCAGCTAAAAAATAAAAATGTTTTTAATGATACAAAATAGCAAGTATTACATGAGTTAAAGACAAGTTATACCTACTCAGGTCACATTGCTAAAATATGTCAATATAAGCTGGGCATACCCAGAACCACACACACACACACAAAAAAGTCAATATGAATGATTGGTTTAAAAAATCATGATAAAATATCTGTAGGGTAAATAATACTAGCACTATACTTACAACCACAAGACAAGGGAAGGGTGCACTTAAATTTCATGATATTGATAAGATTCATTAACTGATCTGAGCCTTGCTTTTAGCTAGTTTAAGTGTGTGTGTGTGGGGGGGGGGGGGGGAACCCAACCTATGCTTTCATATAGTTTTGCGGTGGGCAAAGTTTTAATGTAATTATAACCAAAAAAGCTACACTTTTTTTTTTTTTCTTCAAAAATGTTTATTTTAGAGTGAGTGAGGACATGTCACTACTACTTTTAAATCCCGGTGTATCTCAAGGCAAGTAGTCTTGAAACAGGATATAATCAAATCATGATATACTTTAGTGATTTTATACTGAGTCACAAACAATATAAAGACACATTGTATTGAATACAAAAATAAGTGTTAAGTTCTTGAGCTTTTAAGTTAGAATTTCATAAAGTGCTTTTCATAAAGTCATATATTAATTAAGTGGATAGAATTTCCTGATCAAAGGCACCTTGAATTTAATTGGCACATGGCATTGTTTCACCTTTTATTTTTTCCTTTTTGGTAATTTCAAAGTCTCTTCACATGTCTTCTCATACACTTTGCTTAAATTTTCCTTAATTCATTTGAACAGCAAGCCCTTTTATAAGTAAGGTGAACTTTAACTTGGTACTGTAAAGGTCAATTTTAAGGCAGTCTTAGGAGTTTGGCAATTTTGCTATGCATAAACTGATTCTTAATGGTTTTGAAAAAAATTATATTGAAGTGGCAAATGCGGAAACAATATACTAATTCAGAGTCCATGATTTGAGATGGTATTTTAAATACATGTTTTATCTTCAAGGTTTTCTGTTGTTTTCTCAGAGCCATCTGGATATAAATTGATGGTTGCCACAGGTAAAACATTCACTTCATCCATCTGAAGAATCGCTCTGAAATATGAGATGATTAATTATTATCAAAAATAAATAGTTCCTCCACCAATAGTTTGTGTAAGATAAGGCTAGCTACTTCAAGGTTACAATTACCTGTGGTTAAATGCTTTGCTTCTATAATTTTTATAATTGTTATATAAACTCTAAGCCCAAAATTCACTTTTACCAAACTGACTGAAGTAATAGAAAGGAATACAAGGAGTAGGTGTGGTAGCACACACCTGTAATCTCAGCAATACCAGAGGCTAAGACAGGAGGATCACAAGTTCAAGTCCAGGCTTAGCAATTTAGAGGCCCTATACATCTTTTTTTTTTTTTTAATAGTTATTTATTTGCTTTAGTTGTACACAATGCCTTTATTTTTATGTGGTGCTGAGGATCAAACCTGGGCCACACATGTGCTAGGCGAGCACTCTGCTGCTGAGCCACAACCTCAGCCCCCCTATACATCTTAATGGGACCACCCTGTCTCAAAATAAAAAATGAAAAGGGCTGGGGATGTAGCGCATTGGTAAAATGGCCCATGGGCCACTGCATCTGACCCATAAAAAGGACAACAAGAGAAGAGAAAGTTGCCCTAACCAACTAGCAAAGGTCTTATTAAAAGATCATAGTAACTGGGCATGGTAGCACACATGCTATCATGGCAGCAACTCGGGAAGCACAGCAGGAGGATCATAAGCTTGAGACCACCCTGGACCACTTAGCAAGACCCTATCCCCAAATAAAATTTTAAAAAAATGGGTGGGTATGGAGCTCTGTAATAGAGTACTTACTTAGCATGTACAAAGTCTTGGGTTCACTCCCCAGTACAGTGGGGAGGAAAAACCGAATATTAAAGGAGGAAAAATCTCAACCTTTACTCTCATGCCTATTCATTAGAAATAAGCTATTCTGTCATTGCAATAATTTGGGTGAGCCCCCCACCCCTTAAGCAGACAGACTTTGGACTTACTGGGCCACAGAAAATCTCATTGCCTATGTGCCATTTAGTCAAGCCCTCACTGATAAATAACTAAGAGGCTTCTAGCTTTGCT
Organism: Tamias sibiricus; assembly: GCA_025594165.1. Classification (NCBI taxonomy): domain Eukaryota; kingdom Metazoa; phylum Chordata; class Mammalia; order Rodentia; family Sciuridae; genus Tamias; species Tamias sibiricus. Next base: position 134,185,335 of record CM046666.1, on the reverse strand, counting down.
TTTATTTTCTATTAGGAACAGTGCTGCAATTAGTATCTTGCCAGTCTGAAATTAACTACATTTTAAACTGATACTTTGGGGTTGAAAATATACAGTGAATTCCTCTTGTTGACTGCTGACCAGATACAGTGCACTTGCTCCATTATAAGCATGTTTCCTTTCTCTCCCTACCAGACTTTTAAGTTCTTAGAAAGAGCTTATCTTATTCACATTTGAATCTCTCAAAGTATTTTGATCACAATATTTTAATTTTACTGAAGTTGAAAGACTAGAAAAAAACGTGTTCTTTTTCCCTCCCACTTCTCTTTCCCTCCTTATTTTTATATTTTCTTCTCTAAACTAAATATAACCCACTTTTTAATAACTAAAAATAGTTTCAAAAATAAAATACTCACTTGTATTTAGAAACCGGGAAAAGCATCTTTAAGATGGTTATGACCCCAGCTGCTCCTAGAATTCCAACCACCATGACATTCAAAAACATAAAGAACACTGGGAAAACACTGCTCCAAAACCTACACAGATCTTTTCTGAACTTTTCCATCCACTGACACATTACCTGAAAATAAAAGGAGTTTTAATTAGATATAAAAGTTCAACAACCTTTAAAGTTTTAAATTTCTTAATATTTTAGCTTTGGGATGATGGAATACTGTATATCTTGATTGTGGTAATGGTTACATGATTGTCAAAACTAAATGTATTTTTAGGGCTGAGAGTATAGTTCAGTGGTAGAGTACTTACTCACACACTTGAGGCTCTGTGTTCAATCCCCAGCACCATAAAAAACAAACATACAAAAACTAACAGTATATTTTAAACATGTGCATTTTATTCTAAAATGTACCTTAATAAATTATTTACAAACTTAAAAATTATGTTCCAAAAATATAAAAATAGAAATGTTCGTATCCTTTAAGATTATTTATACTGTAATCAAGTGGGAAAAAAAACTAATGATTAGTTAGGCCTGTACACTAAGAACTGTTTCAAGTAATTGGAAGACAAGAGAAGGAAGAGAAAGACAAATTTAATACTTTTAGAACAGGTGGGAGGTTCATTGTGTACAAAATGTTTCTTGGCGAGCAAGAGAAGAACCTAAGGTAGGCATGAGATATGAAGACAGTCTTTTCTGGGGCTGACCTGCTGCAGGGGTTGGGGTTAGTTAGGGTGAGGGTATCACAGTCCAAACTGCCAAAGTGACCTAGATTTCTCCATCAACTCCAAATAAGCAATTCTGATCTTAACTTCTGTGTGGCTAACAATAGACTCTTCTCATTTAAATGGAAATTATTTTGGGTAAGGGGGCTAACTAATAGGAAGAGATACCTGCATACTTCTGAACTGTATCTTCATAGTCAGCAGTATATATGTCAGGGTAATATGAGTACTTAGTAGGTGCCAGTGCATATTTCTATGTAATATCCATCTTATTCCACCCTTACAATTTAATGAAATACTTCACACTACTTTATAGATTAAGCACAGATAATGAAACAGGTTAAAGAGGTTAAAAATTTGCCACACAACTAGTAAATGGCAGACCAGGTTTTAAACCTAGGCAACCTGAATCCAGAAAGTATACTTTTAACCCTGTGCTTAATCATCACACAAGATCCTGGGGGCATAATGTACCTGTGTGTATACAAAGTAGTAGCTGTAGAATAAAGAGAAATGGAAACATAAGAATTCTGGAATTGGAAATTCCCAACCAAATGAAATTCAGTGTCTTAATAATCATAATATGACTACGCTATTATTAAATAAAGCTTAAAGATTAAATAGGAATACCTAAAAATATCACAGAGTCCATTATTAATAATGCTCCACAGTTCTAATCTTCATGGTTTCTTCTTCACTTTAAATATCATTATTTTTTTTCACCACAGCCATAAATGTTGGTAACACCAAAGGCTCAATTTACCTTATATGAGGATGGAGGCTCTGCTCTGAGAGGAGTTTCAGGTAATTTGCCAGGTAAAGCATCTTCATCTATAGTGGTTTCCACATTCCTGAGAAGATACTGGCTGGTGGTCTGCAATGAACTAACACTTTCCACTGAGGAAGAACAAAGTTACCAAAATACTAGCAACATATTTGTGTCTCTTCTAAAAGTCATAAGATTATTATGCCAATAACATTCAGGATAGAAGTACATACATTTTACAATGTGAGAAAAAAATAAAAGTATTTTATTCACTGATTTAAGCACCAGAAGGACGACACTTAGAAGTTATAACTTAGTCGCATTCAAAGTATAAATTTAAAAATTCTATAGCCTTCAGTGGAAAAATGAATTACTTCTTCCTCTAAATGAAAATTTACAATATTCTTATATATATTTTTTAATATATATATTTTTATTTATAGGTGGACACAATACCTTTATTTTATTTATGTGGTGCTAAGGATCGAACCCAGGGCCTCACACACGTGAGACGAGTGCTCTACCGCTGAGCCATAGCCCCAGCCCCCTATATTCTTATATTTTTGATAAGTACCCAGAGCAAGAATAGGTAATTACTGAAAATTGTCACCACACACCAGCAGCACTGATCACATTCTACTAAGGCTCAAAATAGATTCCTGAAGTTCTTAAATGGACATACATACTAATACATGTTATGAGACTTTTTCTTTTCTGCTGCTGGTAATCAAACCCAGGGCCTCATTCATGTAAGGCAAGTGCTCTACCACTGGGCTACACCCCAGCCCCTTAAAGATTTTTTTAAAGATTATTTTTGCTGGGGATATAGCTCAGTTGGTAGAGTGCTTGCCTCACATGCACAAGGCCCTGGGTTCAATCCCCAGCAACACACACACACAAAGATTATTTTCAAACATATTAATTAAATGTGACAGCTTTTACAAGTAATATAAAGAGTACAAAGTTCAAGAGTATATAATATAGCTACTAACTAAAGAAACAGTTTCCTTAATATTTTAAATAATGGCCTTTTAAATTACCTTTTTTGGAGAGGTTGGGGAGGGTAAATAAATTGTCACTGTCTCTTGAAATAGAGTATAGCATGCTTTCTTCCAAAGGAAGGGTGTAGTTTGAATGTCTGAGTACTCCCTGGTTCTTAACTAAAATATCAACTTCGGTAACATCCTTCTGTTGAGCCTATGAAAGAAAAAAATAAGTACCTATATTTTAAATAATGGCCTAGTACCATGAGAACTTAAAAGTCAATTTTCCTCCCTGATTTCTATAATTAAAAAACTTGACCTATTCAGACAACTACTTCTTATTCCTTCCCACTCCCACTTTGGAGCATTTGATTTGCAACTATAATCATATTCCCATCTGCTTTAGCACTCATACAATCTCAGTTCCATTTCATTTATACATAGACTTAGAAGAAATGGTAGCTGAAGTATGAACCAAATTCAATCTCTTCACTTACTTTTTGTTTAGTGATATTCATAACAATTTAAGTGATATAAACATGTACAAATAAGCAAATTTTAAAAAAAATTAATATACTTCAAATGCTAAAATAATAAAAATGCTAAATGATTGGATATAGGCAATATTAGGGTAGCTTCTTCCTTATCAAGTCAGAAAGAAATAATTGAACACATGCATACCTAGCACAAATTGAAATCTTAACAATTCCCAATTAACAAGCATACTATCTTACTTGTTTTCCATCAATCTCTACTACCTCTTCTTGAATGACAATTAGTTGCAAACTGGAACCCGATGTCATAGGCCACTCATGAACTAAAATCCTTACACTGACAATTCCAAAATATTCCTTTTCCTCCAAATTTTCCAGATTTTCATTCTTCACTATAAAAAAAATAGTGACAGCTTTGAGCAAAGATTGCCACCAAATTTGTTATTGAATCTGTTTATTCTGATGACATTTACATGGAAACAATACTACTGAAAACCATTTTCACTGGCTTCTTCATCCCTGACTTTAAGACTATTTCAGATTTATAAAAACAAAGACTACTTGACAATCCTTACAAGGGCTTATGCTTGTCTGAAAAGGGGAGATGACTGGCAATCTTTTGATTTTATAAGAAATGCTACACCAGCAACATCTTTCCTATCCCTTTTTTACAGGTTGGCAATGAGGAGCCAAAAGAGTCTAACTATGGACAAAGCAGGCCACAAGACACAGTCAAACCCATGGTTTAGCAAAATAAGCACATACATTCATCCACAAAACCCAGTGAAAGAAGAGGCCCAATACAAGTTGTTTTTATGAGGTTTTTTTTTTTTCCGAATCCTTTTGTCAATAAGTGATTTGTTATTGTTGGAGAGGGCAGGAATGGGGAAGAGAATGGGACAGGCCTATAATTACTCCCTAGTAATGGACAGGTAGGGCAGGTACTATCTATGTTCCTCTTTAGGTAGGTACATACCCCTACCCCAACCCCAAACCCAACTGAGATGGCAGAGAGTAGCTGCAGTTGTTTATGGAGCCAGTGGCTATTCTATTGAAATAGAAAGTGCTACAGAAAAAGATAAAGCAACACACACTAATGAAACCACCACAAAAGGAACATTTAGTTGTTATCCTTCAAATAATCTAAGGATTTATCAAACAGGAACCTAGATGTACATCTGAATGCAGAACTAGCAGTTTAAACTGATTCCTTGCCTTTACAAGGCTATGCCTTTTGTTTGGAATATCCCTATATCTAGTTCACTAACCACTCAGAATCATAATGGCAACCTAATTAATTCCCCTGTAGTCTCTCCCCCTCCAAACCATTCATGCAACATTGCCTGATTTACCTCACTATAACCGTTTTAATTACATAACCTCCTTGCTCAAACGCTATCAATAGCATCCCCACGAATTTTCTGGTACTTCTCTGAATGGTCTTCCTTCAGACCCTATTTGTCTGTGGCTCCTCTCTAGCATTCCTAATCCCCACCCCCAATATCCTTTGACACTTGTAACTGTAAAATGCCCCCCTTTTCATGGTCCACCTCAGTGCACTTTTGTTTCTGTTTGTTTTTTGTTTTGAGGCTCTGAGATCAAACCCAGGGCCTTATGTGTACTAGTCCAGTGTTCTACCACTGAGTTATACAGGCATAGTCCCTTACATTTACATTTCTATTTTCTTTCTTTCTGGTAATGGGGATTGAACTCAGGGGCACTGGACCACTGAGCCACATCCCCAGCCCTATTTTGTATTTTATTTAGAGACAGGGTCTCACTGGGTTGCTTAGCGCCTTGCCATTGCTGAGGCTGGCTGTGAACTCAAGGTACTCTTGTCTCACCCTTCCGAGCTGCTGGGATTATAGGCATGCACCACTGTGCCCCACTTCATGTTTCTTTTGAGACAGGTTATCACTACATTGCCCTGGCTGGTCTTAACTCCTAGGCTCAAGTAATTCTCCCACCTCAGCCTCCCAAATGCTGGGACTACAGGTGTGTATCACCACACCTGTTTTCATGTCCGTGTTTTAACTGTTGACTCACTGATCCCCCTTAACAGCCTTGTTAGCATGTCTGTATGCCCAAAGCCTAAGGCACAAGAGGGAGTGAGAAAATGCAGTCATATAAAAACATCACAGTAAGCCGGGCGCGTTGGCGCACGCCTGTAATCCCAGCACTTTGGGAGGCTGAGGCAGGAGGATCGTGAGTTCAAAGCCAGCCTCAGCAGTGGCGAGGCACTGAGCAACTCAGTGAGACCCTGTCTCCAAATAAAATATAAAAATGAGGGCTGGGGATGTGGCCTAGTGGTCGAGTGCCCCTGAGTTCAATCCCCGGTACCAAAAAAAAAAAAAAATCACAGTGGTGACTCTTCAGCTCCCAAATCTGATACCCCTACTATAATTAAAACTAAATTAAAAACAGAAGTTCTGGGGCTGGGATTGTGGCTCAGCGGTAGAGCGCTTGCCTGGCACGTGCGCGGCCCGGGTTCGATCCTCAGCACCACATAAACATAAATGCATTGCACTGTGTACAACTAAAGCAAATAAATAAATATTTATTTAAAAAAAAAAAACAAAAACAGAAGTTCTTCACATTCTGACTTCCTTACTGTGGCCCTCAGTGATACCTGCCTTTGCAGGACTTCCTCTCTCTCAGTGAGGGCTGGGACTAGTCACTTGTTTCTGACAAACAGCACAGCACAAGAGATAATTTATATTCCATTTTTTCATTTGAATAATATGGTCTATTCCAATGTAACATATTTGCTTATCTTTAAACAATTCAAAAAATTTAAAAGGTTAAAAAGAAAAATATTCTACTGACATACAGGTAGAAGAAACTGACAATTATACCAACAGTTCATTTTCTCCATTCGTGGAAAGTACTACTCCAAGATTTTGGCTTTTGCTATCCCACCTCAGTATATGCATTGCTTACACTGATCACCCTCCCAGAAATGCAGTTCCATCAATGCCAATCTCATGAAAGAAAATAGTCGACATTTGATCAATAACCAATATAAAGCATAGCATTTTAAGTACATTGGTATTATAGATTAGAGAAATTATATGTATTATTGCTTTAAAATGGAAATGTATAACATTCAAGAATTTACTAATTTAGTATTATTAAAAACAGAAAACTTTTGGAAATGATTTAGTAGTACTCACCTATCAAAGTCTGACAGCTTATTCGGGTTACACCACTATTTACAGGTAAGTCATTTACATATACCTGTCCATTCTCATAGGTTATGTTAAGAACAACCTTAAAATAAAGCAGCATATACATTAATTCCAATGTTTATAAATAACAAACTCTTTATGTCAAAAATACATTGTCTAACTAAATTACATGTAGAGGTTCTATGGTTTAAATGTTGTTTGTCCCAAAGAATCATGTGTTGGAGGGTTTTCAGAGTTCTGGTGTTGAAGTGGCAGGACTTTTAAGATATGGGTCAATTTGAAAGTCCGTAAGTTGCTGAAAGCATGTTCTCGGAAGGAACTGTGGGACCCCGGACTCTCTTTGGCTTCCTATCTGGCAATGTGACTTTTCACTCCCACATGTGCTCTTGCCACTATGGTACCATCTGCCACAAGGCCTTCCCCAGAGCCAAGCTGACTCCAGCAACAAGCCCTTGAATTTCCCTGTTAATTAAACTGCTAAATAGACCTCTTTCTTTATAAAGTAGCCTAGCTCAGGTATTTTGTTATAACAACAGAAAATGAACAAATACAATAAAAATGAAATACACTGCATTATATTTGGCTAAATGATACTTTAAAAACATAACGAAAAGGAAACAAACCTGTTCTTTAGATACCTCCCCGTCATCTTTCAGGGTAGTTACATTAATTTTGATGCCATCCTGCAAAACAAATATAAATTAAACAGGTATGCATTTCACAAATTGAAAATAATAGTTCTTTTTCTTTCCCCCTCTATTATTTTTATTGTAACATCACTTATAACAGCATAAAAAGAATATTTTAAAAGACCAGTGCTGAATATAGTGGTATACATCAGTAATCCCAGTAATTTGGGAGTCTGAACCACAAGTTCAAGGCCAGCCCCAGTAGCTCAGTGAGACACTGTCTCAAAATAAAAAAATAAGGCGCTGAAAATGTAGTTCAATGGTAGAATGCCTCTGGGTTCAATAGCCAGTATTGAGGAAAAAAAAAAAAACCTCCAAAGAATAGAACAAAAGTCATCATTTTCATTTAGACTTTTTACACCTTGATTCACAATTCCAAATTTTAAATAATCTATACGCTTTTGTGAAATATATTACATACATGAGAATATAAATGCAATGTAGAGTTTAAAAAGATTAGTCCTCATTGTAACTACTACCGGTTAAAATCTATAATGTTACTCATGCTTTAGAAGTTGCTGCATGAAGCTGTCAAAGCCCCCTCCTTCCCTCAGGGGGAATCTCTCCCCCCACACACATTTTTATTGTGCATTATAATTATCCATAATGATGGGATTCATTGTTACACATTGAAACACATACTCAGAAGGAATCTCTATACTGACTTCTTCCAGGTTAATTATTTCCTGCTTTTATCATAGTTTTACTATCTTTGTATCTTTAACAACATATTACCTAGTTTCATCTGTTTCTGAGCTTTATATAAATGGAATATTTTATGTATTCTTCCAGAATCTGTTTCTTCTATTTAAAATTATTGATGCATGCCAGGTGCAGTGATGCACACCTGTAATCCCAGTGATGCACGCCTGTAATCCCAGTGATGCACGCCTGTAATCCCAGTGATGCACGCCTGTAATCCTAGTGATGCACACCTGTAATCCTAGTGATGCATGCCTATAATCCTGCAGGTAAGTAAAGAGGATCACAAGTTTGAGGCCAGAATGGGCCACTCAGCAAAACTCTTTGTCAAAATAAAAATTTTTAAAAAGGGGGGCAGAACGGTCTTGGGTCAAGTCCCTAGTATCACAAACACACAAAAAATCGTGATGCACACAGCTATAGTCATTAATTACACTGCTTTATGCACCATCCCACTGTAGGATTAACAATTTATTTACTTATTCCACTGTTCATGGACAACTGAGTTGTTTCCAACTTTTTTGATTTTACAAATGAAGGTGCTCTGGCCATTCTTGAGTGTGTTTCTTGGACAAATATATAAAGTGTACACTTTTATTGCCTATATTAAGGTATGATCTAAAGCAGTCTACCCAAATATTTAAGTTTACTGATGGCATGCTTTATGTAGAAAAGAAAGATTATTTCACAAAGTATTATCACTGACCATAAGAACTACAATCTGAGCTGGGCGCGGTGGCGCACGCCTGTAATTCCAGCAGTTGGGAGGCTGAGGCAGGAAGGAGGACTGCGAGTTCAAAGCCAGCCTTAGCAATGGCGAGGCATTTAGCAACTCAGAGTGAGACCCTGTCTCTAATAAAATTCAAAAAAAAGGGCTGGGGATGTAGCCCAGTGGTCGAGTGCCACTGAGTTCAATCCCTGGTACTAAAAAAAAACAAAAACAAAAAAACTACAATCTGTCCTTTATTTCCTAAGTTTTCACACAAGACATTGTTATCCTAGAACAAAATAACACATTCCTCTCAAATATTTTATCCTTGGGTTGTATTCTTAAACTTAAAAATAGGAAAATTATTTGTAAACATAAAAAAAAAAAACAAGTATTTCTTGGTATTTGAGTATCCCTAATAGCTTATATTTATATACAGTCACGCACCACATAATGATATTTCAGTAAACAAGAGACAGTGGCCCCATACAAATGTATCACTATTGATGGCATAGCTGTCTCTGTGTAAGTATGTTCTATACTACTCATACAACATCAAAATCATCTAAGATTACATTTCTCAAAACACATACCCATGTGACATATCTACAATTTTTAACATGAGAGGGAATAAGAGTGACATGATTTCATGAGGTTTGCTGACTCCAGGGACAATTTGTGGAGAAGGATTCATACCACATAAGCCCCAACCATATATTTAAGCCCACTTTGGTGCACTTCCCAACTACTCTAGGAACCCAGGAAGCTCTGCAACCAGTGATTAATTCCTTCTGGTCCTCCTTGATCTAGAGTAAGCTTCAGTTAGAACCAATGAAAACTCTAAAATATATCACTCAATAAGCCATCCAGTTGGTGGCTACATTGTTTTTTTTTTTTTTTTAATCCAAAGTCTAGTCAAAAGTTCCTCTTACCAAACTACAAAAGCTGTTAACTGTAGACTATTGTTCTAACAGCCTAGACAGAGCCTCCAACAATAGAACAAAATAGAAACCTTTTTCAGCTTCTGCCTTTCAGCAGCAAACCTATACTACATTGTTAGTCATTTACTGAACATAAGCCTATTGCTTGCCTACTAAATACAGGGTTTATAAAAGACAATTAATAGACACAGACAAACTGTATTTTCCAGAGACTCAAGTTCAATTAATTCTTTTGGGGGATTGGGAGTGTAGCTAAGTAGTAAAGTGCACACTTAGCATGTGCAAGACCCTGGGTTCAATCCCTAGCACCAATAAATTAAAATAAATTATTTTAGATCCTTCTGAATAACTTCAGTGCAGAAGGGAATTCCATTCGTTTTTTTTTTTTTTTTTTTTTTTGGGGTACCGGGGATTGAACTCAGGGGCACTCAACCACTGGGCCACATCCCCAGCCCTTTTTTGTATTTTATTAGAGACAGGGTCTCACTGAGTTGCTAAGTGCCTCGCCATTGCTGATCCTCCTGCCTCAGCCTCCTAAATGCTGGATTACAGGCCTGTGCCACCGCGCCCAGTGGGAATTCCATTCTTTACTGCCTCCTAAAACTAAGTTCAAAGACAGCTCACATTTCTTTGTTCTAAAAACCTCTGACTGAACTGGAAGTTCAGGCTTGTAAGCCAGGGTTGTGTATGCCTGGAAAGTGGGTGTCAAAACTGAAGTTTCTCCCCACCCATTTTCAGATCTTCACTCATTGGCTACCTATCTGCGACACAACTGGCTTCCTAAAGAAAAAGGGAATCAACAGTTGGTTTAAAATAAGTCTGGGGGAAATATATGAAACATTAAGTACCCATTCAAAATCTATTATCATCTAAAAATCTCTGGTAACCAAGTTAACATTAAAAGAATGTACAACAGCCTTGAGCAGTGGCTTTGCCTGTAATCCCAGCAATTTAGGAGACTGAGGCAGGAGGATCTCAAATTCAAAGCCAGCCTCAGCAACTTAGCTGAGGCCCTAAGCAATTTAGGGAGACCCTGTCTCTAAAAATAAGAGAGATGAGAATGTGACTTAGTGAGTAAGCTCCCTTGGGTTCAATCTTTAGTACCAAAAAAAAAAAAAAAAAAAAAAAAAGTACTACAAAAACTTTAAATATTTTGCAGCCTGACAAATGTATACACATAAAAGTAAAATGCTTAGAATACAGTAAATCTGAGTCCCTAGAGGAAGACAGGAAAAATTTCCTTGACTTCAACCAGTTGTTTTAAATTTTTATCAGGCTGGATATAAGGATGGACTGATGAACAAATATGTGACAAAGTAAGTTCAGAAAAATGTTAATGGTAGTTTATAAGTAAAATCTGGCACCCACTAATCATATATGGCTACATAAATTTACTTAAAATTAAATAAAAAATTTAAAACCCAATTCTTCATTTACATTGGCCACATTCCAAAAGTGGAATGAAAATTTAAGAAGGGAGAACTGAAATGGTGAAATCACTAACAGCCAGGCCACAGTACAGTGTACTTAACCTTTCAGCTAAAAACTTTTTTTCTCAGATTGTACGAACAGACACAAATATGTTTTGGGTTCATAAGTAACAATGATGCATCTTTACAATTGGAAAAGGGGAAACAAAGTCACTATCTCCCTAACTTTAAAATTATTTCATTTTTATTTGGTTTATTGGTGCTTGTCCATGGCATTTCTATTTTTAATTATATACAACTGTAATACACATATAATTTCATATAAAAGTGGTCCTTAAGAGCTCTCAATGTTGTGGCTCCCCGGAATGTGCCAACAGAACTAATGTGTGTGCTCGTCATTTCTGTACCAGGGAGATAATGTCGCAACTCTAAAACATTAAAAGTTAAAAAAAAAAAAAAAAAGTGACATCTTGTCAGTCACCTCTGTATTTAGTGTATTCAAGTCTAGACTTTAGTAAGATGTACTTCCCTAGATTCTCTTCATTCTGGGAAAATTTGCATTTTAAAATCTTCAAACTTTTCCTTATTATACTACTGAAGAAAGGCAAATATCCCGGCAAGAACAATCAGCTGCTTTGGAATACAATCATGCAAAGGTTCTAACACACTGCGGGCCCGTCCCCAGAGTGGCCCAAGCGTGTTCCCAGGGAATGCCGACGCCGCCAGTCCCGCCACACTTGAAGGACCACTACTGACACATCGGACAAATCGAAGAAGTCGGGAGGTGAGGACTTGAGCCTCTCTCCTTCTCAGACCCCTCAGCCTGTCCTTCCCCATCGCCAGCCGAGCAGCCACAGGTGCCTGGAAGTACACTAAGGAGTAACTTTCACATTTCTCGAACACAAACACGGGTTAGAGCCTGCTCTAGCCCAGGAAGGCACAACAAAAGCCTGAGGTCAAATGTGATCGCGCACTTTAGACGGAAAAGCTCCAGCAGGAGGAGCAACTGTTTGGACCGCTTTAAGTCTCGAAGCTTTGCGGCCAGAGACTCAGTCAGCCACACATTAAGGTGTCCCATCAGTTCCTTCCTTTTCGCACTCTCGCCTCTGACTCCAACAACACCCCATTTCCTACGGCGCTTCCCCTCACTCTTCCTTTTGGGAGCCCCAGCTCCCCAGCGCGAGGTGAGGGGCGTCGCTGGGGCGACCTGGCTTCCCCGCAGGTCTGACTCGAAGAACGGACAGCCGCACCCGTCGTGTCCTACCTGTGGGGCTGCGGACGGCTCCGGTGGAGGGTCCCGGGCATTCGTGGTCAGCCACCCGGTGGCCGGCAACGCCAGGAGCAGCACCAGCTGGAGGGCGAACGCCGGAGGAGCGCCCTCCATCTTGGACTACCCCGGCGTCGGGCTAAGAGGGTGGGGTAGACCTTCCGGGGGCGGAGCCGGAGGGGAGGGGCAGGTCTGTCCCCAGGCGACCGCGCAGGCGCTGGGAGCTGCCACTGCCCTGAACTAGTGGAGGACCAGGCTGCGCACGCGCGCTGCTGCTCAACCGAGGGACCAAGTAAAGTTTGGGAAGACCGGGTGATTTCACCGCGGCTAAGCTTTGGAGAGGGGTTGCAAGCACTTTCATTGCCATTACTTTTTAATTGGTATACCTTTATATTCATATGTACATGTATCTGCAAAATGAAAACAATGATAATACTTCAGGACACGTATACATCAAAAGTAAAATATTCCACATTTAGAATGAAATTTTTTATTAAATAGGTAGTTCCCATCTTTGGCTGCATGTGGGAATCTCCGAGGAAGTTTTTGAAAGTACTGGGGTCTCCCTGGGCGCCCAAGTTTCTGAGCTAGGTGCGAACTCCAGGAAGGGAGTAACCACACAAAGTACAAAGCTAGTTAAAGAAGACTCTCAGTTGAGGCCTGTTGGGTAAATAATGGCTAAATAGTTGACAGTATTATTTGACAATAAACAATTTTACTATTTGACATGGTTCTACTGTTTTGCCATATGCTTGCACAAGCATCATAGATTTTTTTTTTTTTTTTTTTTTTTTTTGGTACCGGGGATTGAACTCAGCAGTACTCGACCACTGGGCCACATCCCCAACCCTTTTTCTGTATTTTATTAGACACAGAGTCTCACTGAGTTGCTGAGGCTGGCTTTGAACTCGCGATCCTCCTGCCTCAGCCTCCCAAGTGCTGGGATGTTACACGCCTGCGCCACTGCACTGGCGTGTAGTAGAATTTCATGTTAAAATGTCCCATAATTTGGAAAAAAAAAATCACAACTACGATGAGTTATAACAAAACTTTAAACAAATCTTTTTTTAAACAATTGTTTTGTAGTTGTAAATGGACAGAATGCCTTTATTTTATTTTTATAACATTTCTTTATTTGTTTTAGTTGTACACAATGCCTTTATTTTTACATGGTGCTGAGGATCAAACCTGGGTCGCACATGTACTAGCTGAACCACAACCCCAGCCCCTAAACAAATCTTGTTACAAAGTTTCACTCACTTGTTGTCCATTAGAATGACATTAGACTCAGTTGGCACACTTGACTTTTATATTAATCTGTAAACCAACTCAGCCATTGTTTAAATTACAAATGAATCCATCAGTGTTAATACAGTGGGGTTTTTGTTGGTGGTGGTGGTTGTTGTTTGGTGGTGGGGAGATACTGGGGATTGAACTCAGGGGCACTCAACCACTGAGCCACATCCCCAGACCGATTTTATATTTTATTTAGAGATAGGGTCTCACTGAGTTGCTTAGTGCCTCACTTTTGTTGAAGCTGGCTTTGAACTTGAAATCCTCCTACCTCAGCCTTTGGAGTGCTGGGAATGCTGGGATTACAGGCTTCAACCACTGGGCCAGCATAGTGTGTGTTTTGATCTTTTGTGTCAGCACATGTCAACTTGACTTTCTTGATGATTAAAGCAATCAAAAGGAGTTCAATCCACCTAAACATAGGATTCCACCACTGTCGTTCAGTACACTGTAGATGCTTTCTACTTAGTGAAGATAATCTTTCAAATAACAGTAAATAGTCTAAAATATTCTAATAGCATGGAAAAAAGCATGGAAGATGTATTAAAAATAAATCTTCAGGGGTGGGGATATAACTCAGTTGGTAGAGTGCTTGCCTTGCAAGCACAAGGCCCTGGGTTCAATCCCCAACACCACATACACACACACAAAAACTCCTTCATTCCTTCATCAAATAATACCCTTGGACCTCAAACCATGATATATTTCCTTATTTAGCCAATGATTTGTTATTTTCATCATTCCCACATTTGAAATTTGCATTCAGCTTTTCTGCAATTCAAAGCAGGTTGCATACCCAAGGGAAGACTGGGACACCCTGGTTTCAATTTCTGGGATGGAGTGAGTCACTATACTGATGTTAAAACACATTCCACTCCTGTTTTCCATATTTACTCAACTCTGTACTTTTTAAACTTCCTGAAGACCCCCAGGAGAGGCTAAGAGGGAGAACAAGAAACAAGGATAAACTGTCTCTAATAAAATACAAAAAAAGGCTGGGGATGTGGCCCAGTGGCCCAGTGGTCGAGTGCCCCTGAGTTCAATCCCGGGTACCCCCCAAAAAAAGAAAGAAACAAGGATATGCTTTTTTACATCTCTTAAAATCATTCACAAATTTTATCTTACATTTTCTAAGATATTAAAAAACTGCTTTTACAGTATACTTCTCATCCATGTATTTAGAAGTGAATTTTATTAGACCCATCATGATGAGTGATGCTTCTCATATAAAAAACAATTCAGAAATATCATTGTGGCAGCCAGCATTTATTGGATGAATTATGATCCCATTTTTTATATACAAAACATATTTATAGGGGCTGTGGTTATATGCCACAATAGGTTTGATCCTCAGCACCACATAAAAGGAAATAAACAAAATGAAGGTGTTGTGTCCATTTACAACTAAAAAATTTTTGTTAAAAAAAACATTTGTAGAGATTAAATGCTTTGCTCCAAGTTACAGAATGGTAAGTGATGGGGCCATGAATTTTAGCCTTGGCATTGTGAACCAACATATTATACTGGTTCATATTAAAATTCAAACATCATAATTTAGTTTATTTTGATATGGTTATAGAAATTATTACAAAATGTTCCATCTGGGCTGAGGATGTGGCACAGTAGTACAGTGCTTGCCTGACATGTATGAAGCCCTGGATGCAATCCTCAGCAACCCCCCCCCACACACACACACAGCAATAAGATGTTCCATTCAATAATTTTCTAAAAGGATGAACTGGGTTGAGAGAGATGGAGAAACAGGAAAAGTGTGACAGATATTTACTTCTTACTACCACAAGAAAAGCATCACATCCAAAATCCATCTCCTACTGTCTGCTCCCCCAGCTAACTGGTATCAATGACCTGAAGGTGTGCACAGAGAGCCATTCCCAAGGATGTTAAAAAGTATACTGTAAATTTTGCTTGATTAGTACCCTAATAAAAATCTTGAAAATATCAAGTAAAAATAAGTATCCATTAGGGTAGGGGTATGGCTCAGTGGTAGAGCAATTGTCTAGCATGTGGAAGGCCCTGGGTTCAATCCCCAGCTCTAAAAAGATAGTGTATCCTAGTTAGAGATCTTGTCAGGGCTGGGCATGGGCATGGTGGCAAATGACTGTAATCCCAGAAATTGGGAGGCTGAAGCAGGAGAACTGCTTTGAGGTCAGCCTCAGAAACTTAACAAGGCTTTCAGTAACTTAGCAAGACTGTCTCAAAAAAAACAAAAAGGGTTGGAAATGTGGCTCAGTAGTAAAGTGCCCCTGGGTTTAATTCCTAGTACCACTAAAAAAAGAAAGAAAAAACTTGTCATATTAAAACGAAAGAAAAGGGGGGGGGGGAGGGCATCTGTGACAAATATAACAATAATTAAATGGTGGAGGTAGAAATAATTTTGAGTCAGGCTGGGGATATAGTTCAGTTGGCAGAGTGCGTTCCTCACATGCATAAATAAAACCCTGGGTTCAATCCCCATCACCACAAAAAAAAAAAAAAAAAAAAAAAAAAGGAAGAAAGAAAGAATTTTGAGTCTATTTGGATCTGATTTCATAGAACCCAGATGGGTAGGTAAAACATTTTAGTGAGGCTCCATTTTCATTTATCTTCTTTGACCTTGTAGTGAACTGATATGATTTTTATGTGGCCTCGGCATCCATTCTGAATATAAGGTGGACTTTCTCAAACCAGAAGCAGAGCTCAGCCATCCTTGACATAGTTTCTAGTTCTACACCTCCACCCAGTTCTTCAGTATGAATGATCCAGATACCTATCTTACACAACTACCCCTGTGGAGCAACTCTATAGGGGGCAGCTAGATGCAGCCTGCTTGAGTGGCCTACTGACCTCCATACCAGACATGGACTGGGCAGATAAGCCACAGTGACCAACTCTCAGCCACAGTGTGACCTACTAGAATTCACGCCTGCTTGCTTTAAATCTACCAATTAAAACTCCCCATGGAAAACCTGTAGGCACTAGGAATTAAGTAACAAAGTTTACTATACTTCAGGAATATACACTGTAATAACGATAAACAAATTCCTAAGTACCATATTAGAAGATGAAAACTAGAGGGTTCAGCTAGTGAAAAGGCCCTGATGCAGGTATATGTCCCCAGCGTTCAGGGTACAGCAAAAAGGCTAGTGTAGTTTCAGGGGAATAAGAAGACAGGAAGATGGGGTAGAAGGAGTTCATGTAAGGCCTATAAACTATTGTAAAAACTTTGCCTTAGAGTCAGATAAGAAGTTACTGGAGGTTCTACTTGTGAAAGCTGCTAGAATCAAGGTTGAGTTATACTTATCCCCAAACCTAACAAACTGAAGTCATGAGACCATAAAGGAAGGGCTCTCAGTAACATATGCCTGTGATAAAAATTTACAAGGAACTTAACCTGCACACCTTTCATAAAAAAGGCGAGTTTGTGTGTGTGTATATGTGTGCGGTGCTGGGGACTGAACTGAGGGCCTTGTTCATGAGAGGCAAGCACTCTACCAATTGAGCTATATCCCCAACCCCACAAGAATATTTCTGCCAGAATGTCTATCTTGGCTGATGCCACCTTGTTTAGTCTTTCTAGAATAGAATAATTTCAAAACAATTTATGTAACCTTCAAAAACCCTGTCTTACTTTGCCTTCTTGGATTTGCCCATGCTCAGCCATAGTACACATCCCAGACTTGCATTACTATGTATATAAAGTGAGAGCTAGGATGCATAAAAGAGAGCAAGTTTGTTGGCCAGGCGAGTGGAAAGTAAACTTTGCACAGAAAAACTGTTATCGGTAGGGCCCAAAACCCCACAGAGAAGTCAAAATTAGTTTTAAGTCTTCGAGAGTATTCATCATACCAGTAGAGATTTGGGGGTAACGCCTGTTATTTTTAGCTTGTCGAACAAAGGACTCGCCAAGTGTTGCTAGTACCAGGTTTAGTTGCTACTCTAGCCAGTATTCGCAGGAAAAACAAACTTCTTGTTAATCACCTTTCCCAGTAGCAAACGGTGAGCTCCGGGCCTGAAGAGACTCTCGAAAAGAAGGTCGGGGAAGACCACGCCGCCAGAAGAACATTCCTATTCTGAAGATGGGCACAAAAGGGGACCCAAAAATCCTAGAGAGTGACCCTCTGAGGGACAGGCTTGCTCGCACGTCATCAAGGGCCAACCGAGACTTTCAAATGTGCCGCGCCAGAGGAACTACCGCGGGGCTGGCCAGGTGCTGACTGAGCCCAAAGAAAAAGGAGCCCGGAAGAGGGCGGTGGCGCCGGGGGATGACGCAAGCACGCGTCGCGCCAAGGGCGACGCGTGGCGTAGATGACGTCGGGCTGCGCTTGTCAACCCTCCGCCCCCCGCCTCCCGGGGCTTGTTGCTGAGGAGGAGCCGGCGCCATGGCGGTTCTGCTGGAGACCACTTTGGGCGACGTCGTCATCGACTTGTACACCGAGGAGCGGCCGCGCGGTGAGGCCCGCGCCCCGCTCAACCCTGGCCTGGGCCGCGAGCCTGCCTCCCCACTCTTCCCTCTCTGCTTCCCCACTTTCCCCAGGGCCACTGGCTGGAGCTCCTGGTGCCCGCCACCACACTGTTCCATTAGCGGGCCTCGTTTAGAAAAGTTTTTTTTGTGAGGAGAATTTGTTTGAATCTAAGCAGCGCTTCTCCCATATCTCGCGTTGGCCTGCGGGCGCAGGGCGCTGCGGTCTTGAATTGCCTTTGGGGGATGTGGGGCGATGCGGGCTGCATATGCTATGCCAGTGGCTTTTGTGGTTTTACTTTGCTTTCTCTTGTCTTGAGAGGAACACAGCAAATATTCATTGGTGTATGATCAGTTCTGTCTTGATGAAAGCAAGTAGGATGTGCTTGGCACAGCGGGAAGCCGGTGCCAGAGCCTAGGCGTCCTACCCTTTATGGTCTGATTCTCCATTGGGAGACTTTGACGCGCGAATCCGTCTTAACTCTTTAAGCTGTTGTGGAGGAGCGTGTAAGTTGCTATGGAAACCAGAGAAGGGAATTATTCTTTAGTGGGGGTGAGGAGACGCGAAGTGAGCAGACTGTAAGAACATTTGTACTAGCTTCAAAGATGGGTGGGGATGGAGGTTTTCCTCCTAGTTTGCTTGGAGTTTTTGGGAAATGGCAACTAGTTTGGAAGGAGGTCTGTGAAGGGGATTGGTAGACTTGGAGTCTGGTCAGATAAGATTAGATCAAGTCCTGAATAGTCCTGTGTACGATGCTGAGGACCAGAGTCTTTGAAGGTTTTAAAAGCAGGATTGAAGCGTGCATAGCATACTTGCTTTGAGAAAGTAATAGGCAGCAGTGTGGAGAATGTTTCAGATTTAGGAGAAGTTGGAGACCAGGAGAGATTAGTTACAGCCAGGGTCCTGCCTCCAAGGAATGCAGTCTATCAAAGAGGATGAAACTGGCTGCAATGCTGTACAGTGAGTGCCTCCGACTACACCCTACTTTGACCCACACTCAGCTCTTGCCTGTCCCCCTAAACATTTATTCTTTCTAGTCTTTGCCATTCTCTTACTGTTGCCCTGTTCCATATTCCTCTACACTCTTGTTCTTCTGGAGAACCCTGCTTTTTCAAATCTCAGATCAAGCATGATCTCTTCTATGCAGCACTCCTGGTCCCTACGTAGAGTTAGATCTGATCCTTGTGCTTGCCTTAGATAGTTTTATAAGTCATATGACACTCATTATGACATTTACCTATTGTCCTAGAATTATTTGCAAGTCTTATCTCCTCTCAAGAATGAACTGCAATGAGAGCAGAAACTGTACCTTAGTTATCTCTGTGTCTTGAGTTCCTAGTACAGTGTCTTCTACTTTGAGGCACACTAGAGATTAATTGTAGTGGCTCATGCACATAAATGTGTTGTATTCGCTAGGACTCTTTTTTTTTTTTTTTTTTTTTTTTTTTTTGTGGTACCAGGGATTGAACTCAGGGCCACTCGACCACTGGGCCACATCCCTGGCCCTTTTTTTGTATTTTTATTTAGAGACAGGGTCTCACTGAGTTGCTAAGTGCCTCGCCATTGCTGAGGCTGGCTTTGAACTCGCGATCCTCCTGCCTCAGCCTCCCAAAGTGCTGGGATTACAGGCGTGCGCCACCGCGCCCGGCCTCGCTAGGACTCTTTGAGGCTGATAGAAATGCAACTAAAACTGGCTTATACAAAATAATTGCCTGTGTTATTGGAGTAAGCTTGGCTTTACAGATGACTGGATTGATGAATTCAAGAGATGTTGTAGTTGAAACCCCAGCAATTCTCTCTCTCATACATACACACACACACACACACACACACACACACACACAAGGATGTTTTAGGGAATTGGATTTTTTTAATTTTTAATTTTTATTTTTGGTTCTGGGTATTAAACTTAGAGGCACTTAGCCACTGAGCTACATCCCCAGTCCTTTTATTTATTTATTTAGAGACAGGGTCTCACTAACTTGCTGAGGCTGACCTCAAAACTTGTAATCTCCTGCCTCTTCCTCCCATGTCACTGGGTTTACAGGCGTGTGCCACCTTATCCAGTGGGAATTGTGTTTTTTTTATCTCTTTGTTTTGCTTTCCTTAAAGTTCCATTGACTCTGTCCATGTAGAGCAGCATCTTACAAAATGAATGGGTCTCTTCCCAGTGTTGTGAAGAACTAAGGGACCGTAGGGCCATCTCACATAATTAGCAATCAGTGGTTCTGTGTAGGTAGCCTGAAATACCAAAAACCCAAGTCTACCTATATACATATTTGAAGGTATATGATTGGACATCTATTTATTTATATGTATACCTACTTATCATTTGATAGGCAGAATATTCAATCTTTCCCTCTCTTTGTTTTTTTTTTTTTTACTTTTTATTATAAATGTAGAGACAATCATACAAATCAAGTCTCATATTTCATGACCACTTTGTTTAACAATTCTCAACACATAACCAATCCTAGTCTTGTTTTCTTTATAACCCCAACTCCACTGGATTTATTGAATTACTTCAGTATGTTTTTTTAACAGATAATTTCTTTAAAATCATAACCACAAATCATTGTTACAACTTAAAAAGTTAAAATAATTTCTTGGTATTATTTAAACTTTCCTCTTAGCTCTTAAACATTTTTAAAATGTGGCAATTTAAGCCGGGCGCGGTGGCGCACACCTGTAATACCAGTACTTGG
The DNA here is from genome assembly GCA_025594165.1 of Tamias sibiricus. Lineage (NCBI taxonomy): Eukaryota > Metazoa > Chordata > Mammalia > Rodentia > Sciuridae > Tamias > Tamias sibiricus. The sequence continues at coordinate 134,164,547 of CM046666.1, read as the reverse complement.
GAGGCTGAAGCAGGAGGATCGCGAGTTCAAAGCCAGCCTCAGCCATGGCGAGGCACTTAGCAACTCTGTGAGACCTAATAAAATACAAAAAAGGGCTGGGGATGTGGCCCAGTGGTCGAGTGCCCCTGAGTTCAATCCCCGGTACAAAAAAAAAAAAAAAAAAAAGTGGCAATTTAAACTAGGATCTCAATAACACCCATATATATTAATTGATATATTTCTTAAATGTTTTAGCTTATGGTACCCCCCAACTGCCCTTTTTTCCCCTTGGAAAAATTCTTGAGAAGGAATCTGGGTCATTTGTTTTGTAGAATTTTATTTTGGATTTGGCTGATTATTTCCCTTTTGTGTCTTTTAACATATTCCTTTATTCCTTCTATTTTCTATAAATTGTTAAGATTCAGAACCTCGATCAGATTTAGGATTAATGTTTTGGGCAAGAATGTTTCATATAGAGTGTACTTTTGCCTACATCACATTGAGGAGGCACTTGATGTCTGGTTGGCTCTTTTTGTGATGTTGAACAGACAGTGGTTTGAGGCCTTATAAAGTGTTTCCATCAGTTTTTCTTCTAAAGATTTTGGCAGCCCATTCCTGGTCATTGCGTAGGTCCATTATTTTTGTTTTCTAGTAAAAGTACTACTTCTGTCTCTTTAATATTTTCTTGAAATATTTTCAAGAAAAAACAATTGAAAACTTGATATTCAAGACTCTTCAACACTTTGAGCACCACAAATTGTGCTGTTAGATATCCTAGTATTGTAACTATTTATGTTCACTTGTAAGGATCCTAGTTTAATGTGAGACTTTTCACCATCTATCACTTTGTAATACCAAAATATTGTAGAATTTAGACCAATCTTTTAGATACCACAGCCGCAAAATTAAATTCTTACTTTTAGGCTTTTCCATAATATCTTCCCAGCATGAAATGATCACTTTTTACTCTCTGCCAACCCAGTTCTTTTATATTATATTTATTTTTAATTGACGTATAAATATTGCACATACTTTTGGTATACTATATGATGTTTCAGTATAGTCCAAATCTTTGAATGTTTGCCCAAAGCCTCTATGAGGTCTTTTAATTTCCTCAACAAGAAACAATCTCTCTTTTGAACCCTTGTGACAGTTTTTAAACTACTTTTTACCATTTTACTGTTTAAGTGGCATGAACTGTGCTATTAGATATCCCTAGTAACTATTTGTGTTCACTTGTAAGGACCCTCGTTTAATGTGAACTCCTCATATATCTTACCATCCAAATTTGTGTTTTAAGAACTTGTAACATGTTTCTCCACGACTAGACTGTGAATTTGTTGAGATCAGAGACCACAGTTTAATGATATTTGTAATGGCAGTGCTAAACATTTAGAAGGTAAAAATAAATGTTTATTGGATAAGTGAGGAAGTTCATACAAGAAAACTTGTTCATGATAAGCATATGGATTTTTGTGAAGTGCTATTTTTAAAAAAAATATTTATTTATTTGCTTTAGTTGTACAAATTGTACACAATACAATGTATTTATGTTTACGTGGTGCTGAGGATCGAACTCGGGCCGCACACGTGCGAGGCAAGCACTCTGCCACTGAGCCACAACCCCAGCCCATGTGAAGTGCTATTTGATTGTTTTTTTAAAAATTGCCCCTAGATGTTTGATTCTCTAGAATTTATGTAACCTGTACCCATTTTCATATATTCTACTAGGTCCTTTTCATCATAGTGTTCTCTTTAATCGTTTCTTCTCTTACTAAAACCAATCCATCAATAAATGGTTGCTTATTTCAGATAAAAGTCAATTTCATGCATTAACTCTGATGCCCAAAAAGTCAGAAAAGAAGGATGATTTTAAATATGTTGCCTTTTTAATTGCTTTGGAATTTAACTATTGTTTTTACTTTTAATAGTAATTTAGATATTAAATTGTACTTACTAGCCGGGCGTGGTGGCACACGCCTGTAATCCCAGCACTTTGGGAGGCTGAGGCAGAAGGATCGCGAGTTCAAAGCCAGCCTCAGCAATGGCGAGGCACTTAGTAACTCAGTGAGACCCTGTCTCTAATAAAATACAAAAAAGGGCTGGGGATGTGACCCAGTGGTCGAGTGCCCCTGAATTCAATCCCCAGTACAAAAAAAAAAAAAAAAAAAAAAAAAAAAAATTGTACTAACTGTGCTTTTACTTGTTTAAAACCAAATTTGTGAATTAGTATAATAAATTGTATATTTACTGTCTTTCAGCCTGCTTGAATTTCCTGAAGTTGTGCAAAATAAAATATTACAATTATTGCCTTATTCACAATGTACAGGTGGGTTGGTAGTTGTTAGTCATGTCCTTTGTTATTGGAATCTAGCAAACTCTGTGGATTAACAAAAAATTCTGAATATTATAGAGGGATTTTATCATACAAACTGGTGATCCTACTGGGACTGGCCGAGGAGGAGAGTCTATTTTTGGGTAAGTTCTTTTATTTTTATTTATTGTTTTTTTTTTTTTTTTTTTAGTCCTTTTATTTTTAAATGAAAACTAGAATTGCTTATATTTCAGTCTTCATTTAAAAATATGATTGAAATGTAGGAAACTTGGGGAAGTTCCTAAATGTTTATAGTAAAAGAGAGTATTTTGAATCATAGTGTCATTTCTATAGAGAAGTAGTTGGTAACACTGTATTATAGTACTTGGGCATTTATATTTTGACAGTACATTTATCTTATAACCTCATTATATGTATTTTCAGTCAGCTGTATGGTGATCAAGCAAGTTTTTTTGAGGCAGAAAAAGTGCCAAGAATTAAGCACAAGAAGAAAGGCACTGTGTCCATGGTGAACAATGGCAGTGATCAGCATGGATCTCAGGTTAGGAAATGTGTGTAAGATGAACTTTGCTTAAAAATGAAGGACTGGAAGGCACTTACAAAGTTATCTTTTTAAACTATTCAGTAATGAAAGAATATGTTAATCATATTCCAAGATATATGTTAGAAAAAAATTGCACTATATTTCTTATATTAAAAATACACCGTATCATGTACAACCATAAGAATGAGAAGTTATACTCCATTTATATATGATGTGTCAAAATGCATTCTACTGTCGTATATATAAGTAATAATAAATTTTAAAGAGTTAAAAAAAAAAAGCACAAAACAAAGATCTAAGGGTGAAGTTCAGGTGTAGAGGAGGTGCTTAATATGTACAAGGCCCTGATATTGAAGCAAAACAGAAAACATTATTTTCTTCTTTTAACTGTAAGCCCTGCTCATTATGAAGAATTTAGAAAACAGAGAAAAGAACGAAGAAGAAAATAATATTAACTACAATCCTGTTCACGATTATTACTGTTCATATTTGTAGACCCTTTCCTTTCAGTATTTATTACTTATTTTTATTTTTTATTTTTTTGTGGTACTGGGATCAAACCCAGGTCTTCATACTTGCTAGGCAGGTACTCTACCACTAAGCTGCATTCCTCTCCCCTTTATTATTTATTTTATAAGAGATTATTGGTGGGTGGGGATATAACTCAGATGATAGAGTGCTTACCTCTCATGGGTTCAATGTCCAGCACCACAAAAAAATAAAAATTAAAAAAAAGAGAGAGAGAGATTACTGGGGCTTGGGGTCTAGTTTAGTAGTAAAGTGCTTGCCTAATATGTGCTAGACCCTAAGAGATTGATTCTCAGCACCACAGAAAAATATAAGTTAAATAAATAAATAGATTTTCTTAAGTGTCTTCCATTAATTGGAAGATTAATCCTCATGACCATCCATTAGGGTAGGTGCTGTTATTTTTCACTGTTTATGCATGAAAAAAATGAGCCATGGTTTTTCCAAGTATTTTAAACAATTGAGGAAACATCCGTATACATGTTGGCAATTTCTATATAAACTCTGTTTTTTATTTAGTTCTGGTAACAAGTTTTCAAGAACTGGTGCAATAAATGTAGAGTTTCACGTGTGTGTGTGTGTGTGTGTGTGTGTGTGTGTGTTTGTCAATTTAGCTGATTTTAGAGTTTTGTATATATACATTTATATGCATACATGTATATTTATTATGTGTCTTTCTGTATAGTTTCTTATTACTACAGGAGAAAATCTAGATTACCTTGATGGTGTTCATACAGTATTTGGTGAGGTGACAGAAGGCATGGACATAGTTAAGAAAATTAATGAGACCTTTGTTGACAAGGATTTTGTACCATATCAAGATATCAGGTGTGATTACAATTTACTATCTTATTAGATGTTTTAATTCTGTGATGTTTGACATTTAGTGGCATGGATGGGACTGGTACACATAGGACTGTTTTTTGACTAATTCCAAAATGTGAATTGATATAAAATGAGTCCTCATAAAAAGAACCTTTTGTATTTTTCTACTTGTACTTTTTTTTTTTCCTTTCATTTTTAGTACCAGTAATTGAAACCAGGGGCACTTAACCACTGAGCTACATTCCCAGCTCTTTTTATTTTTTTTGGACCAGGAATTGAACCCAGGAGCACTTGACCACTGAGCCATATCCCCAGCCCTTTTTATTTTTTTATTTTAAGACATGGTCTCACTAAGTTGCTTAGGGCCTCGCTAAGTTGCTGGGGCCTGGCCTCAAACTTGTGATCCTCCTGCCTCAGCCTCCCGAGTGGCTGGGATATCAGGTGTGCAGCACTGTGTCCTGCTACTTATACTAGTTATTTATAATAACTTTTGTTGGGAAGAATTATTATGCTTTTATTTTAAAATGCAAATTATTGAGAAATGGCGAAAATTACTAATTAGACATTTACTTTGCGTCTTTGAAGTAATGCATTATAATGTATACCAAAAATGAAAACTAGTATAACACCCATTGTGGAAGTATACAGTGAATTAGTAACATATTTCTGCAAAATGGGGGTTTTGGCATTAGAGATACTTAAGTTATTAGTTATAATCTATGAAAATAAAATATGGATTTTGAAATATTTAATGTAACATTTGACTTGGACTTTTGTAAGGATAAATCACACAGTGATTTTAGATGATCCGTTTGATGACCCTCCTGATTTAATAATTCCTGATCGATCACCAGAACCCACAAAGGAACAATTAGATGTAAGTAGAGCCTTCTTGTGATTGAATGTACATGCATATTAATTTGTGTGGATTTAACTTTTTAGTCTATTAAAAACTAATTTCTTCATAGTGATAATTTTGCTTGATAAATTATACTTGATAAATTATACTTGATAAATTTTCTCTTCCACAGAGATACTCATTTTTCTAGTTACCTTTTTATTTCCCTTATTTCCTTTTTTTGCTATCTATTTTACTGAACAGCCTTATCTCTGGAAGCTTATATGAATCGTTGGGAATTTTCTTTGGTTGTTGTTTTTAATCTAACTCTAGTTAGGAGAATAACTTCAAGGCCTAACTAAACAATCATTCTGTGAGGGAACTTTTCAACTGGAGATACTCTAGAGCCAGGCTAGAACCCAGAAATTTCTGTGAAACAGCACAGACTTTTCCTCCACATATTTTAGGATATAAATTTTTGCTTTTGAGGCTTTCTCAAAGACACATTTATCTTTATGGTTGAAATTGTGTTTACTTACTTCTTAGATTATTTATCTTCTCCTGGCAGGATTATTTATCTTTGGGCAGCACTTAGTTGGATAATAGTGTGTATATAGATGTTTATTTTCATTTCCTAATAAATCAGAAGCCCAATCTGGCTAATGTTATAGAATTAATTTAAATCAGTTTCAGAGGTTTGTAAATGAAGCATAATACCTTTCATGATTCTCAGATTTTTTTATTTGTTAAATATTTATATTAATAACTTCTGCCTTACAGAGTGGTCGAATAGGAGCAGATGAAGAAATTGATGATTTCAAAGGAAGATCAGCTGAAGAAGTAGAAGAAATAAAGGCAGAAAAAGAGGCCAAAACTCAAGCTATTCTTTTAGAGATGGTAAGATAATTATGTTTGTTCAGATAGTTGATCTGCCATATACTTAATACATATTTATTATAAGTCTGTCTATTTCTGGCTCTTGTGGTAGTCTTCAAATATTAAAAATTTAGTTAAGAGTTTTTCTCTAGATTAAATTTTGAATGACACAATAACACATGGAAATGAATAAATTCAGTTCCATTATCATTATAGTATCAAGTGCCTTTATAAAAAAATGGAGAGTGGATATCTCATTGATAAATATTAATTGAATTTCAATTGTTTGATATTCACCTCACTTTCAAAGCATGTTTGTTAGATTAAATTTTATGTTAAAGAATAATTCTTCATTGTACCACTCAAGTATTGAAATTAAATAGTAGTTGAGTGATAAAATAAACCTGGGTAAAAATTGAGCACTATAAAATATACTTCTTCTAATATAAAATTTTTGTTTTTCTTTTCCTTTTTGTTGGTTCTTTATAATTATATATAACAATGGGATTTGTTGTTATATATTTGTACAACTTTTATGTTTTGTGTATCAGTTAAAAATATATAAATACATATCTATACACACACATACATATATACATTTATATGCACATATATATATTTTTTAAACTGGTTTAACACTCCTTTGTCTTGCTAATAGTTTGAAGTCATTTGGGGAATAGTTATTCAGTAGATCATTAATTAAACTCTTAGGCATTTTCTTCCCTTATTTTTGAGAAAGAGGTATGCATATTATATAGTAGGTGATCAATAAACACTTGACTGAATGGATAATGATTGTTTTTAATACTATTTTACATAATAGTATTATTATTTTACATAATAGCGTTTTCATATTTGTGGTCTGTTTTAAAATTTATATTAATTTATATTCTATTAATTAATTTATATTTACGTTACCAGCATGAATGAATAACTGCCAAAAGCTCTCATTTCAGAGAACTTTAGAGAAATAAACAAAAATTGAAAATACAGTTTTTCGGCCGGGCACTGTGGCGCACGCCTGTAATCCCAGCACTTAGGAGGCTGAGGCAGGAGGCTCGCGAGTTCAAAGCCAGCCTCAGCAATGTCGAGGCACTTAGCAACTCAGTGAGACCCTGTCTCTAATAAAATACAAAAAAGGGCTGGGGATGTGGCCCAGTGGTCAAGTGCCCCTGAGTTCAATCCCCAGTACCAAAAAAAAAAAAAAAAAAAAAAAAAATACACTTTTTCTTTTCTGCAGTACAAGGAATTGAACCCAGGGAACTCTACCACTAAGCTATATCCCCACATCCCCAGCCCCATTTTTAGTTTTATTTGGGGACAGAATCTTGCTAAATTGCCCAGGCTGGCCTTGAACTTGGTATCCTCCTACCTCAGCTTCCCAGCTCACTCAGATTGCAGGCATGTGCCAGGCTGGAAACACTTTTTATTTGGTACTGGGAATTAAACCCAGGAGCACTTAACCACTGAACTATATCCCCAACCCTTTTTTATATATTATTAGAGACAGGGTCTTGCTGAGTTGGTTAGGGCCTCACTAAGTTGCTGAGGCTGGCTTTGAACTCACAATCCTCCTGCCTCTGCCTCCCAAGCCACTGGGATAACAGGTGTCACTGTACCCAGCAATACACATTTTTAATTGAACATATATACATCTAAGAGTATTGATCCAGAACAACCAATAGCAAGACAAATTCTAAGAAAATTATTAAACATAAAATCAACACCAATAAATCAATTGCATTTCTAAACACCAAGGATATTGAATTTCTCAATTGAAAGAGAAATCAGGAAAATTATCTCCTATACAATAGCCTCAAAAAATAAAATATTCGGAAATCAACCTAACAAAAGAGTTGAAAGACCTCTAGAGGGAAAACACAGAAATCTAAAGAAAGAAATTGAAGAAAATGGAAGATCTCCCATGTTCTTAGATAGGCAGAATCAATGTTATCAAAACGGCCATACTACCAAAAGCACTCTACAGATTTAATGCAATTTCTATAAAGATCCCAATGATGTTCTTCACAGAAATAGAAAAAACAATCATGAAATTCATTTGGAAAAACAAGAGGCCCAGAATAGCCAAAGCAGTCCTTAACATGAAAAGTGATACAGGAGACATCACATTGCCAGACCTTAAATTATACTACAGAGCTATAGAACAAAAACAGCATGGTATTGGCACCAAAACAGACATGAAGACCAGTGGAACAGAATAGAAGACACAGAGACACACCTACATAAATACAGTTATCTCATCCTAGACAAAGTTGCCATAAACATACATTGGAGAAAAGATAGCATCTTCAACAAATGGTGATGGGAAAACTGGAAATCCACATGTAATAGAATAAAATTGAGGGGCTGGGATTGTGGCTCAGTGGTAGAGCGCTCGCCTAGCACATGCGCGGCCTGGGTTCGATCCTCAGCACCACGTAATAAATAAAGGCATTAGTAAATAAAGGCATTGTGTACAACTAACTAAATATTAAAAAAAAAATTGAACCCCTATATTTCACCCTGTACAAAACTCAACTCTAAGTGGACCAAGGACCTAGGTATTAGACCAGAGACCCTGCACTTACTAGAAGAAAAAGGAGGCCCAACTCTTCAACATATAGGCTTGGAAACCAAATTCCTCAACAATACTCCTAAAGCACAAGGAGTAAAATCAAGGGTCAATAAATGGGATGGTATCAACCTGAAAAGCTTCACAGCAAAGGAAATAATCAGGAGCATGTACAGAAATTGTACAGATTGGCAGAAAATCTTTATCACCAGTACCCCAAATAAGGCATTAATTTCCAGGATATACAAAGAATTCAGAAAACTTAACACCAGAAAAATAAATAATCCAATCAATAAATAGGCAAAGGAACTAAAACTTCACAGAAGAAGAAACACAAATGGTCAAAAAATATATGAAAAAAACCTTCAACATCTCTATCAATTAGAGAAATGCAAATTAAAACTACAGTGAGATTCCATCTCATTCTAGTCAGAATGCAATTGTAAAGAATACAAGTAACAATAAATGTTGGCGAGGATGTGGGAAGAAAGGTACCCTCGTATATTGTTGGTGGGACTGCAAACTGGTGCAACCACTATAGATAGCAGTATGGAGGTTTCTTAGAAAATTTGGAATGGAACCACCATTTGATCTAGTTATCCCACTCCTTGGCCTATACTCAAAGGACTTAAAAATGTCATACTACAGTGACACAGCCCCATCCATGTTTATAGCAGCTCAACTTACAATAGCCAAACTACGGAAACAATCTAAGTGTCTTTCATCGAATGAATGGATGAAGAAAAGATGGCATATATAGACAATGGAATTTACTCAGCCATAAAGAAGAATGAAATTATGGCATTTGCTGGTAAATGGATAGAGCAAGAGAATATCATGCTAAGTGAAATAAACCAATCCCCCCAAAAATAAAGGCCAAATGTTCTATCTGATTTGTGAATGCTAATCCAAAACAAGGGAGGTTGGGTAAGGGAATCATAGAAATCCACTGGATTAGACAAAGGGAAGGGAGTGGGGAAAGGAACAGGAAAGACAGTAGAATTAATCAGTCATAATATTCCTAGCCTTGTACTTTTATACACAACCAGGATAACTTCACATCATGTGCAACCATAACAGTGGGATCCTAAATAGAATAAGTTGTACTCTGTGTATGTGTAATTTGCCAAAATACATTCTACTGTCATATGTAACCAAAAAGAACAAATAAAAAAAAATTTTAATTATTGGACATAAAAGAAAGATCTTTTGAGGCAGGGTACAGTGGCTCACACCGGTAATCCCAGCAACTCAAGAGGCTGAGGCAGGAGGATCATAATTTCAAAGCCAGCCTAAGTAACTTAGTGAGACCCTGTCGAAAAATAAAAAAGGATTAGGGACATAGGTCAGTGGTTAAGTGCCCCTAGGTTCAATCCCTGGTGGTGGTGGAGTGGGGTGTGGGGCACACTTTTGAACAACTGGCAAGAAGAACAAGTGAATTATAAGGGAAAGATTTATTAGATTATAATCAAACTTCAATGGTAAAACTTTAGGAAGTTTGTGCCAAAGGAAAAATGGGTTGACATTTTTTAAACTTTCTGTTTTCAGATAATTTCAAACTTACGGAAAAATAGAGTATAGAAGTTATATATACCTTATACTAGGATTCACCAATTTTTTTTAAAAAAAGTTTTTTAGTTGTATATGAACATAGTACTTACTTTATTTATTTTTTATATGGTGCTGAGGATTGAACCCAGTGCCTCACACATGCCAGACAATTGCTCTACCACTGAGCTACAACCAACTGCAGCCCAGATTCACGAGTTTTTAACATTTTTGCTATATATACCTTACCATCCTCTCAATTCTTTTTTGTGGTGCAAATATTAGCTGTTAATATTGTTTTTTATGTTGTTTTTGTAATACTGCCTTATACATAATAGTGGGATTCATCATGCCATATTCATACATGCACATTATATATTGTTAATACCAAGAATGGTATAGTTTCAAATTTCAAAGTCTTATTAGATTTATTTTCCTGAGTCTGTAATTTATGGAGTAAATTTAGGTATTTCAGGGAAATCAGTGTTGTGGGCTTAGACAAAGCATTTAGAATGGAAATTAAATAAAGGAATTGACTTATGTTTTTATTTATAATTTAGGTGGGAGACCTACCTGATGCAGATATTAAACCTCCAGAAAATGTGCTGTTTGTATGTAAATTGAATCCAGTGACCACAGATGAGGATCTGGAAATAATATTCTCAAGATTTGGGCCAATAAGAAGGTAAATCCTGGAATTAATAAAAGAGAAATTTTGAGCCAGGCGCGGTGGCGCATGCCTGTAATCCCAGCACTTTGGGAGGCTGAGGCAGGAGGATCGCGAGTTCAAAGCCAGCCTCAGCAATGGTGAGGCACTTAGCAACTCAGTGAGACCCTGTCTCTAATAAAAATACAAAAAAGGGCTGGGGATGTGACCCAGTGGTCAAGTGCCCCTGAGTTCACTCCCTGGTACCAAAAAAAAAAAGAGAGAGAGAAATTTTGAAATATATAGGTATTGATGGTTTTCTAATGACATGTTTTGGGTTAGTCTATGAACTTTGGTTGAATTTTACACTGGTGAATTTTTATAAGTGAATGTTTGAACAGTAGAAAAGAAAAGAATATATACAGCAAAAATATTTGAGTGATGCTTCTACTCCCAGCACAAAAATTTTCACTTTAAAACAGGAAATAAGTGGGACAATTTAGGTCTGTTTCTGTACATTTTCAGCACTCCTCTTTAATATTTAAAATATTTATCTCATTTTACTCCTAAAATTACCAGTAATCTGTTTCAAACTTTATTTAAATTTAAATTTTCCAAATTTTTTTCTTTTGGTTTATTTTCCTTGCATTACTAACACAAAAGTCTATGAAGGCAGTATTTCTGTGAAAAAGATGACTTTTGTAATTGATTAAAATATATTATTTTACTATTTTCTTTCATATTTTTGAAGTAAGACTTATGGTACTTGGGGAAGGAGACAAGTCTATTTCAGCTTATTGGCCATTTTGCTTCTTTATTGTACAATTTATTATTTCTATGTCAGAGCTATAGTCACATTGTTAAATTTGACCTTGATTGATATTAAAATTCCACAGTGTAGACTTGCTTAAACATTTATATATGTGTATGTTGTAATTTATCTTTGTGATTCAAAACTTTTTATAACAGCTTATTTTTGTTAAAGGAAAATTAAATATTTTTGTTTTATTTCTTTAGTGCTTACAGAATTTAGAACTGTAGGTCTATATAGGTCATTTAGAGTAAAATTACTGGGTTAGCGAAGTCTGTTTTTAAAAGAAGACTTGTTATTCAAGAAATCTGGAGAAATATGATGTGAGTTTAATTTGGCCTTTTTTTTTCAGTAGTAGGGATTGAACCAGGAGCACTTCACCACTAAGCTACCTCACAGCCCTTTTTATTTTTTATTTTGAGGTAGAGTTGAGTAGCCCAGAATGACCTAGAACTTCTGATCCTCCTGCCTCAGCCTCATGAGTCACTGGGATTACAGATGTTCATGAGTGCGCCTGGCTTAACTGTGCCTTTTAATAACTAGCTTATTATGTTCTTTAGTTCTGAAGAGTGAATACTTTCCTTTTTTTTATTTTTTTTAAGTCACTTTTTAAAACTTCCTTTCAGTTGTGAAGTCATTCGGGATTGGAAGACAGGAGAGTCCCTCTGCTATGCTTTTATTGAATTTGAAAAGGTATGCATAAATGAGATATATTAGGCATGGTGTTTATTTTATGAATATGTTTCATTTTTTGTTTTTGTATTGGGGATTGAACTCAGGGGCACTCCACTACTGAGCTACATCCCCATCCCTTTTTGTTTTCTTTTTATTTTGAGGTAGCATCTTGCTAAATGCTGAGGCTGACCTCAAACTTGAGATCCTCTTGCCTCAGTTTCCCAAGATGCTAGACTATAGGCATGCACCACCATGCCTGGCTCATAGATTAGTTTTGTCTAATTTTAACCTTGATATAAATGGGAACACAATGTGTTTGTTTGCATCTTGATTCTTTTTATTATTTATTTAGGTACCAGGGATTTCATGAATCTAGAGCCTTATACACTGAGCTACATACATACTCAGTCCTTTTTATTTTTTATTTTGAGACAGTCTTGCTAAATGCTGAGACTGGCCTCAAAAGTGTTATACTGGGCTGGGGTTGTGGCTCAGCGGTAGAGTGCTCGCCTGGCTCGTGTGCATGGCCCAGGTTCGATCCTCAGCACTGTGTATAAATAAATAAAATAAAGGTATTGTGTCCAACTACAACTAAAAAATAAAAATAAAAAATAAAAAAAGTGGTATGCTCCTGCCTCATCCTCTTGAGTTGGTGGGATTGCAGGCATGTGCTGTCATTTCTTGCTTCTTCTGCTAGTATTATAAGATTATATGTATTACTGTATATAGTTTTTAGAAACTTTTTAAAGTTAATTTTTATTGACATAGTATTTCATTGTATGTTTATAAAATGATTTAGATCTCCGTTCTGCTGTTAGTAGACACTTAGGTCCTTTCCAATTCTTTTTTATTCAAAGTTGTTGTATTTATAATAGTAGTATGCATTATAATTCATAATACACTTATAGAGCATCTTTTTACATAACAGTTTGCATACAAAGTATATTCGTACTATTCAAATCTTCAATCATGCATTTTTAGGATAATGATATCCATCTTATTCTACCACTTTTTTTTTTTTTTTTTTTTTTTTTTTTTTGCTATGAGAAAATAAGTTTTGTGCAGGCATGGTGGTGCATGCCTGTAATATCAAAGACTGGGGATGCTGAGGTAGGTGAATTGCAAGTTTGAGACCAGCCTCAGCACCTTAGCAAAGCCCTAAGCAACTTAGCAAGACTCTGTCTCAAAATAAAAAATAATAATAAAAAAAGGGGGGGGGTTAGGCATGTGGCTCAGCGATAAAGTGCCCCTGGCTTCAATCCCTGGTATGAATGAATGAATGAATGATTTTTTTAAAGTGCTGGGGGTGGCAGCTGGGGTTATAGCTCAGTGGTAGAGCACTTGCCTAGCATATGTGAGGCACTGGGTTCGATCCTCAGCACCACATAAAAATAAATAAAATTATTGCGTTTATCTATAACAACAACAACAAAAAGGACTGGGGGTGTGGCTCAGTGGTTAAGTGCTCCGCGTTCAATTCCTAATACCAAAAAATGAAAAATAGAAGTTTTGTTGTTATTTTGTTTGATCTACTGTATCTTTTATTTATTTGTTTCTTAACTTTTTAACCATTTCTATAAACATACCTTCTGATGTTGTGGTATGTATGTATTTCTGCAGAATGTATATCTAGGTGTAAATTTCTGGGTCCTATGGTAGATGTAGCATTAGCAGACAATTCCAATTAATTTTCCAAGGTGGTTATACTAATTTTCACTTTCAGTTGTAGTGTATGGGACTTCATGTTGTTCCATATCTTGACCAATTCTTAATATGGTCAGTCTTAAATTATATCCATTCTGGAAGATATATAGTAGTATCTTATTGTGGTTTATTTTATATTTCCCTCATTGAGTCACTTTTTCCAAAGTTTACTATCATTTGAATGTACTTTTAAATGAAGTACCTATTCAAGACTTGCCCACTTTTTTAAAAAAATATCTTTTTAGTTGTAGATGGACACAATATCTTTATTTTATTTGTTTATTATTTTATGTGGTGCCAGAGATCTAACCCAGTGCCTCATGCATGCTAGGCAAGCATTCCACCACTGAACCACAACCCCGGCCCAAAACTTGCCCACTTTTTCATTGTTTGTCCTTTCACTGGTTTCTAAGAATTCTTTGTATTTTCTTCGTGCATGCTCTTTTATGCAGGTGTGTGGGGGTGTTATATGTTATGCAGATATCTTCTGTGAATTTTCTTTTCTTTTTTTTTTGGTAGTGCTGGGGATCAAACCTAGGGTTTTGTGTGTGCTAGGCAAGTGCTTTACCACTGAACTGCATCCTTAGCCTCCTTTTCCCTTTTTATTTTTTTTGGTACCGGGGATTGAACTTAGGGCACTCGACCACTGGCCCACATCCCCAGCCCTTTTTTTGTATTTTATTAGAGACAGGGTCTCATTGAGTTGCTAAGTGCCTCACCATTATTGAGGCTGGCTTTGAACTCACGATCCTCCTGCCTCAGCCTCCCAATCCTTTTCCCATTTTTAATAGTGTCTTTTGATGAACAGAAATTTCTAATTTTAATATAGTTATGATTGTCAATGTTTTTTTTTTTTTTCCTTTTTGTATCCTGCTTAAAAAATCTTTGCCTTCTCCACAGTCATGAAGATATTCTCCCACTATGTTTTTAGCAGCTTTGTTGTAAACTGTTTCCCATTTGGAAATGTAATTTGATTATTATATATTACATTTAAGTTTTATTTTTCTTACATTGGATAGTCGAGTGACCTACCACCACTTATTCAAAAGGTTGTCCTGTTCCCACAGCTCTGAAGAGCCACCTTTGTTATAAATCAGGTGTCTATTTATGTATAATGTCTGTTTCTGGATGCTGTACTGTTGCATTCTTTTTTTTTCTTTGGTACTAGGGATCTAAATCAGGGGCACTCAACCACTGGGCCACATCCCCAGCCCTTTTTTGTAATATTTTAGAGACAGGGTCTCACTGAGTTGCTAAGTGCCTTGCAATTGCTGAGGCTGGCTTTGAACTCGCAATCCTCCTGCCTCAGCCTTCCAAGTGCTAGGTGTCTATTCTTTTATTGTTGTTGGCAGTGGTGCTGGGGGTTGAACGTAGGGTCTCATGCATGCTGAGTGGTAGAACAGGCCAGTGTTCTACCACTGAACTACATTCCCAACCCAGTTTATTTATTCTTATACCACTGTTACATTTTTTAATCACTACAGCTTTTTGATACCTTATAGTGTGGGTTCTCCAACTTTCTTCTTGAAGATTATCTTGGCTATTTTGTCTATTTCTAAATTTATTTTTCAATCAGTTTCTCAATTTTGAAGACATTTCTCTTTGTTGTTGTTGTTGTTGAAAGGCGCTACTGTGCCTTTCTTCCATTACACAGGGAGATCAGCAGGGGCAGAAAGCCCCCCAGTGGAGGATGGTGGGCCTTGCCCAAGCTAAGCACACGTTCTTACACTGAGCTACACCCTCAGCCCTGAAGAAATTCTTAACTGTTTTTTAGATGTAAGTCAGTTGAGTATTTGCAAATACTATCCTTTTGAAAAAAAATGATCTGAGAAAATTTCTCTTTGGAAAAATGATACAGTGTAAAGAATCACTGCCCAAACTTAAATAATCAGATTAATCAGCAATAACATTGATTGCCTACCATGTCTAGATGTTTGTTTGTTTTGTGGTGGAGGGAGTGAACCCAGGTCCTACCCATGTTAGTCAAACACTCTACCACTGAGCTATGTCCCTAGCTCTTTTTTATTTTGAGACATGTTTCCCATATTGGCCTTGAATGTGTAATCCTCTTCTTAGCCTCCCAAGTCTATGGAATTGTCAATGTGCACCCCTGCACTGGCTTCAAAAGCACTGGCTGTGCTTCTAAATTTAGAATTTTTTTAGATTTTGAAAGGTACACTGTGTGTGTGGATATACTCAAATACATATTACATCTGTGGTTTATGTAATACCCCTCTGGGCCAGCATTCTATAATCTATCACAAAAATATTTCTGCATTTAAGCAAATGAATCTTCATACTAAGAATCACAAAAGGCCATAACCTCTCATTAGGTCAGATATTGCTGCCCAATTACTTTTAATCCAAATTTGGGGGGTGGGGGGCTTGCACTTTTCAGGATATAGTATTTTGGAGTTTTAAGTAAAAATGAGTGTGGACTTATAGGTAAGTATATCTATGTCCATTGCAATCAGATCTTGATTAAAACTCTTGGCTTTGACCTTTGTGCAACCTTTAGCAGCTTCAGTACCTCATAGGTTTGTTACCAGAGTTAGTTGAGATAAAAAATAGATGCAAAACATTTAACAGCATCTGACATAAGAAGTTTTCAAATATTAATTTCAATAACAATAAATTTTATGTATTGTCAGTATTTGTTCTTGTTACAGAAATCTTTTTAAATAATTACAATAGGAGGAAGATTGTGAGAAAGCATTCTTCAAAATGGATAATGTACTGATCGATGACAGAAGAATACATGTGGATTTTAGCCAATCTGTTGCAAAGGTTAAATGGAAAGGAAAAGGTATATTGATTTATCTTCCTTTTTTCTGTTCTGCTTTGCATGCTTCCATATATAGCCTTTGACTTGATACTGTTAATTAGGAGAAATATTAATTGACATAAACTGTCATTTATGATTTTATACATCTGCTATCTAGAATCTAAGGTAAAGCTGTGTGTATTTGAAACTAATGAAAAAGATCTGTATTTTCTGTACTTAACTCTATTATAAATTACTTATTGTTACTGACTATAGATTTGATACGTTTCTAAAGTAACTTTGATTTTAAGGTTGTTTGGGTCTTTTAGACGCAAAACTCTTTTTTAAAAGTTTTTTTAAGTGTGTTTTAGTTGTCATGGTAAAAAATTGAGAAGATTCATGAAAAGGTATAAGACAAAAATCTCTTCCACTCTTCCACTCCTGTTTCTTATCTACCTAGTTTCTCTTCACAGAAATAACCACCGTTACCTGTTTTGGGGGGGAGGGGTTGTTTGTTTTCTGGTACTAGGGTTTAAACCCAGTGGCACTTCTGAGCTACATCCCCAGTCCTTTCTTATTTTTTATTTTGAGATATGTTCTTGCTAACTTGTTGAGGGCCTCACTAACTTGCTGAGGCTGACTTTGAACTTGTGATCCTCCTGCCTTAGTCTCCTGAGCAGCTGGGATTACAGGCATGCAACACTGCGCCTGCCTAAAATGCAAGTTTATTCTTTTCAGTGACTGCTCAGTCTTCTATTGAATGTATGTATCACAGTTTTTTGAATCAGGTCTATTAATGGACATTCAGTGGTTCTAACTTTTTACTCTTCTCTGTATTACAGTACTATTTGGTATTCTTATATGTATGACATTTCCCACATATGCATAAATACATGTCAAATAAATTTCTGGTAGTGGCATGCCAAACTTAAGGTTGGTTCTATTGGATGCTGAAAGAACATGAGCTTTTTTTTTTTCAATGTTATATATTTTGGTACTGGGGATTGAACCCAGGGGCACTTAACCAGTGAGCCACATCTCCAGCTCGTTTTTATTTTTTATTTTATTTTTTTGGTACCAGGAATTGAATTCAGGGGTGCTTAACCACCAAGCCACATCTCTATCCCTTTTTTATATTTTAGTTAGAGACAGGGTCTCACTTAGTTGGGGCCTTGCTAAGTTGCTGAGGCTGAGTTTGAACTCAGGATCCTCCTGCCTCAGCCACC
Source organism: Tamias sibiricus (assembly GCA_025594165.1). NCBI lineage: Eukaryota > Metazoa > Chordata > Mammalia > Rodentia > Sciuridae > Tamias > Tamias sibiricus. Next base: position 134,146,676 of record CM046666.1, on the reverse strand, counting down.
TGAGCCTCTGGGATTATAGGTATGTGCCGCCGCACCCACCTAATATTTTGAGACAGAGTCTGACTGAGTTGCTTAGGGCCTCAATAAATTGTTGAGGCTGGCTTTGTACTCAAAATCCTCCTGCCTTAGCCTCCCAAGCTGCTGGGATTATAGGCATGTGCCGTCATGCCCAATTAATTTCCCATGATTTTAATGAAAACATTTTATTTTTTATTAGAAATAAATTGAGAACATTGTTTGATAGTGAAGTGCTAAATTATTTAGTAGATTGTGTTACCTTATGGGGGTTCAGAGAAGGGAGAAATTGTAGCCGTCTGAAGCGATGGCCGCTTGGAGCAGCAAAGCCGCGGGAATAAGTTTAGAGGCAGACTGGAAACAAACAGGATCTTTATTCTGTCAGTTTCTCTCTCTGGCTCTAACAACTCTAACACGTACCACACACCAGCAAACAACCAACAACCAAAATGGCCCCAACCTGTTCCACGCTCGGCCCAAGTCTCTCGAGATCCCAGGCCAAGTCTCATGAGACTACGGAAGGCGGCAGTGTCCAAAACTCCATGGCCCGAAGTCAACCGCAATCATAGTCATCTCCCCAAACAGGGCTCCTGCAAGAGATTGTTAGGGACTGGAGGAGGCAAGGAAAGCCTAGTGGAAGCCAAGATCCCTGTGGTAGGAGAGAGTGACTTGGACTGAGGCCCTGTGTACTACTTATTTCCTCCCATGAATTCTTCTGAGTGACTTGTGAAAACTATGGTGAAGTGCCAAAATGTTTTTTTCACATGTTATAGTTTATAGCTTTACAAATAATATATAAGTATATTCAGTGATGAGGGCTGGGGTTGTAGCTTATTGATAAGAGTACTTGCCTAGCATGTTTAAGGCACTGGGTTCAATCCTCAGCACCACATAAAAGAATAAATAAATAAAATAAAGGTATTGTGTCCATATACAACTATAAAAAAATATACAAAAAGATTTGATTAAACAAAAAAAAAAAGAAGTGTTATTGAGCTGCTGGCCTAAAGTGATATGGTTCTGATCCAGTAGTACTGCCAAGTGGCTTCTTATGTAGGGCTTTTTTTCCATAGAGCTAATTTAATTTTATCATTCTATCATTTGTTTCAAATGTATGAAATTAGTATCGACTATAATTTTACATTATTGATAAGAAACTTAAGGTATAATCTTGTGACATAGTTTACCCAGAGTCAAGTACAATGATGATTTGGAGACCTTAAGTCTAGTTTGGATTTTTTTCTCTCAGTCTTGTTTTCTTCCCAACCGATCAACATCGACACATTGAAGACATGATTCTACTTTCCTAAGTTGTTTCAGCATAGTTTATTTACAAGATAACTTTTACATGAATTTCTTCATGCTGTTTTCTAAAATAAAATGCAACATATGGGAGAGAGATGCTTTGTGTTCACTGATGCCATCATAAATGTAGTTTATTGTTATTCTCTTAATTCTGAGATAACTTTGAATATATATAATTGATTCACATTTTAAAAATTGAATGTATATTTTTCACAGTGCTGAATACCTTCCCTTACAGTCTTATTATTTAGTGATTTAACTAGCACTTTGAAATGTTGGTATTATTTTTAGTTTATAAATGAAGAGAATGAGTTGGCAGAGAAGTGAAATGTCTTACTTAGGACCTCCCACTAGAGTCTAGATTTGAATTTAGAACCTCTCGCTTTAATCTGTTACCCTTTCTATATATTATAACTGCTGCATCCATACTGAAACTCCTGATGACAGGCACATGACAAATCATTTTTCAGGGATAAAATGCTACCTGTTGCTGGGTGTGGTGGTGCACGCCTACAATCCCAGTGGCTCGGGAGCCTGAGACAGGAGGATCTCAAGTTCAAAGCCAGCCTCAGCAATGGCAATGTGCAAAGCAACTTAGTGAGACACTGTCTCTAAATAAAATACAAAATAGGACGGGGGATGTGGCCTAGTGGTCCAGTGCCCCTGAGTTCAATTCCCAGTACTCCAAAAAAAAAGAAAAAAAATGCTACTTATTTGTTACTGTTTCCAGTTTTTTTTTTTTTTTTTTAACTCTTATATTAGTCTGTTTCTCCTCATAGGAAACATTGTTTACTATGAAACAATGACCATTTTTATTTTCAGAGTCTCTGGTATCTACCCCTCCACCTGGCACACACACACTGCCTTTTTTCTCTTTTGAGGGGTTTTGCTATGTTGCCCAGGCTAGCCTTGAAATTGTGATCCTCCTGCCTTAGCCTCCTGAATAGCTGGGATTATATTTGTGCACCCCTGTGCCCATCTTTTACCCACCTTTTTCATTCCTGTTTTCCCTTTCCTTAAAACCCTGACAATTAAGATATGCAGTATTTATTTATTTGTTTATTTATTTTTTAATATTTATTTTTTAGTTGTAGTTGGACACGATACCTTTATTTTATTTATTTATATGTGGTGCTGAGGATCGAACCCAGGGCCTCGCACGTGCTAGATGAGCACTCCACTGCTGAGCCACAACCCCAGCCCCAAGATATGCAGTATTTATAATCAAGACGTCTCTCAGTGTACTTCCAGTTTGCCTTTCTTGTCCTTGCAATCCAGCGCCCTGCGGTAGGAAGCCTTCCCACAAGAAACACTTCCTCGTGGTAATTGAGGGGATAGAAAAGGCAGGCCAGTTAGCAGGTCTGGGACATGGATGGAATCTGAATCCTTGTTTGATAGGAGACTGGGCTGGAAAGTAGTTGGATGTTAACAATAGTCTTTTTTAGCAAAAGGAAAAAGGTTTATTGCTTTGCTAGTAAAGGAGAAACACAGGGGACTCCTGTCCCAAAGGCTGTGATTTTAACAATAGTCTTATATCCTGAAGGGATTATTGATTTCATTTCTGGAAATTGGGAGGAATAAAGGTGCCTGTAAGTGAGAATTCAAAGCAGGAATGGTTCTCTACTGTGCTCACGCCAACCCTCTTCTTTCACATCTTTAGTGAACTTCTGTGCACATTCTGTTATCTCCTACCTGCCTGGTGCTCTGTTTGGAGACAAGTCAGTTATCTTTAACATCTTATTCCAAACTAATAAGTCCTTCGGTTTTCAAACTCAAGCTCCAGATCTTTAGTTTTCCCTTGGACTTATGTTCTTGTGGGCTTAATGGATCTACTTAAACATTGCACTGTATGTGTCTTTTATTTGAAAGTTTGATGTAATATTCACATGTATCATTAGGTGGCAGTATATGTCTATCTAGCAAAATCTGATTTCAGTTAAAATAATAATGGAGATTAAATTGCTATGATTTATTTTGTTCTTTTCTTATCCTTTTTCTGTTTACTAGTAGATGCCATTTACAAACTAGCTCTTAAAGTATCTTTTATAAAACAACTATTGTTCTTGATTAATTATGTGACTTTTCTCTTACTAATTCCTTTTTTTCCCCCTTAATAAATAGGTGGGAAATACACCAAGAGTGATTTCAAAGAGTATGAAAAGGAACAAGATAAACCTTCAAATTTGGTCCTGAAAGATAAAGTAAAGCCCAAACAGGAGTATCCTTAATAAGAATCAATTAATCAATGTGTATTGACCACCCATTATGTATACTGTGTGATGAGCTATATAATGTCATGATGGCAAGTTTCTTGAATCCAAATGAATTTTAAAAAGTACTTATTGTTATCTTTTTTCAAATACATTTTTTTTAGTTGTAGATGGACACAATACCTTTCTTTTATTTATTTATGTGGTGATGAGGTTTGAACCCAGTGCCTCATATGTGCTAGGCAAACGCTCTACTACTGAGCCACAGCCCCAACTCCTTATTCTTATCCTTTTTCAGTATCTTACATATACTTTGCTTTTTCATTTTACTCTTTTAAGTTCATTCTATTATAAAGTTAAGTTCAAAAGGAATCTTAGTAACTTAAGTCTTTTCCTATTTATCACATTCCCAAATGATCTTCAGGTAAGGTGTTAATTTTATGTATATAATTGTAAATTTTTAAATTCCTCAAATCAGAACTTTATTATTGCTAAGCTAAATCCTTTGTGCTAATCATTCTCTTATGCTTAACTTCCTTACCTAGGTAACAAAATTCTGTAGTTCTTTGTTAAGAGATTAGGTTGCTTCTTACTGCATGCTACATTTTATTTTAGTAACAAATATTTATTGAGCTCCTATTGAATGCAAGAGTTGACTTTTATAGAATTGAAAGGAAATCTACTAAGTTGACTACTTAATTCAGGTTCTTCCAAGTTTTAGGTTGAGACAAGTAAAAAGCAATAAAACATACTGTTCATATTATGTCATTTTAATTTGTTCTCTGATTTTTCCCATTATAAATATATCACTCCACACATTGCAAAGGTTATTTCTTTGGTGATTGTTTCTGGTAAATGGTGTCTTTGTTTCCTTGTTTCTGTTGGTGTTTCAGGGATTCTTTTTTCCTATGCTATGTAGACATCCCTTTCCAAGTATTTTGTAAGGAGAGATGAGTATCAGGTTGACCTTTATATATTTATGTTTTAAAATGTGTTCGTTGTCAGCCGGGTGCGGTGGCGCACGCCTGTAATCCCAGTACTTGGGAGGCTGAGGCAGGAGGATCGCGAGTTCAAAGCCAGCCTCAGCAATGGCAAGGCACTTAGCAACTCAGTGAGACCCTGTCTCTAATAAAATACAAAAAAGGGCTGGGGATATGGCCCAGTGGTCGAGTGCCCCTGAGTTCAATCCCCGGTACCAAAAAAAAAAAAAAAAAAAAGTGTTGGTTGTCTATGTAGTGCATAAAGCCTTGTGAGATGTTAGTGCCAGATAAACTCTGAAGGATTCTGACAAAATCAACATCAGAAGCTTTCACAGGCAAACAGACCAACCAGCTGAGATTTGGCCTGAAAAGAGCAACATTAGAGGACATATGACTGAAAGTCAAAATCATAAGAGAAATGAATAGAATACGCTTGAAATTTATCTGCCAGATCTTTCAAGCTATGTTTAGGCTACCCACTAATAACTGTAGCTAGAAGAAGGGGAGCATGGAGGACAAACAAAAGGAAGTACAGTTGTAGAGTATGAAGTAGAGGGAGAGGTCTCTTTCCTCATGGAGGCTGAAAAGAAGGAATGCATAGCATTAAAATGTTTGAAATTTAAGGCTCTTTTAGCTGAACGTGGTGGCACATACCTGTAATCCCAGCAGCTCAGGAGGCAAGAGGATCACAAGTTCCAAGCCAGCCTTGACAGCTTTGTAAGGCCCTAAGCAACTAAGCAAAATAAAAAATAAAAAGGGCTGGGGATATGGCTCAGTGGTTAAGCACCCCTACGTTCAGTGCCTGGTATAAAAAAATTTTTTTCAAGAGAATAGATTAGTGAATTAAGAAAGGAAACTAGGCATATTTGAAAGTAAATCTCTAATCCAGTACTATTCCATAGACTTTCTAGCCAGATGCAATGGTGCATGCCTGTAATCCTAGTGACTCAGGAGGCTAAGGCAGGAGGATCACAAGTTCAAAGCTAGCCTCAGCAACTTAGCAAGGCCCTAAGCAGATTAGCAAGACCTGGACTCTAAATAAAAATATAAAAAGAGCTGGGGGGTGTAGCTCAGCTGTAAAGAATCTCTGGATTCAATCCCCAGTACCAAAAAGGAACTTTCTACCTTGATGAAAATGTACTATAACTCTGTTGTTCAGTTTGACAACTAACCACATGTGGCTAGTGAGCTTATAAGATGAACTAAGGAGCTGAATTTTAAATTTTTAAAAATTTTAATCGTATGACTGCATATTTCTAGTAATTTTAACAGTGCAGGTTCTAGCCTTCTGAAGTTGATGTAGAAGACAGGCATGTCCTGATAACCATTGTCAAATAATTGACAAAATATTGTACAGGAAAGAGGAAATTCATGAATCTAACCTAATAGATAATCTTTATGTTCTTGGTAGTTAATAGTTTTTGTTTTAGTGAGGCATTTATTTTCTCAGGTAGAACAGCAGAGATACAGAACATGTTTATAATATGTAAGCTGCACACACCTGACATAGACTCTCTTACATTCCTTTCACTTAATAAGTGACATTGTTATGGCAAGGGAAGGGATTCAGAGGACATCTGAATCTATGTACAAATAAGTTGTCTGAAGTCAGTTAAAAGGCATGGTGGGGATTTATGTTCTGGGTCTTGAGAGAAAGAGAAATTATTATAAATGTAGATTACTAATAAAAAGGACAAAAATATTAGAAAGGTTTAGATCTTAGGGAAGAAATTAGAGAAAACAAGTCAGTGGAGTCCCAAATTTGTATTTTATACAAAATATTTTAAAGGGATTTGGCTTTTAAAAGTGTTGGTTTTAGTAGTTACGTGGAAGATGGTGGATAACTGAGGAAGAGACAAAACAAGTCTCTTAGTGATATAATGGGTAATCAACAAATATTTAATTAGAATCTGTTGCATACCCAGTTTGGCAGTGAAAGGTTCTGTCCCTACCCACATGGAACTTGCATTTCATTTTGGAGTGTGGCAGGTGGGATACTAACATAAAATAATTACCATTAATTAAATAGTCTGGAGCATTGCAGAGAAGTAAATCCGTGGGCTAGACACGGTGGCACATGCCTGTAATTTTAGCTACTCAGAAGTTTGAGGCAGGAGGATCACTTGAGCTCATGAGTTCAAGACTAGCCTGGCCAACCTAGCAAGATACCAAATTTTTTTTAAAAAAGTGCATTTGTTGGGGGCTAGGGTTGTGGCTCAGTGGTAGAGCACTGGCCTAGCACGTGCGTGGCCCGGGTTTGATCCTCAGCACCACGTAAAAATAAACGCATTGTGTACAACTAAAGCAAATAAATAAATATATATTAAAAAACTGCATTTGTGGGATATGAGACTTAATCTGGATTAGGGAATACTGTCAAGTAACATTCAAACTATGACTTGAATATAGGGGAGAAGATAGCTGAGTCGGTCAACTCTTTATTTAATTTTGGTCTGTCATTTAAGAAAGATTATACCTTTTGTATATGTATCTTAAGAAAAGATACTGGGGATTGAACCCAGGGCCTCATATATGCTAGGAAGCACTCTACCACTGAGCTACATTCTTCACCCCGTTTTATTTGGAGACAGGGTCTCACTAAGTTGCCCAGACTGGCCTCAAACTTGGAATTCCTGCCTTAGTCTCCTGAGACCCTAGGATTACAGGTATATGCCACTGCGTCTGCCATAAAATAATATTTTTATTAGTCGCCATCATACTCCATTTTCTATTCTATGGTATATCTAAAAATGCTGGTCATAACCTGTGGATTTTCACCCCATTATTGGATTACGACCTTCAGTTTGAAGAACACTGCAGTAAAGCATTTTGGACAGAGGGAGCCCCATGTACTGGGCTCACAAGGGCTGTTGGATTTGTATCTGGGAGAAGATCCAGAAGGCGCTCTGGGTGCAATGTACCATAGTATAAAGGAGAAAAGAAGTTGGAGATAATAGAGTAAAAGGCTAATATGGGCTAACTAGTGTTTTTAGCCATCTGGAGGAAAGCTAGAAGGCATAGTGTTCCTATTTGATATTATATAGACAAGAGACATCCCTGAGGAAAGCCTTGAGCTGTGGCTGTGTGAAAACAAACATGAGGATGTGTGTCTGTTTACTCAAGTCCCACATATAACTACAGTAGTTCTTGTATTTTTGGCTTCCTCATAAGCTTTCTTTTGAAAACTGCCATTGTAGCCCATGTCAACCTGCCTCAAAATGCATTTTAGAAGTTGAGATTACTTTTAGGAGAGGTTGTAACAGTTTTATATTTTCTTCATTCTAAGACATTATTTTCTTTCTTTCTTTCTTTTTTTTTTCCTGTGGATTGAACTCAGGGCTTCATCATACTGGGCAAGTCTATCCTGCTACACCCTAGCCCCCCCATTATTAAAATTTTAGTAACGTAGTCATATGAACTTTGGGAAATATTCACTCAGTTCTATCTCCCAGAAAAATAATGATTTTTTTTCCTGGTACTGAGGATTGAACCCAGGGATGCTTTACCACTGAGCTACATCCTCAGCCCTTTTTATTTCTGTTATTTGAGATAGGGTCTTGCTAAGACACTGGGTTTCTGAGTTGCCAAAGCTGACCTCAAATTTGCTATCCTTCTGCCTTAGTCTCCTGATTCATTGGGATTATAGGTGTGCACCATTTTGGCTAGTGATGCTGTTTATTTCTTCTTGTTCCTTTCAAGCTTTTTTATGAGGTCTTTTTATTAAGTTGTATAAAGTTATAATCACTGTATGGTATATGCAGTTTTTGATTTAAGCTTTTTCTACTTTTAGTTTTCATAGACATCTTTCCACATTTTTTAGAGCATTTATCATTTGTCAATAACTCTCTTTAGAATATATCATGATGAAATAATATAATATGTTTAATTATCTTCATTACTAAATATTTTCCCACTCTAATATTAAAAATAATTCTACTATGTATATCTTTGTTCACTTATTTTAATTTCTATCAACTCTTATTAGAATTTAAACATAACTGTTGCTGTACTTTGCTAAATTTCCTTCTATAGGATCAGTCTGAAAGAAAAGCCATGGAAGTACCTGTTATCTTTTCTTTTTCGGCTGGGGTGGGTGTACTAGGGATTGAACACAGAGTCATTTTACCGCTGAGGTACATCTCCAGTCCTTTTTATTTATTATTTTAAGAAAGGGGGGCTGGGATTGTGGCTCAGCGGTAGAGGGCTCGCCTAGCGTGTGGGTGACCCAGGTTCAATCCTCAGCACCACATACAAATAAAATGCATTGAATAAAACACATTGTGTACAACTAAAGCAAATAAATAAAAATATATATATATATAAAAAAAAAAAAAAAAAAAGGGACTCACTAAGTTGCCTAGACTGGCCTTGGACTTATTATTCTCCTGCCTCACCTCTCACAGTGCTGGGATTTTATATAGTTTTTCTGGTATTTGGGTTAATAACATCTTAAGTTCTATTTTTTTCTAGTTAAAGATGACCTTGTCGTCTAAGTTTTAAGTTTTTCATTATTAACAAATATGTTTCCTTCTTTCTTTTCTCTCTCTCTCTCTTTTGATACTGGGGATTAAGCCCAGGAGCACTTTACCAGTGAGCTACATACCAATCTTTTTTTTTTTTTTTTTTTTTTTTGAGACTAGGTCTTACTAACTTCCTGAGGGCCTCACTAACTTGCTGAGGTTGAGATCTTCTTGCCTCAGCTTTCTGAGTTGCTAGGATTACAGGCACTATGTCCAGCATGTTTTCTTTTTTCTTTTACTAGCTGTATTTTCATTTGTGAACATTCTTTTTTATTTCCCCCTCCATATTTTTTACTTACTAATTAACTTTTAAAAAACTGTTAAGTTTTTTCCATTTCTCCTTATTATTTAGTGAAAAAAATAACTTGTTTATTTTAGACATGTTCTCTATACTTTTGAGGTGCTATTTGCTTTTGTTTTTTTTTTTTTCTTTTTCTTCCAACATTTGTATTATTTTAGCAGTTAGGAAGAAGTTCTGGTTGAAGCCCTGTTGTTTGTTGTCCTCAAACTTTACTTTTACACAGATCACAACAAGGACTGTGGTTTGGCTTGGTGTGGCTTCATGAACAGGCTGGCAGAGTACCACGTTGATTAGGAATTCACTGGAAGGCAACATTTCAAAAAATTCACTCAAGAACTCTTGTCCTGAAATGGCATTTCTATTCCTTACCATGGTGGCTGTGCCTGTGTATAGGCCAGACAAGAGATGGCACCACTTATCCTCGGTAGTAGACAAACTCCTTAGCAGCTCTTCAGGCCTGAGCCATGTAGGTTTTAAAATCCACAGATGCCATCTCTGGGTATATGGAAAGTGGCCTCTGCCAGGGTATCCCCTCTGACTTAGGGGAGCCAGGGGCTGTGCTGTGACATCCTAGTCCATAGTGACTCACTTACTGGTATCCCTCCAAAGGGCTGTGCTCACTGGAGGGGCCCACTATTTGGTTTAAAAAATTACATTTGGCCTTATAACCTCTGGTGTCTACCAGATTCTTATATTTTGATGTTTTATCTGTCATTTCTCATATTTTCCCTTAACTAAGTTCTGCAGTGCAAAATATGATCTTATACTAGATGAGCAGGCAGAAGACTCAAAATCAAGTCATTCACACACAAGTAAAAAACACAAGAAGAAAACCCGGCACTGCTCTGAAGAGAAGGAAGATGAGGACTACATGCCAATCAGAAATACTAACCAGGTACTTCAGATGTCCAAACTTAGATTCAAAGAAATAAATATTTTGTCCCTTTGTAAATGACATGTTAGTGACATAATTTAGGATGTTAAAGGATAGTTCTGAACAAGCATAGGTATGTAGTTCATAGATTTAAAATTAGAATGATTGCACAGGGATAATGGACTTTTTCAAGAATATTTATTCCCAAGTTATAAAAGATTGTTTTCAGCCAGGCATGGTGGGGGATACCTGTAATCCCAGCAGCTCAGGAGGCTGAGGCAGGAGGATCACAAGTTCAAAGCAAGCCTCAGCAAAACCAAGGTGCTGAGCAACTTCAGTGACACCCTGTTTCTAAATAAAATTGAAAATAGGTCTGGGGATGTGGCTCAGTGATCAAATGCCCCTGAGTTCAATCCCTGATACCCGCCCCCGAAAAAAATTGTTTTCAGAGTAATTTAAGTTATACATTTCCACATTGTGAAACTAGAGCAATTTCCATCCCTGTGGATGCTCTAAAACTTTAAAGTGTAATTGCTGAAAAAGTATTTCTCAGTTGTTTTTGTCAGCAGGGGTTTCACATATAGAACTTGCAGACCTGGAGGTTTTATGGCTATAAAAAAAAATTATGACCTTTTATATTGTATATATGAAATAAAAACAGCACTTATAATTAACTTTATCATCCCAAAGTTCTTCAGAAGAGCAAATTTTCTAAAATTATAATGAAAATTCCCTGAAGGAATTGATTATAAAAAGAAGAAATCATTTCTAATGTGTGTCTTTTTTCTCCACTAAACAAAAAGCAGATAATGTCCCAGCTCCTTGATTTTGATTTTGGTTTTGTTTTGTTTTGTTGGTACCAGGAATTGAACCCAGGGGTACTTAACCACTGAGCCACATCCCCAGCCTTTTTTATATTTTATTTTGAGATGGGGTCTTGCTAAGTTGCTAAGGCTGGCTTTGAATTTGCCATCCTCCTGCCTTAGCCTCCTGAGACACTAGGATTATAGGCATGTGCCATTACTCTTGGCTTGATTTTGTTTTACCACACATAAGACATCTGAGCTGGGCCCTGGTTGACCATGACTTCAGTCTCCTGAGGGGTGGAGGGAAGAAACTGAGGAACAAGATGAGAATGTCCAGCAAAGACACAGATGGAGAAATGTAGTATGGTAGGCAAAATAAAGGGTGTACTGTCAGGGGATTTAGGCTTATGTTTCTATACTTCTAGTCACTAATGGGACCTTGACAAGTTGTTTAACTTTCTGAGCCATGGCTTCCTCTTCTGTGAAACATAATACTTCACAAGCATGTTGTTAAGATTAAATGAAATTAGAACTTATTTTTTCTTCTATTAGGCGTAGTGTCTCTGGTCTAATTCCTAGATCCTTGATTCACTTTGAGTTGAATTTTTTGCATGGAGAGAGATAGAGGTTTAATTTCATTTTCGTGCATATGGATTTCCAGTTTTCCCAGCACCATTTGTTGAAGAGGCTATCTTTTCTCCAATGTACATTTTTGGCACCTTTGTCTAATATAAGATAACTGAAATTATATGCATTAGTCTCTGTGTCCTCTATTCGGTACCATTGGTCTACCAGTCTATTTTGGTGCCAATACCATGCTGCTTTTGTTACTATTGCTCTGTAATATAGTTTAAGGTCTGGTATAGTGATGCCACCTGCTTCACTCTTCTTGCTAAGGATTGCTTTTAGCTATTCTGGGTCTCTTATTTTTCCAGATGAATTTCATGACTGCTTTTTCTATTTCTATGAGGAATGTCATTGGGATTTTGATTGGAATTGCATTAAATCTGTATAGTGTTTTTGGTAGTATGGTCATTTTGACAATATTAGTTCTGCCTATCCAAGAGCAAGGTAGATCTTTCTATCTTCTAAGGTGTTCTATAATTTCTTTCTTTAGTGTTCTGTGGTTTTCATTATAGAGGTCTTTCACATCTTTGGCTAAGTTGATTCCCAAGTATCTTATTAAAGTAAGTTCTAATCTCCAATATGTTGGATTAGGACCCAAGTTCCTTAATAAGACTCCTGTAGCTCAAGAATTAATATCAAGAATCAATAGATGGGATAGATTCAAATTAAAAAGCTTCTTCTCAGCAAAAGAAACAATCAGTAAGGTGAATAGAGAGCCTACTAATTGGGAACAAATTTTTACCACATGCACATCAGATACAGCACTAATCTCTAGAATATATAAAAGAACTCAAAAATCATAACACCAAAAAAACAAATAACCCAATCAATAAATGGGCCAAGGAACTGAACAGACACTTCTCAGAAGAAGATATACAATCAATCAACAAATACATGAAAAAATGTTCAACATCTCTGGCAATTAGAGAAATGCAAACCAAAACTATTCTAAGATTTCATCTCACACCAGTCAGAATGGCAGCTATTAAGAACACAAACAACAATAAATGTTGGCGAGGATGTAGAGAAAAAGGCACACTCATACATTGCTGTTGGGACTGCAAAATGGTGCAGCCAATATGGAAAGCAGTATAAGGATTCCTTGGAAAACTGGGAATGGAACCACCCTATGACCCAGCCATCCCACTCCTCGGCCTATACCCAAAGGACTTACAGGGACACAGCCATATTAATGTTTATAGCAGCACAATTCACAATAGTTTAAACTGTGGAACCAACCTAGATGCCCTTCAGTAGATGAGTGGATAAAGAAAATGTGGTATATATACACAATGGAGTATTACTCAGCAATAAAAGAGAATAAAATCATGGCATTCGCAGGTAAATGGATGAAGTTAGAGAATATAATGCTAAGTGAAGTTAGCCAATCCCAAAAAGCCAAATGCCTTATGTTTTCTCTGATATAATGAGGCTGATTCACAGTAGGGTTGGGACGGGGATCATAGGAGGATAAGAGGAACACTAGAATGGCCAATGGGAGGGAGCGGAAGGGAGTGGGCAAAAGGGTGAAGAAAAAAAAAAAGATGGTAGAATGAGATGGATATCATTACCCTAAGTGCATGTATGAAGTCACGAATGGTGTGAATATACTTTGTATACAACCAGAAATATGTAAAAATGTGTTCCATAAGTATAATATGAAATGTAATACATTCTGCTGTCATTTCTAATAACTTAGAATAAAAAATAAATAAATTTTTAAAAAGATTAAATGAAAAAAAAATTATGTATGCAAACATTTTCTATGCTGGCTTTTTTTTCTACCATTACTTTTATTAGAGTCAAATTTCTGTTTTAGCTGGGCAAGGTGGCACATGCCTGTAATCACATGCCTGTAAGCTGCTAGGGAGGCTGAGACAGGAGGATCACAAGGAGATGTGCTAAGCAACTCAGTGAGATCCTGTCTCTAAATAAAATACAAAATAGGGCTGGGGATGTGGCTCTGTGGTCAAGTGCCCCTGAGTTCAACCCTCAGTACCCGCTGCCAAATTGTTTTTTTTTTTTTTTTTTTTTAGTTACAATGATTTCCCTGTTTTTATACCATTAATTGGGTTCACATTTCAGTTAATTTGTTTCTTTTTCTTTTGTTATTTAAGGATTGTTTAAACAGTTTTGGGTTTGTAGTTTTTAAAACTATATGCTTCAAAAGTAAAATCTATAAGATGGTACATGCAAAGAACCTAGCTTCTCTATCCCTGTCCCTCTTCCTTTTCTTTTCCTCCCTGTAGGTATCCATTTTATGGTTTATTTTCATTAAAAAAAAAAAAAAAATCAGCAGAATGTTTGATAAGTATTCTTAGCTCCCTGTTTCCCAGAAAGCATACATCCCCACCCTTTGCTATTGTGTAACAGAGTTATAATCTCTCTTCTTTCCATTGTCCGTTAGCTATTTACAGATTACATCATTCATGCCTTGTCCCAGCTGTATTGTACCTTTGTTTCTGCAAATATTCCTTGTGAATTAGTAGTAATAAAAGCAATAATAGCTAACATATTTGTTGTCCTTATGATGCGAGGTGGGTTCTCTTATTCCCATTACACAACAAAGAAACTGAAAATGAAAAAAAAAAAAAGATTTAAGCTACTGGACCCTAGTTTTACATAGGTAGTAAATAATAGAATCAGCATTTACATCAGACTCATACTGCTCTACTGCAATTCCTATCTAGAATATATTCTTGTTAGTTTTCTTTCCTCAGTCCTATCGTTATCTGAGACAATTTGCCCCATATATAGTATCAAAGTAGGATCTAACAGGAATGTCTCCCGTCTCTTCATTTCTGTACTCTATTAATTTAGTCAGAGATTATCCCAGGCTTTTTTTTTAAAAAAAGGCTTTTTTTTTAACTCAGGTGGTTATATCACATTCCTCTGATATATTTAACACATTTTCCACTAAAAAGTCCTTAATTGTCTCCTCCAACCATACGCTATTTTCAGCTATAGCTCCTTGTCCTGCACTAGTACATGGAATCTTTGATGAAATGAGGCCTGAGATAAACATCGGTGTATTTAAGGTAATAAGAGGTCTAAACAGTTCAAAGACAGACTGCATTTTAAGTCTGTCCCCACCTAACTTTTTTATGAATTTTTTGATCCTGCTGTAAGTGATTACTTGTAATCTTGTGGTGACAAATATTCTTCTCTTTTGGCATGGAGTAAAAAGCATCACATTTTGGGGAGAATAGTACTAACATTTTTTAAAGAATTTTAAGGGATTGGTAACTATAAAATTGTTAAATCCTGAATAATAATTTTCTAATTTTATTTCTTTTCTCTAAGTGTATTAAAGTAAATGTTTTGGGTATTATACTTTGATTTAATAACATAGCTATGTTAATTTTCTCTTCTTTTTTTTTATTTTTTGTAGTTGTAGATAGACAGAATGTCTTTATTTGTTTATTTTTATGTGGTGCTGAGGATCGAACCTAGTGCCTCACACGTTAGTCAAGTGCTCTGCCTCTTGAGCTACAACCCCAGCCCTAATTTCCTCCTCTTTTTAATAAAATTCAACACCAGTATTTTTTATTTTAGTCTCAAAGACAATGATAGTTAAAGAACATTTTTAGTACTATCTAAATTTTTAGGCATAGCTCATTTTCCTGTTTCTTGGTATTTTGCTTGGTAAGTTCAGTTCCCTCAGAAAGTTTTAACTTATTTCTTCAAATTGTTTTTATTGAATGACAGCCTTAATATTCAATTTGAAAGCTTCTTTGTTTTTTCACCTAATGTCTTAATTCCAAAGATGGTTTTTATGTTGAAGTTTGGTTTTTACTGGGGCTACAGGAAATGAGTAGTCAGTCTCAGGTTGTCTGATTGAGAAGTATTCAGACTGGGTGTCAGTTCTCCACTGGGGTTTTTGTAGTATGTATATTCTTGTAATTTGGCACTTGAGCATTTTTATTATCATTTTAATGATTTAATGTCATTTTAGTGAATCCCAGAGATTAGATATGAAGATGCTGCCCCATAAACTCTGAGACTTTTGTACTTTAGGGGGCAGACCTAGAACTTTAATGTTTATTGTGATTTGATCAGGTAAATAATTATCTTTGACCTGTATAGATCTCTCAATCTTAGTCTCCTTATTTCTAGAATGAGATTAAGATTGCACCCCTGAAGCACAGTACTGTGTTAGCACATACTTAGAGGGTCCACTTTAATATGCCTTCATCCAGCCCCTCAAACTTGTCTCCCAGTACTAACTCTTCCTTGCTTTTCAATTCTCACATGCACTACTTCCATCAGCCTTCTTGTAGCCAATCCAAACCCAAACCTGCTCTTTTTTTTTAAATTCTGTGTTGGGATTTATCTGAAAATAACTTTGCTCTTTGAAATTTACATTGAATATTCAGTCTTTGGGATTAGGTTTCATAATGGATTTCAGGAGGGTCTGAACAGTGTGTTTATATATTTATTCCAAGTATTTGTTAAAATTTTATTTAAGGTTTAAATTGTTTTAGATTTTAATCTTCTATAATGCGAGATGAAGACTTATCCCTCCCTCAAATAGAGACACATACACCTTTACCTCTTTTATTGTTCCAATAATCCTGGTTAAATATTCATTTTTTTACTACCTTGATATGTGTACTATGATTATTTTCTCTTTATTTTGCATTTCACTTTTTAAGTAGAGTCAGTAAACTTTGTTTTTTCATTTTTTGACCTTCACCTCAAATTCTAACTTCATGAAACCTTCCTCGATAAATATAACCTCAAGAGTACTTTTTGTTTTGGTATATCTCCTAAATGGCAAAGATCATTTATTTGAGCCCAGATCTGCCTGACTTACAAAGTTTGTGTAGCTTTTAAAATTACTCCACATAGGAGTGGATTGAAAGTGTTGGTCCTTTTCAGATTTTCAGCTTCCTCAATTTTTCAAAGAAGTATGTATTTCATAACATTTTCCCCTTTTGATTCTGGGGATCAAACCCAGGGCCACACACATGCTAGGCAAGTGCTGTACCTCTGAGTTACATCCCTAGCCCCATAACTTTTTATCTCTCTCTTAAAAAAAAAAAATTAAAGCATTTAAGTGCCTATTTGTATAATAATGTGCTGAGAATTTTATACATCTGCTAATATTATCTGCTTTTTGTTGTTGTTGTTGTTGTTGTTGTTTTAATACCAGGAATTGAACCCACTGGTGCTTAACCACTGAGTCACATCCTCAGCTCTTTTTATTTCTTATTTTGAGACAGGGTCTCACACAGTTGCTTAGAGCCTTGCTAAGTTGCTGAGACCGGCTTTGAACCTGCAATTCTCCTGCCCCAACCTCCCAAGCTACTGGGATTACAGGCATGTGCTACCACACCCAGCCAGTGTCTGCATTTTAAAACTTTATTGTTTCAATCAATATAGAAATAAATACTATGTGTTTAGGCAGAATAGTACATATATATATATATATATATATTTTAAATGTTTATTTTTTTGCGTTAGTTGTACACAATGCCCTTATTTTTAAGTGGTGCTGAGGATCGAACCCGGGCCGCACACATGCTAGGCAAGCGCTCTACCGCTGAGCCACAACACCAGCCCCAGATATTTATATTTTATATATGTTGCAAGAAGTCCCCAAAATCAAAGCATGGCCCACCACAAATATCATGTTTTGCTAGAGAACTGTTGGTAAAGGACTAAACCAAAATCCTACTCATCTTGTGTGTGTGTGTGTATGTGTGTGTGTTACTGAGGATTGAACCCAGGGCCTCATACATGCAAGGGAAGCACTCTACCACTGAGCCACATGCCCACCCGATCTACTTCATGGACTTTTATAGAATGACAAGAGCTACTGAATTGTGTAGAAAATCATGAATCCGTTTATATTATATTCCACAAATACTGTCATTATAACAATCATGTTAGATCTATTTTTATATATTACAGACTATTTCAGGTTCAAAGCAAGGTATACAGTTTATGAAATAATCATCTGCATAAAATTCAGTCTTTAACCATGAGTGTCTATCACTCTGGATTTTAAACTTGACAGTTATATCTACTATAATAATATTGACAGTGAGGGAATCAGGACCTTTAGGAATTTAATCCTTAGAATTTTACCTTTTCTTTGAAAAATGTTTAAGAAAGTCAAATTTTATAGATTCTTGAAAGAATTAGCTTTGGTCTTTCTGGATTTCAAACACTTGCTGAGATACTTGTTTCAATTAAAAGATAAGACACAGCAGAAAAAGAATTGTTAAATAGTTCTTTTCTATATGGAAACATTGGTAGTACTGTTTAATCACCAAGAACAGAATTTTTAAATGTACCCATTGTGTTGTCTCCAGGACAATGGAGTATTCCAGTGTTTCTTAACTCATTTTTCAGAAATGTGTAATGATAATTTTAACAAAAATATGTGTCATCCTGGCCTAAACATAGAAAATGTGTTTGAAGATCTAGAGAGATGTTATGAAATAAAACCCTTTGAAAACTAATTGGGACTGGAAGTGCAGCTCAGTGATAGAACTTGTGCTTAGCATGTAGGAGACCCTGAATTGAATCCCAAGAACTAAAATTTAGATTAAAAACAAAAGTAATCACCCAGACCAAAGTAAAGCAGTATCTATTTTCTTTCCATTTTAGACTGATTGACTTACCTAGGGTTCTTCCTGCTGTTATTTAAATATTTTCTATATAGAATTCTTGTGTGTGTGTGATCCATTGAAGATCGATAATGGGACAGACACTTTTGGGGAATGGAGGAAGGGAAAGTAGAAATGTAACTATAGTAATTAGAACTTTGGGTATAGCAATGTTACTTTAAACACTTGTCCTAATTTCAGTTGGCTGTTTCAGTTCCATGTTGTGGATCTGATTCTTCATTTCAACCTAAGTAGCAGATGCAAAGCAATGAGATTGAGAAGTAAAATTGTTAAATCTTTTTCTGAATCATTTTGCTTTTTATGTCTGAGATTCTTGGCATTACCAGGAGTATTTAAATTTAAGCTGTTAGAACAGCTTGCTAATAGTGGACTCTTCTAGATTTTATTAACCAACAGTGCCCACAAAGGATGATTTTACTGGTAACTCTTAACTCTTTCTGCATTTCTTTGACAGGATATATACAGGGAAATGGGGTTTGGTCATTATGAAGAGGAAGAAAGCTGTTGGGAGAAACAAAAGAGTGAAAAGAGAGATCGACCTCAGAATCGAAGTCGTAGCCGATCTCGCGAAAGGGATGGCCATTACAGTAACAGTCATAAACCCAAATACCAACCAGATCCTTATGAAAGAGAAAGGAATAAAAAGAGGGACCGAAGCAGAAGTCCAAAGAAGTCCAAAGACAAAGAAAAATCTAAGTACAGATGAAAGATGAAGAATCAGAAATCAGTGGCTGACATGTTTCTTGACTTAAACAGATGTTTAGATGTTGTATCAAAACAGTTGAAAACTGTTTGTTTGTTTTCATTCTAGGATTATGGCCCTTTTAGATTAATACTGATGACATAGGGCACCAAAAGATAAAGAATTAAACATTTTCTGTGCATTCTTTTTTTTTTTTTTACGCTTAATTTTATTGTTATACAGAAATGGCATAATTCTTTTTTTGTCTTTCACAATTTTACTCTTTTTTTAAAATGAAGTTTTTCGTATTACAAAAATTCATAAATGTGTATATATAAGGTAAGGAATAATAAATATAAGTAGCTGTATACCCCTCAGCTAGCATAAGAAATAGAATATTGCTTACACTTAACAACTATGTCCTATCCCTCCAAGTAATTATTATTTTGAGTTTTGTGTTTGTCATTCTCTTGCTTCTTGGTGTAGTATAACAGCATATGTGCGCATATCCCTAAATGTTAATTTTGTATGTTTTCGAATTTTATAAAAATGGCATAATGTATGTTTATTTCTGTGACTTTTTTCAATTTAGCATTTTTTAAAAAGACTTCATTTTTATTGCTATGTAGTGTTGTGTGGATATATACTATAATTTATCCATTCCTTTGCTAATGGATATTTGGGTTTTGTTTGCTCCTTTCTGTTTTTGCTATTGCAGGCAGTGCTGCTGTGAACATTCTGTATCTGGGAGTGATATCTCCAGGTCATGTGGTTTGAGAAACTTATCTTTAGAAGATAATGCCAAATTTTATTCTAAAGGAGCTGTCCTGATTTATACCCCTATCAGCATTGTTTTGCTCTGTTACCTTTGTTTTACATCTCAAACTGTTCGCACTTTCAGACCTAAAACCTTACCAGGCTAGTGGATGTTAAATGATACTATGATTTCCATCAAGAAGTCTTCTATTATTCCTGACTTTGTTCTTTTATATGTAAGTTGTCAGTTGTCCCCCAGGCTGCTGTTCTCTTTATCACTGCATTTAAACAATTTGATTTAGAGGTACTTGGTGTAGTTTTGTTCATATTTCTTCTGCCACTGTTTACCTGTGGGTTTATGGTTTTCACCAAACTTAGAAATTGGCATTATTCCTTCAATTATGTTTTTCTGTCCCTCTCTTCCTCTTCCTCTTCTCCTGAGGTTCCAATTACCTATATTTTAGGACACTCGAAGTTGTCCCATAGCACACAGATGCTCTATTCAGTTTCTTAGTCTTTCTCTGTTTCATGTGAGGTAGTTTCCATTGCTGCATCCTCCTGTTCATTAATGTTTTTATTTTCTGAGAAGAATCTAGTCATATTTACCTTAGACATTATGTTTTTAATCTTTAGAAGTTCCATTTGTGTCTTTTTCTGTCTCTCTGTTTTTGGGGGGCAATGGTAATGGAGAATTGAACTCGGGGCACTCAACCACTGAGCCACATCCCCAGCCCTATTTTGTATTTTATTTAGAGACAGGGTCTCACTGAGTTGCTTAGCGCCTCGCTTTTGCTGAGGCTGGCCACTGAGATTACAGGCATGCACTACTGTGCCCAGCTATAGTATATTTTTAATAGCTGTTTTAATGTACTTATTCATTCCCTACCTCTATCGTACTATTGGGTTATATTCAAATGTTAAAAAATACAAACAACAACAACAAAAAAAAGTTACACATTCTGGAATTTGATGGAAACTTCATGGTTCTCTCTAGTCTCTGTTTTCTGTAAATGAGAAGTTAGGTATAGATGTTTAATTAGAGAGGTCATAAATTTTAGGCAGAACATTTAGAATTTAGTAGCAAATGCATCAGCTTTTCCCTCTGTGTTTTGTGCTTTTGTATTCTCTTGAAGAAATCTACCAGAGCTGGAGGTATAGCTCAATGGTAGAGTGTTTGTCTAGCATACATCAGGCTCAGTGCCACAAGACCAAAAAAAAAAAAAAAAACTATTCTGAAGTAATAAACTATTTCTAAAAATTATAAAGCTTTGTATTTTTACATTTAAATCCATATCGAATTTGTGTGTGTGTGTGTGTGTGTGTGTGTGTGTGTGTGTGTGTGTGATGATTCAGGGATCCAAATTCACTTTACGTTAGTTTTTTGTTGTTGTTTGTTTTTAACATTTGTGGATAACCAGTTGCCTGAAGCCCATTATTGAAAGCTTAGCCCAGTCTCTATTGATCTACAGTTCTACTTCTATATGAGTTTCTGTACGTGTGTGGGTTTTATTTCATGGGGTCGTCATTCTGTTGGTTTATTGTCTATCCCAGAGCCAATACCAAACACATGTATTTCTATGACTAACAGAAAGCCTCACTATTTAACCAGGTCCTTCCATCTGTTAGAAATGGCTTAATTCTTTGTTCTTTATAACTTTAGGACCATCTTATCAAGTTTCCTGAAGAATTCTGTTGGGACTTTAATTGCATTAGCATTAAAACAGCTGATTACTTTCAGGAAAAAAAAAATCTTCCTACTATTGAATCTTCCTATTCATTAAGCTACATACTTCTCCATTTTTGTTCTTAGAATTTCCCTAATAAAGCTTTTGATCATCCATGTTGTATTTATTCTATTTCCTTTTTTAAAAATGTGCTGTTGTAGATGGCATCTTTTAAAAATAAATTTTTGGTTTGTTGACAAATTGCTTTTTTTATTATTACTCGTATTAGCCATTTCACTAAGTTTTTTATATTTAAAATTTGTAGAGTTTGGTGGTCTCTTATGTGACAATATCTTCTGCAAATAATGACAGTCTTTTTTTCTTTGCTAATTATTTAAAATTTTAAAAATATATATTATGTGTGTAAGTGTTATGGTGTTTGCTGGCAAAAATTTCTAGTATAGTGTTGAATAGAATGGTGATTTCTTGTGATTTTTAGCTGGCTGTAATTTCCAGTACAGTGATGAAAAATGGCCTACAATTTTTTGTTTTGTTTTGTTTTTGTCTAGTTTTAATGTCCAAGTTATAGAATAAAGTAGGGAATGCTTTTACCAACACCCTTCTTCATCTGGAAAAGAAGAAAAAGACTTAAATTATCTGTTCCTTGAAAGTTGGGTAGTTTGCCTACAAAATTGTCTGAATGTTGTATTTATTTTTGTGAAAAAAAAAATCCTCAACTCTTGTTAGATTTTTTAAAAAATATTTATTTATTTGCTTTAGTTGTACACAATGTGTTTATTTTTACATGGTGCTGAGGATCGAACCCGGGCGGCGCACGTGCTAGGCGAGCACTCTACCGCTGAGCCACAACCCCAGCCCCTCTTGTTAGATTTTAATGATTGTGAATTATTAGCCTTTCTGTATCTTTAGTGTTAACATTTTGGTGATTACATTTTTCTGGGAATTTGTCATATTCATTGAAGTTTTTAATTGATTGACAGTTGCTCATAGCTTTATCTGGTAGATTTTTACCAATTCTTTATTTTTACATTACTGTTTTAGTATGTCTCAAAAATAGCATATAGCTAGATAAGTTTTTTTTTTTTTTTTTTCTGTGGTACCGGGGATTGAACTCAGGGGCACTCGACCACTGGGTCACATCCCCAGCCCTTTTTTTGTATTTTATTAGAGACAGGGTCTCACTGAGTTGCTAAGTGCCTCGATATTGCTGAGGCTGGCTTTGAACTCGCGATCCTCCTGCCTCAGCCTCCCAAAGTGCTGGGATTACAGGCGTGCGCCACCACGCCCGGCTTAGATAAGTTTTTAATCTAAACTGTTGAGTTTAATGCATTGTAATGTTTACTGATACATTTGGATGTGGTACTGTTCTTTAGTTTTGTTTTTGTTTTTGCAGTGCTGGAGATCAAATCCAGGGCCTTGCTAGGCAAGCACTCTACCACTGAGCTATATCCCTAGTTAGTAGTATTCTCATAGTACTTGCTGGCTATCTCATTTTGTGCTTTTTCTGGCTCCCCTCAGACCTTTTGCCTAGGATAATTTTCATTTTTTCTGAAGCATATTCCTTCAGCAACAATCTGTTGATTGTAAACTCTTAGTTTTTGTTTATCAAAATGATTTTTTAATTCAACCATGTTTTTTTAAAGTTGATTTTCTGTATTACCCAAAAGATTAACTTAAAAATTATGTTAGTTCCACCCATTTGAGAAATTGTTTTTGACTTTTACCATCCATACTTAACTCATTAAAGCCCAATTTTTCAATTCTATGACTATTTCAGTGAAATTAACACAGGCACATTAAAATAGGTTAGAAATCATAATCTAGAACTTACATGTCCTTTATATATATCCACATATAACATATATATATATATACCCACATACATATGGAAATAAAATTTGTGTGTGTGTGTGTGTGTGTGTGTGTGTGTGTGTGTGGTAACGGGGATTGAACTCAGGGGCACTCGACCACTGGGTCACATCCCCAGCCCTTTTTGTATTTTATTTTAGAGACAGGGTCTCAGTGAGTTGCTAAGTGCCTCGCCATAGCTGAGGCTGGCTTTGAACTCACGATCCTCCTGCCCCAGCCTCCCAAAGTGCTGGGATTACAGGCGTGCGCCACCGCGCCTGGCTTGGAAATAAATATTTTTTTAAATGTTCTAATCATTCTATTTTCTCAAAAGAATAAAACTCTAAAAACACGTTAAATCAGCTGGGCCCAGTGGCGCACGCCTATAATCCCAGCACTTGGGAGGCTGAGGCAGGAGGATCGAGAGTTCAAAGCCAGCCTCAGCAATGGCAAGGCACTCAGCAACTCAGTGAGACCCTGTCTCTAATAAAACACAAAACAAGGGCTGGGGATGTGGCCCAGTGGTGGAGTGCCCCCTGAGTTCAATCCCTGGTACAAAAAAAAAAAAAAAAAAAAAAAAAAAATTAAAAGTTACTATAAGTGGTATATTTGTTGCTCAATTTAAACATTTACAGGTGCCCCATATCTAGGATGATAGAACTTAATATTCTCATCTTTACCCTCTTTCAACTTTTTTTTTTTTTTTTTTTTTTTTTTTTAGTACCGGGGATTGAACTCAGGGGCACTCAACCCCTGAGCCATACCCCCAGCCCTTGTGTGTATATTATTTAGAGACAGGGTCTCACTGAGTTGCTTTGCTGAGGCTGGCTTTGAACTTGCGATCCTCCTGTCTCAGCCTCCCCAGCTGCTGGGATTACAGGTGTGTGCCACCATGCCCAGCTCTCTTTCAACTTCTGTACTATAATCACTCAGTATTTTAGTTTGGACTTGTGATTTTTAATATTAAAATTAGATTTTGTGACTATTACTATTTTAATTCAGATAATTGTTTAAATTTACCTATGTGTTAAATGGTTTTTACACACCATTTTTGCATCTCAGACCTTTCACCTAGGATAATTTTCATTTTTTCTGAAGTATATTCCTCTAGCAATAATCTATTGATTGTAAACTCTTAGTTTTTGTTTATCAAAATGATTTTTTAATTCAACCATGTTTTTTAAAGTTGATTTTCTGTATTACCCAAAAGTTGACAGTTATTCTTTTTTCATATCATGAAACTGTCTTTTCACTTTTTATTTTTTGTGAGAAATCTGTTGTCATTCTTTTTTTCTTTTTTTAATATTTATCTTATTTGTTTTAGTTGTACACAATGCCTTTATTTTTACGTGGTGCTGAGGATCGAACCTGGGCCGAGCACATGCCAGGCAAGCGCTCTACCACTGAGCCACAACCCCAGCCCTGTTGTCATTCTTAATGTTAATCTTTTGGATGTAATGTAACTTCTTCTGGCTGCTTTTTTTTATTGTTAATTATATTTTTAATTTTAAAGATAATCGAAGATTTACATGTAATTGCAAGTAATACAGAGAGACTCCATATACCCTTTACCTAGTTTCTCCCAGTATGACATCTTTCAAAAGTACAGTACAGCGAGCAGCCAGGATGTTGGCATTGACTGAGTGAAGACACCAAACATTTCCATCCCTGTAAGAATCCCTCGTGTGGCCTGTTCCCTGCCACTTCTGTTTCTTCCTTAACTCCTGGCAACCACTAATCCATTTTCCATTTCTACAATAGTGTCTGTTCAAGAATTTTTATGTAAATGGAATTATCTTATATATAGCCTGTTGGGATTAGCTTTTCTTTTTTCCATTCAGTCAGCCTAATTAATTCCCCAGAGATTCTTACAGATTATCGCATGTATCTATAGTTCCTTTATTTTTATGGCTGAGTAGGATTCCATGGTATGAATATGTCACAATTTACTTAACCATTAAAGAACATCTGGGTTGTTTACACTTTGGAACTTTTTTTCTTTTAATTTTAAGAGTATATGGGCTTTTAATGTTATCGCCATAATTAATAACACAGTAAATAGGTTTTAACAACATTAGAAGGAACCTAAAGTTAATAAAATATAACCTGTTTGTCATGTTTGATAAGACCCAAGGGAGAGGGCTTCCTTAGACATTGAATTTCCCATACCGTAGGGGCAGAGTCCTTATGTGTGTCTGGTTGGAAGTATGTCTACAGCAAAAGACAGACTTGAGATGGGGAGGGAAGGAATACTGTATATCAGGGAACTTTGAGCAATGTTAACAAAACACGCGGTACTACCCTTCACAATCCAGGAATACTCCTGTTCAGCCAATGGGCCTTGGTACATACTGAAGTACAAGTGGGGAGATGGTAGACAGTATAATGGGTACCCTCCTTTACATATCCAGGAAGAAAGAGCCCATCCACCTCATCTATCTTGCCATCCCTGTTTTCTTTCCAATAATAATTACAGATTCCAAAAGCCCAGTTCCAAGAGTCTCCCACATCTACCTCCCAGTAGTATCTGCCTGTGATAAAATTCTAAATACCCCAGGCAAGAAAGCATTCTGATGTTGGAGTGATCCAGCAGGCACCTCGAGGATCACACCCAGCATTCATGCTTCTCAACTCTCCTCTCCATACAGCAAGGCATAACTGTTGGCTCTCCTGGATACACAGTAGTATCAACTCAGAAGCAGCTGAGCCTGTCGATTCATCCAGTGCTGGGCCCTGCACTGAGTTGTGGACTCACAGGCTGGGCTACATACAGCTGCATGGATTCAATCCTGTGCAGTGTGTCTCCAAAGGCCTGGAGTAACTCCATATCTGGTCTATGGCACATGTCTTTCAGCTCGTCATACATTCCTCTTAATATCTCCTTTCTGTGAGCCAGTCTGGTTTTACTTTCTTTTGAGTTGCTGAAAATTTTCCTTGCCCTCCTTTTCTAGCCTCTCTAAATGATGCCATTCTTCCTCATGGAAAAATGGGTACACTTTGGAACTTTAATAAACCTGCTGTTGTTTCTGTGTGAACATAGTCCTCATTTCCTTGAATAACTGCCAAGGAGTACAATTGGTAGGTCATATGGTAATTGTATATTTAGATTTTAAAGAAACTGCTGAACTATTTTCTGGAGTGGGTTATAGCATTTACAGTACTAGCAGCAAAGTACAAAGCAGTCCAGTTTCTCTTCATCCTCACCAGCACTTTGTGTAGTTGCTGTTTTACCTTAGCCATTCTAATAGGGGTGTGTGTGTGTGTGTGTGTGTGTGTGTGTGTGTGTGTGAGATTTGGATTTTAATTTCCGTTTACTTAATTGCTAATGATGAACATCTTTTTATACTCTTTTTGCCATCTGCATATCCTGTTATGTAAAATGTCACTTTATGCTATTTGGATTGGGTGTGGGGGGGGTTACTTTTGAGTTTTGAGAGTTCTTTAAATATACGAATTCTTTATCGGATATATTATTTGCAAATATTTTCTCTCATTGTGTGGTTTGTCTTTTCATTGCCCTCCCCCTCCCCCAATCTTAACAGTCTTTGCAGAACAATATATTTCAATTTTGCTGATGTTCAGGGGGTTTTGTGTTTCTTTTTTTTCAGTGCTGGGGATCAATCAGGGACTCACAAATGCTAGGTAAGTGATCTACCACTAAGCCCACAGCCCCAGTCCTTTTAAAAAATTTTTATTTTGAGATGCAGCCACACAGGATGGAGAGGGAGTTTTCTTCTGATAATGTGTTGGGACTCCATGTCTGCCAAGGGGGCGGGCTCTGGCTGCTTACCACGCCCTAGTAGGACCCGGGCTGAGCCAAGGGGTGTGTCTATGACATAGCGTGAGAGACCGGACTGCCCTGCTGGCTGATTGGCTAGTTCTAGGCCTATTTAAGTTCAGTGCCTTGCCAATAAATCTGAGTTTCTGGATTCTCGCTTGCTATACAAAACTCCCTGGGTGTGGCGTGGTTTTCTGTTCATCAGACAGAGGTAGACACCCTGCTATTTTTGCCC
Source organism: Tamias sibiricus (assembly GCA_025594165.1). Lineage (NCBI taxonomy): Eukaryota > Metazoa > Chordata > Mammalia > Rodentia > Sciuridae > Tamias > Tamias sibiricus. The sequence continues at coordinate 134,119,416 of CM046666.1, read as the reverse complement.
TTATGTCCACCCTCGCCGGGTAAGTTACATTTTTCCTTCTGCGGGCAGAGGAAAACTCCCTTTTAGGGCCCAAAAGGGGGTGTAGCTTAGAACTCGGCCCCATTCATAACTCAGCAGCTCCGGCAATAATGTACCCTGGGAGGACTTTGATGAACTGTGCTGATTGTGCCAAAAATAAGAACTCAGCCTAATCCTAGTGCCAGAAGTTTTGTTTTTGTTTTTAAAATTAAAAGTTTTTAATAAATCTTTTAAAAAATATTTATTTATTTACTTTAGTTGTACACAATGTAATGCATTTATGTTTACGTAGTGCTGAGGATCAAACCCAGGCCGCGCACATGCGAGGCGAGCGCTCTGCCGCTGAGCCACAACCCCAGCCCTTAATAAATCTTACATATCAGTTTTTTCCCTAGAATTTTAGTAGTTTGACAGTTCTGTAACCCATTTCTGAAGTTTGTGTGTGCTTGCTTATGGACACCCATTTGCACTAGCACCATTTGTTGAAAGAATGGCTGCTTCTAAGGTTTATTCTTTGTCTTTGGCATTCTAGAATTTCACTAAAATGTGCCTACCTGTGGATTTCCTTCATCTTTCCTGGTATATAATTTCCTAGGTCTGATGGCTTCATGTTTTCTATTATTCTGGAATCATCCATGCCATTTTATCTTCAAATATTGCCTCTCCTCTATTTTACCTGTTTCTCTTTGCAACACCAATTATTTTTTTGGAGGGGGGGTACCAGGGAGTAACCTCAGGGGCACTCAACCAATGAGCCACACCCCCAGCCCTATTTTGTATTTTATTTAGAGACAGGGTCTCACTGAGTTGCTTAGTGCCTCACTGTTGCTGAGGCTGACTTTAAACATGCGATCCTCCTTCCTCAGCCTCCTGAACTGCCGGGATTACAGGCATGTGCCACCATGCCCAACAACACCAATCGCTTTTATGTTGGGCTTCCTTGTACTGTTCTTTGTTTCTTTAACTCTCATATTTTTCATATGGTGCATTCTGAGTAATTTCTTCAGGTCTGTACTCCAGGCCATCTATTTTTTTCTTCAGGTAAGCCCAATGTGCTATTTTACCTGTACACTGAATTTTTAACTTCAGTGGTTCATTTTTAGGAGTCCCGTTTGATTCTTTTTCAAATTTTCCTAGTTATTTTATTATTATTCCTTGCTCATTTTTTCACTTTTTTTTAATGTAGTTACTTTATAGTGCTTTTCATACTTAAAATATCTTAATTTTTTTCCCGTGATCATCTTTCAGGAATATCAGTTTTAATTTAAGATTTGTGAGGGGAAAAAAATTAAGGAACTACCTCTGCTGTCACAAACATGAGAGGAATGAACAATGTAACAGAGAAGAGCAGCACAGGCAGAAAGTGTCCCAGGAAAAACAGTCTGACGTCTCTCCAGGCAGCTCCAGCTGCCCTTGTGACTGGATCCATGTGGAGAAGTGTGGGGCTGTTTGCACACCTCCCTCCTGCAGCTGTTTGAGTCCATGCCTGCTGTTGCCCATGCTGTGATGTCAGGATCCATGAAGCTCAGGATCCTCCGGCTGTTCACTTAAAATGCAAGGAAACATGTGAAATGGACTTTGTTGGTAATCTAAACATCACTTTGTACCCCATAAATGTATGTTATGATTTGTCATTTGAAAATGACATTGATAAAATCATATATAAAATAAAATGTCATACCACCCCACCTACTTGGTTTTGTCTGTGTCTCAGCTGTCCACTCTCATTGGAGCCACTTTGTTTCTGAATCCTGAGCCAGCAGGTAGCAACATGGCACACAGCAACATATTTGTAGAATACAGGCACCAATCCTACTCACCCCCTTTCTACCCTTGGTGTGGTCCCGGGTACTGGCTGCAGTCCCACCGTGATGTTGCCCAGTGGAGAGGGAGTTTTCTGATGATGATGCATCCTGGGAGGACTTGCTGCTTGCTGCACGCCACCTACTGATAATTGTATAGGACTTGGGGTGGGGGTGGTCCTCAGGGATATGCTAGGGGCAAATAGTAGACCGGCTGGTTTTTCTGCTGCCCTTCTACCCTGACTTATTGGCCTCCTCAGGCAGCTGGTGCTTAGAGTAGCAAGAAGTAGGAGGTGTGAAGGGCAGGCTCACTGGCACTCCTCTTTAGGAAGAGAGAGAAGATAGAAAGATCTGCATAGGGTAGGCAAGACCCAACCTCTGGACATACAGGCTTAACTTAGAACATGCAGCCTTCCTCCTGGGTCATCTGGTACTGGTGCATCAGATATACAGCCATTGCATCATCAAATTATCTAGTTACCAAAGATACCCAGGTATCATGGGTCATAACCCATGTCAAACATCATCATCATTTTTGTGGAGTCCGGGTGGTTAGGGAGTGGCTCTCTAGAATGTCAGTAAATATTGCTCACCCTGGCTCAGCCACAGGTGCCCCATGATTTTGTCTATCATAGGCCTCTGTGTGATGGTTCCACCCCTCAGTAACTGGCTGTTGATGCTTCACACTTGGGCGGAAATATGAAAGGGAATGTCACCTTCTGTACAGTACCTGCTCTTTCAGCTATAAAAAGGTGGCCCCTTAAAAGGGAGGTCTTGCCAGTGACCTGCTGATGAGATTAGCTGGGTTCAAAAGAGCTGGATGAAACATTAAACTAAGAAAACAGCAAAGAAATCACACAACATTTTTCAGATCGAGGGTGGGACTGCTCTGTGACCTTAAGGGTCAGCTTCCATGCTGAGTGCTGGAAAAGAGAGAGTGCACCCGAAATCTCTTTATTTTTATAGGGGGACCAACAAAGGAGTTTCAATATAATGTTCTTCACCAAACAAGGCAGGGGATAAGGTTTCGAAGATGGAGTCTTGCTTTGTGATATCTTGTGGTCAGCAGATTGACTGACAACTTGGCAAGTCACACCCATCTCAGGTGCTATGTGGGATCACAGGCAGAGCGAGAGGAGAGGCACACTTGTATCACGCAGCCCTATCGGTGTACAGTGCCAGACCTATCCCCCCATATGGTTACGATGCGCATAGCTCACACACAGAGCTTGCGACAGGGAGGCACCCTGTGACCATGAAGTGCAGAATGACACCCAGACTCCAGATATCTACTGTGGCCCTGAACAGTATGGAAGAGTGCCAGAGACCGTGTCCAGCTTCTGCCCAGCAGTGAACCTGCCATCCAGGCCAAAGTTGCAGAGTTTGGCATCCAGGATGTTCGCCAGCTTCAGAGCTCCGTGCATGATGCCATTCTTGGGACAGTAGCCCATGGCACATGTGATCTGCCTGTGTGGTCTCTGGGCCTCCTCCTGCGTGCCAATGGCCTATGTGATGTGCTGCAGTAGCTGTCCCTCATTTGCATGCCCCATCACAAGGTGGGTGCTTTCAATGTTTTTTGTTTTTTGTGTTTTGTTTTTTTTTTTTTTTTGGTATCAGGGATTGAACTCAGGGGCACTCAACCACTGGGCCACATCCCCAGCCCTTTTTTTGTATTTTTTATTAGAGACAGGGTCTCACTGAGTTGCTTAGTGCCTCACCATTGCTGAGGCTGGCTTTGAACTTGCGATCCTCCTGCCTCAGCCTCCCAAGTGCTGAGATTACAGGCATGCGCCACCATGCCCAGCTTTCAATGGTTTTAACAATAATAAAAACTTGGGTCACATTTGGATGTTCCACAGTCTTCATTGTATTCAGTTCATGTACAATGACAGAAGTGCAACTTTACCTTTGGAGAACTTTCAAGGCTACCTAATCTGGGTGAGGATATGACAGGCCAGTTTCACCTGGGCCAAGTTGCCCTACTTGATGTCCCCAAGGGCACTATACTGGTTCATTCATGGGAGGAGCTGGCCAAGAGGCCCTGCCACACACTCCTAATCTCCTTACTTTGACTACTCTCACCTCTCACTCTGCATCCTAAGAGGCACCACCAACTAAGGATGGGAGCTAAAAAGTAAAAACAAAAAAAGCAAATCAATAAATAATTAAAATCTGAAGCCAGGAAAATAAACTGTAAAATCAAAAAGCCAAAGTCAGAAGACTAAAACCACCAAACAAGCTAATTATCTGTGAGTCCAACAGGTCACCAACCAAGAGCTCCCTGTGCTTATGGAAAACAACAACAATGGTTGCTGGGACTGATGCTGATGTACGTGGTATTTGAAATTCTCTTACATTGGATCTTTATGAGGTCAGAGGAAGAAATGGTTCTTTGGCCTCTAGGACCTTTTCCACTTTAATAAGAGAGGACTCTAGATTTTTTTTTAAATATTTATTTATTTGCTTTTAGTTGTACACAATGCGTTTTTACGTGGTGCTGAGGTTCGAACCCGGGCCGCGCACGTGCTAGGCGAGCGCTCTACCGCTGAGCCACAACCCCAGCCCTCTAGATTTTTTTTTTTCAGTGAGTTAGGAAGATTGACATTTACTTGTTTAGATATTAAAATTTATAGGATGCTTCAGTGGCCTTTTCATTTCAAGTCTGAAAATTCCTGACTTTTGCCTTTTTTTTTTTTTTTTTTTTTCATACCAGGGATTGAACTCAGGGCACTCGACCACTGGGCCAAATCCCCAGCCCTTTTTTGTATTTTATTAGAGACAGGGTCTCACTGAGTTGCTAAGTGCCTTGCCATTGCTGAGGCTGGTTTTGAACTTGCGATCCTCCTGCCTCAGCCCCCCAAGTGCTGGGATTACAGGCGTGTGCCACCACGCTCTGCTAACTTTTGGCTTTTAAAGGGCTCATCATATCTATCCAACAGAATACCTTGAGTGGTATTCAATTCTTTTTTCTTTCAACTTGAATGATTGGTGTCACTCACATTGTGACACTGTAATAAAATGCCCTGTTCCCTAAGATACCATATGGCACATTATTAACCCTATGGGACTCTGAAGAAGGGAGATTTCATCATAATTTTCCCATAAGGTCTCCATCATATTTTCATCAGAAATCCTGGAACCCAGAAGGCAGTGGGTTCATATATTCAAAATTATGAAGAACAAATGTCAACCAAGATCCCTTGTCCAGAAAAATTGCCCTTATCATAGGAGGGAGAAATAGAGGCATTTCAAGATGCTTCAGTCCCTTTGTGCTGATACAACAAAATACCTTAGGCAGGACAATTTATTAATAATGGCAACCATGGATTAAAACCTTTGAAACTAAGGAAAAATAAATCTTCTTTTTTATTTTTTTGGTACCGGGGATTGAACTCAGGAGCACTGGACCACTGGGTCACATCCCCAGCCCTTTTTTGTATTTTATTTAGAGACAGAGTCTCACTGAGTTGTTAAGTGCCTCACCATTGCTGAGGCTAGCTTTGAACTCGCGATCCTTCTGCCTCAGCCTCCCAAAGTGCTGGGATTACAGGCGTGTGCCACCGCACCCGGCAATAAATCTTCTTTTTAAGTTGTCTTTGTCAAATATTCTGTCATAGCAATGGAAAGCTCACTAACACAGAAAATTGATACCAAGCAATTGGTCATTGCTGTGACATTGCTGTGGTTCCAAACCTTTGGAACTCATTTCCAGGAGAATTTAGCAAAATTTAGAAAGTCAGGCTAGAAAAACCTTAGAATTTCGTAAGTGGAGCTTAGCGACTTTGTAGACCAGAATGCTGATAGGACTATGAGAGTAAAGACTGTACTGATGAGGTTTCAAGCTGGGCGCAGTGGCACATACCTGTAATCCCAGCACTTGGGAGGCTGAAGCAAGAGGATCACGAGTTCAAAACCAGCCTCAGCAATGGCGAGGCACTTAGCAACTCAGTGAGACCCTGTCTCTAATAAAATACAAAAAAAGGGCTGGGGATGTGGCCCAGTGGTCAAGTGCCCCTGAGTTCAATCCCCAGTACCAAAAAAAACAACTCAAAAACTGATGAGGTTTCAGATGGTAATAAGGATTCTACTTGGAATTGCACTAAAGACCATTTGTATTACATTCCAACTAGGAACATGTCTATATTTGTCCACTCCATGAGACTTTGTGTAAGGCTAGTTTAAAGATGATGGGCTAATTAATCTGGTGTAAAAAATTCCAGGGCAGCATGGCATTCAGACTCTGGTCTGGCTATTGCTGGCTGCTTTTAGCCAAGATGAAAAACTTGCAGTTTGGCCAGAAAACGAACACATTTAAAGTTGAGACAAAGGAGAATGTGGCTTCTGAAGAGATTAACACGATTAGAAAGAGGCTAAGTACTTGGCACTGGGACAATATAAAAAATACCTTAAGGGGGTCACAGTAATTGGCCAGACTCCTATCATCATGGGTTCATGGATCTAAAGGTATAAACTCACTTGAAAAATTTTGTTTAGAGAAGGGTAGATTTTGTTATTTTGTTCCCAGTCCCCTTCTTCACCAGGTTTTTCTGCTTCCTTGCCACCATGAAGTGAGTGGCTTTGTTCTGCCCTGTGCTTCTTGCCATGATGTTCTGCCTTTCCACAGACCTAAAGGAATAGGACCAAGGAACATGGATTATAACTTCTGAAACTCTAAGCCAAAATAAACATTTTCTCCTTTTAAGTTGTTTTTCTCAGGTATTTTGTCACAGTGAGGGAAAGCTGACTGATAAACCTCCTGCAGCTGCCAAGTCAGTCTTTAGTCAGGCACCATGGGACAGGGCTTCAGGAGACAGCCTCAGATCCTCATTGTCACTCAGTGCCCCTCCAGACCACCCTGGAGGCTTGAGAGTCCACCTTTGTTTGCCTGGCATAGCACCATGTTCAGCAGCTTTCATATCTTCTTGCAAACAAATGAAGTGTATGTTCTCTGTTGAGTTTGGGGCAAAAAGGCAGAGTAGTTAGAAAGTCTCTCTTGCCTCTATGTGGAGTGAGGAAGAAGTTCACAAAAAAATGAATCCCATTGGTCCAGATGCTTTTGCTTACATATCTGGGTTCCAACTTACTCATTGGTAACTGGGCCCCCCTTCTCCAGGAACAGCCCCTTCTGCCCCCAACACCAGCAGTCCTCAGGTCCTTAACTCTGCTGCCAGCCCAGAGCCCCTTTCTGGTTCCTTTGGAAAATGGCAGGCCCCCATCAGAGTCTCAGTCAGCAGTGGGTGAACTGTGTGAAACCACCCCCTTCTTTATTTTTATAAGCAAAACTTCCTGACATCCATCAGCTGACTCGTACAAAGTGGACACTGGCCTGCCTGCAGAAGTCCTATTTCCTTGGGAGGCTGTATGTTCAGGCTGCCCATTAAAGTGAGGCAGGAAATTGTTAGAAATACAAATTCCTGAGCCCCATCTGGAAACAACAGAATCAAGCATGATGGGGGTATCAGGGGTGGTGGCGGCAAGAATCTGGGTCTCCAACAAGCATCACTGACCATTCTGCCTTGCAAAGGTTTTCTGGTGGGACATCACAGCTCTCGTTGGGAAGATGTGTTATATGAGGCCAGCTGTTTGCCATTTCTCAAGCTGAAGGAATAGAGCAATAATCACTCTTTTGAAGTGGTAGGTTTGATTGGCAGAGGAGGTGTGGCCCCACCCAGAGACAACGATCATTAAATGTTATTTATTCCTATTACCAAACATTAGCTGGGTTCATTTGGAGGGCTTGATGGGGAGGAAGGACAGAGAAGAGCATGTTTCAACTGCAGAACGAACTTGCATTTTGAGGGTTCGCATCCAAAGCCTCCTTCCGAATAGAGCCAAATTAGACAACGCACTGTCCCCGGGAACAATGAGCCAATTCCTCTGTTTGCAAAATGGTCTAAAATGAGTCGTTTCATTTAGGAAGCATGAATACATCTGACTTTGCAAACGTTTCACATCAGGGGAAAGTAGTGTAGTGCACATGAATTCAAAAACAGAGTTGTGGTTAAAAAAAAAAAAAAAAGACAGATCCTTGCTGTGACAGAGGCTAAGAGAGTCAACCAGAGAGGAGGTAGCGGGCATCATTCAAGTCTCAAGAAAACTAACCTCACCAAGCAGGGAGTAGGGCAGGGGTCCAGAAGGGCTGCTCACAATTTGTGACTTCTTACTGAACAGGGGCCATCTGTTCTTGGTGTCCATCAATACCCTCCTTAGGCAGACGACATTCACACAGGCCCCCACGGACTTGTGCTCTGCAGCCCCTTGCTGACTGCTTTCAGTTAGGGTTCGTTATGTGTGTTCATGGGGTCTCCACTGAGTGGGGGTGGGGGTCACTTTTCTCTTTCTCTTCCAGTTTATGATCTGAAAAATACCTATGAGTTCTGAATCCAGTGAAATATACAACACATGCCTTTTCTGAGCAAGACACCTGTGCAAGGTCCTTCTGACACCAAGATGAATCTAGGCCAGGGACACCCCCTCGGGCCTGTTCTGTGCCTGATGGGTCATGGCACCCCCACTAGCCATGACTCTGGGGCCTCATGTCTTTCCTGGGAGCCTTTATTATGCCACAGATGACAAGAGGAGTGCTAAAGTCACTAGGACACAAAGCAGAAGCAACTGGGATATCAAAAAGGCAGACACAAAATTCCAGAGTGCAACCAGGGGGTCACCTTGCCAGCCCATGCAACTCTCCAAGTTCCAGTAGACCGCCATGTTGGTGGTTCTGAGGAAGGCAGAGGGCGGAGGGTGTTCCAGTGGAGGAACCATTCTACATCTCAGACCCTGGCCAGCAGGTGAGCCAAAATCACCAGGCACATTTGGAAGGGCGACTGGCACTGTTCAGACAGACCAGAGGCACTGTGGGAAGGTGGGGGAAACCCTGCTGGCAGGCGGGCAGTTGGGAGGTAACAGGGTGCCCCCGGGAAGAAGCAGAAGGGATCACCGTCCGAGGAGCTTGGCAAGGAAGGTCGACTGATGGAAACCCTCAGGGACACTTCCTTGGGGCTCAGAACTGGCACTGTGGATCCAGGGGTGGTGCCCTGGAGCATGGGGGTCAGAGCAGGGCACAGAGTTCACGCAGGAATGGCCTGGCGGCTTGACTATGCCAGGAGGCCCTGAATGCACACGCTTAAAGTTCCAGATCGTGAGTGGGGGATATGCTGGGCGACCCAGGCCTGACCCTCATGCCACCAGCCCTTCTGGGGTGAAAGCCAGTGCCTGCTGCGTGTGGGAGACCAGGGGTCGTGGCAGCGCATCGTGGTCTTGGCCGTGTTGTGCACCTGGCCAACCCCCAACATCGCCACAGCACACAGAAACTGAAGGCCAGAGGGGTCTGGGCTCCTCAGCTGAGAGTTGACAAAATACCAGGGACAACAGGTCTGTTATTAAGGTCCCCATCTATATCCCCATCACTGCAGAGCTGGGGACAACTCCTGCAAAAAAAATTTTTTTTTCCTAGCCTAGTCTTTCTCCAATGGTGAGCCCTTCTAGTCCCCTTGCTTTATATGAAGATCTTAGATTCAGCTTCTCACTCCTTCAGGTCCAACACCTCACCTTTATTACTGGCCCTGACCAGGTGACCTGAGGCCCCAGTCCCCAGCTCTACACACAGGGCCACCCTGGCTTGTAGGTTGTTTACCATTTTGTATGTTTTTGGGTTGTAAGGTATGTCCCTGACTTGCAATCTCATCAATGCATTTAAAAGTGTGCCAGCTGTAATATAGTGGACATGAGGGTATTGTATGGGGGAGTGGTAATTACTTTTCGGAATACTCAGTGAATTGTACTACCCAGAGCAGATGTCTCTCCACTTAGTGTACATGATTTCTGGCCATCAATAGGAAAAACTTTAATTAGATAAGAAATATAGAAATAACAGTATCCTCCATTTAGAAGATTCTAGAATGTGGTCTGAAAGGATAAATGAGCAAGAGAGAAATGTTGGTTGTATATGATAGCAGCAGAAAGAAGAAATAATGTTCTGACAAGAAACTCAAAATTAATACATCCAGTGGGAAAAAATCAAAGCAGTAAAAATTTCTGAATCTAGCATTTCAAGGAAAAGCCATGCTTAGTTGCAAATTATAGGAAACTGGTTTTAACAAGACATTTATATGGAAATGATTACATTCATGAGAAAGTGAGTTTAATCATAGTGTTTATCAAGTATTCTTGATGAGATCCAGGGATCTGTGGTACTCCTGCCAATATCTAGGGTAAAGTGACCATGTTTCCTGTTTCTTTGATTTTTGCTTTCTCTAGATTTTAAGTGAATTCTTTTTTTCCCCCTTTGGTGCTGGGAATTGAATCCAGAGCCTAACACATGCTAACCTATAGCCCGAGTGGCTAGTTGAACTCTTTGTTTGTTTGTTTTTTTACCAGGGATTGAACCCAGGGGTGCTTTACCACTGAGTCATATCCCAAGCCCAAACCTTTTATTTTTTATTTTGAGACAGGGTCTTGCTAAATTGCTTAGGGCCTTGCTAAGTTGCTGAGGCTGTCTTGGAACTTGTGATCCTCCTGCCTCAGCCTCCTGCGCTGTTGGGATTACGGGCATACACCACCTCTATAGGCTTAGGGGAACTCTTAAATCAGGCATCAGTGATAATTCCTACCAACTTTTGCTAAAGCCGAAAAAATTGAGTCAGCTGTGGGTAGTCAGATTGTGTGTGTTTGTTAAAAACATAGTTATTTTGAGCCTAAAATTGCTTATCAATTATAACTTCACTGTGAAGTTTCAGCTTAAATTCTTCTTAACAGTTGAATTTTCAAAGATTTTTATCAGACTATTAAAGGATAAATAAGAGAGAAACTTTACATAGGGTCAGCAATCTTACTTCCACAAATTCGTTTAATAAATTAGTTGCTCTTTTGTTACTGGAAGATATATTTCATCTTTGTTTTCCACTCATCATAAAAAAATATTAATCTCAAGTTTGACATTTTGTACCCACCTAGGTTGAGTCACAAAGAATGCATAATAAACAGTAAAATCGAAATCACGGAAGCCTTACCTTTCGGTGACTGTTGCTATGCAAACTTGTTTTGATGGGAAATTTGAGAGAAGCTTGTGCTTCCTGTTGTTAAATGATAGAATGTGGAGATCCCCTTCATTTTCAAAATTGTCTCTTTAAACAAGTACTCTTGCTCATGGGGCAATCTTTATTCCTACCAATTTTACCCACATAGGACAACGAGTAGGGGAATTACTGAGGGTTAACAGTTTTATGTTTTTCTCCTCCTATCCCTTGTTCATTGAATGAGCAGATAGGTAGGGCTTTTACATGATATTTTGTGTGCAATGAACAAGTTGTATTGCTGGGACTGGGGCTGCTACTCAGTGTCCAGTATGTGTGAGGTCCTGGATTTGATATCTAGTGCCACAAAATGAAAGGAGAGAGAGAGAGAGAGAGAGAGAGAGAGAGAGAGAGAGAGAGAGAGAACTCAAGGAAGGAGAAAAGAAAAGAAAGGAAAAAATAAAAATAAAAATTGCATTGCTATTACTTACTTTGCCTAGAACACCAGTGTGTGCCCTCTCTCTTCTCTCTCTCTCTCTCTCTCTCTCTCTCTCTCTCTCACACACACACACACACACACACTTGCACATGGAATAACACACCAGCAAAGAGAATTTGTATAAAAGGAGAAGTTAAAAAAGTGCTGTGAATCTAGAACAAGACCACAATGACCTCTGGTTCCTGAAACAAATGTTGTGTTTTGTATCGTTTCCTTGATCTGGTAGAGAGTTTGGGATTCAAGCCAGAAATTTTAAGTCAAGAGCAAAGGCCTATGAAGATGGCCACCAGGAAGATGCAGAGGGAGAGCCATGTGAAGGTCTCACGGAGGCAGAAGACTTCAAAGAGAAGTGAAGGCCAAAAGGAGGAGCAGATGGGGATGGGAAGGACACCAAACACTAAACCAAGAATCTCAGGTTTGATTTGTTGGATAGCGAAAGAATTTGAGCATATTTCTAAGGAAGGAAGAGGCCCTGGGATAGCTGAACAAGGTAACTCTGGGAGCTGTGGAAAGGATCTCTGCCAAGCGCTGGCTCCACATGCCCCGATGGCACTGAACATGATTCGCTCAATATCTGTTCCACACGTCCCCCCAGACCCAGATTTCCATCAGAGCAGTCTTCCCAGAGATGAGAAATAAGCTCTCCGCTGCATTTGGTGCAGTGCTGAAACACAGAACGGGCATCCCAGCAATGAGAATTCTAAAAGTCATGCAGTCTTTGCCACGTAACCACTCACTTGTCATTATAGAGAACAGTTCCAACGTCTTTGGAAGGGCCGTGGATAGACATGCTCTTAGTGAAGCCTCTTTGATGCGGTGTAAGCAGGGTCGATGGGACCGCCTGGTCTAGGTGGTCTGGGCCGCCTTAGTGGACCAGGTGGCAGAAGGCTATCCTGCTAGCTTCCTGGGCACGGGTGCCTCATCACACTCATCTCAGCGCACCTGGCATATATACTATATGTAGGCAGTGCCTCACATATAGTAGAAAAAGGCCTGGCACGTACCACAGCCCCAGTGGGTGGCAGGACACACTTCCAACTTCATCATGAGGGATGTATCATTATTACACGGATGATTATCTCCTAGTCACTGAGATCAAATGAAAACAAATATCCATGTCCTTGCCTGCCCCCACATGTCCTTGCCACAGTGCTTGTGGGAAGCAACAAGACAGACGTCACCACCCTGTCCCGCTCCCTGCACAACCCCCACTCCACAGCACACACACAGCTCCCCCTGGCCTGCCAGCCAATGCTTCAGGCCCAGGGGCCACTCCACAGCTGCCCTGCCTGGCTACCCATTGCACGGCAGGAGTGTGCTCAGCTGGACTGGACGGTCCCCACTGCTAAGAGCTCTGAGGGAAGGTGTTTGGACGTGGAGAGACACGTTCATTTCCTAGGGCCGCCATAACAGATGACCACAAACCAGGTGACAAAAAACAACAGAAGAGTATTCTCTCACAGGTCTGCAGGCTACAAGCCTGAAATCAGGGCCACCTGGACCGTTCCTTGCTGCTTCCTAGCTTGTGGTGTGTTCCTGGGCTTACAACAGCATCACTCTAAGCTCTGTCTCTGTCTTCACGTGGCCTTCTTCTACGTCTCCCCCTCCCTTCTCTCTTTGTCTCTCTCTCTCTCTCTCTCTCTCTCTCTCTCTCTCTCTCTCTCTTTTATTTATTTATTTATTTTTTTTGGTACTGGGGATTGAACTCAGGGGCACTCGACCACTGGGCCACATCCCCAGCCCTTTTTTTTTTTTTTTTTTTTTTTTTATTTTATTAGAGACAGGGTCTCACTGAGTTGCTAAGTGCCTCGTCATTGCTGAGGCTGGCTTTGAACTCGCAATCCTCCTGCCTCAGCCTCCCAAGTGCTGGGATTACAGGCATGCGCCACCACACCCGGCCCCCCTCTCTTCTCTTATGAGGACACCAGTGGTTGATTTAGGGCCCACTCTAAACCAGTGTGACTGCATTTTGCTCTGACAACATCTGCAAAGACTCCAAATAAGCTCACACAGATGGGGGAGGTCAGGACTGGAACATATCTTTTAGGGGACACAATTCCATATCCACAGGGGTGAGGTGTTCACCCAGATCTCAAGAAAATGACGTCTGCAGTACTTTGGCTGGAGATCAGCAAAGGTTTTGAGCAGAAAGCTGGGCTGGGCCTTGGTGCCCATGTTTCTCACCCGGGAAGCAGCACTCATCATTCTCTGCCCTCAACCTGGTTTCCTCCACCTGTTTCCCACAGGCCTTTTCATTCATAGCCCCTCTTCCTAGCAACTGATAGAGTGTTAGCAGAGACCATCTCCTGCCCTCCTCGGGGCTTTAGGAGCAAGAACTATTGATTCCAGAGATGGCAGATCCCTCAAAGTTAACTCCAGCCCATGAGAGCTACACTTTATAGCAACTGCAGAGAGATTTTCCAGAAACCACTTACTTGGGTTACATAGTCACGGTGTCACCATTTAAGTAGAGAACGGCTCCAGGACCAAACACCCGGCAGGTGTCTGAGCCCCGGGTAAACCAGACACTGGACAATAGGGCCACAAATTCAGAAGCCAAGGTTGGACAAAGAATAGAGCAAGACGGACAGTGCCCTGGAAGGTCATTACCTCCTCACCGCGGTTGGTAAGAAGGTCGGAGATCCTCTGAGCTGAGCCAGTCTTTGGAAGGCCCTTCCTTGCACCAGGGCCTGTTTATCAGCCTTGAGCGCTAGAAGTAGAAAGCAAACCCAAACTAAATGGGCTGCGTGTGAAGGCTCATGCAATTAACAATTCAATTAATTTTATTTAAGTGACGATGCTTTCAAAAAAAAAGCTTGTTGTTCTTCCTGAGCTGGGTTATTCTACCAAGAGCCTCAGTCCCAGCCTCATGGACCATGTCATACTTCCTGTGCCTCTGAGCCTACTCCTGGACTCTTCCTCCACCCAGAGTGTCGCAGACCCCCAGATGTCTTCCCCTGGTGCTCTAGCTCACCCTTTGAGGGCAACTGAGCCCTCGAGCTCCCCCACACCCCCAGGCCTCTTTGTGCAGTCAGGCTGTTGCTCTTTGATGGGGCTTGGGCAGCTGACCTGCCTTCTAGTCCAGCAGTTTTCAAACAGGGGCCATTTCCCCCTAGAGCAGGACACTTGACAATGTCAGGGGACGTTCTTTGTTGTCACAAGGAGGAAAAAAACGGTACCATTGGTAGCCAGTGGTAGGCCAGGGAAGCTGCTAACATCCTATAAAGCCCAGCGGCTCTGGAGGCTGAGGCAGGAGAATCAGGAGTTCAAAGCCAGCCTTAGCAAAAGCAAGGCACTAAGCAACTCAGTGAGACCCTGTGTCTAAATAAAATACAAAATAGGGCTGGGGATGTGGCTCAGCGGTCGAGTGCCCCGAGTTCAATCCCCAGTAACCACCCCCCTACCCCCAAAAAAGCCCAGAATGGCCCCCTAGCAATCGGTCCAGGGGCAATTTGTGCTGGGACAGCCAAGGATGCTCACGTCCCTTATATAAGTTGGCATAGTACTTGAATATAACCTATGTGCATTCTCCCACGTGATTTTAGTCATCTCTGGATGACTTACAATACCTAATAAGATGCAAATGCTGTGTAAGTAAGTAGTTGTTACACGGTGCTGTTAACGACAAAAGAAGAAGTCTGTTACATGTTCGGTTACAGACACATTTAAAAAAAAATTTTCTATCCACAGTTGGTTGAGTCTGCAGATGCAGAACTGTGGATATATTCAGCTCCAAATGTCAGTAGCACAGAGGGTGACGAGCCTTTTGAAGCCTGATGTTTACCATGTGACCGTGACTATTTGTGTACTATCAAGTCTCTACTCACTCAGGCAGAAACTTCATTCATCTGGTGATTACATTCTCAGCACAGCACATGGTGTGAAATTGCATTGTTAAGATAGTAAGTGTACTGAGACAGCTGCTCCCCACTTGCTTCTCTGTGTCGTGGGCATACACACTCCTACTGATGGCTGGGAGGAGTTTTGCTTCTCTCCATAGTCTTCTGACAATTTTTCAGTGTTTCAGGGGTGTTAGACTTTGCCACATAAGTTCTAGCGATCCTGTTTCATTAATACTTGCGCTCAAGGGGGTAGGAAGGACAGTAGAATGAACCACACATTATTATCCTATGTGAATATATGATCACATGACCAGTGTAACTCTACATCATGTAGAACCAGAAGAATGAGAAGTTATACTCCATTTATGTATGATGCGTCAAAATACATTTACCATCATGTGTAACTAATCAGAACAAATCTAAAAAAAGACTGTGTTCAAAAATGTTAACAGCCACCTATTGAGCACTGACCGTAGACCAGGCACTATTCTAAGCATTTTATGGCCTGAATATAATTCTCCTTATCAGATGGATAAGATTATTGTCCTCATTTTCTGTATGAGGAAACTGAAGCATGAAGAGGTTAGATAAATGAGCTCAAGGTTACCCGGCTAATAAATAGCAGAACAGTTCAAGTTCATGACACCATGAACAGCTTAGGTTCATAAGCAGCTTAGGTTCTTTCTCAGATCATTCGTCAAAATAAACTCTAGGTCATGATTAAAGACCTAATTATTAAAAAATGAAACTTTGAAACCTTAGACCAAATACTGGAAAACATCTTTTCAATCTCAGGATTGGGAAAGATTTCTTAAACAAGATTTGAGAAGCACATATTAGGAGAGAGAAAGTCAGTAATTTTGACTACACAAAGTAAAAACACCGGTGGGACCAAAACACCATAAACAAAACTAAACGGCACGTGTTAGACTGGGAGCAGATATTTGAAGCATAAACAAAAAAAGATAAGGGCTTAGTCTGAAGAATATATAAAAGCTAATACAAATCAAAAAGTAAAAGGCTACACAATAGGAAAAGGGGCAGTGGAGGAAGGAAAGGAGGAGAGTACGTGTCCAATGACCAATCTCAAATGTTGGCAGGACTTGGAAAACCAGGAACTTTCATGCAGCACTGGTGGACACGTGAATGGAGAGCCAAGCAATGATGAGTTAGGGACAAAACTATGCACAGCCTGGTCACGACTACAAAGAGCTATCGGCTACAGAATTGAGGACACAGAGACTAATACATATAATTTCAGCTATCTTATATTAGACAAAGACGCCAAAAATGTACAGTGGAGAAAGGATAGCCTCTTCAACAAATGGTGCTGGGAAAACTGGAAATCCATATGCAACAAATTGAAATTAAACCCTTATCTCTCACCATGCACAAAACTCAATTCAAAGTGGATCAAGGACCTAGGAATTAGACCAGAGACAATACGCCTAATAGAAGAAAAAGTAAGCTCCAATTTCCAACATGTCGGATTAGGCCCCAAGTTCCTTAATAAGAATCCTGTAGCGCAAGAATTACTACCAAGAATTAATGAATGGGATAGATTTAAACTAAAAAGCTTCTTTTCAACAAAAGAAACAATCAGTGAGGTGAATAGAGAGCCAACGAATTGGGAACAAATATTTAATACATGCACATCAGATAGAGCACTAATCTCTAGAATATATAAAGAACTCAAAAAACTTTACACTAGAAAAACAAATAACCCAATCAATAAATGGGCTAAGGAATTAAGAAGACACCTCTCAGAAGAAGATACACGATTAATCAACAAATACATGAAAAAATGTTCAACATCGCTGGCAATTAGAGAAATGCAAATCAAAACTAAGATTTCACTTCACTCCAATCAGAATGGCAGCCATCAAGAACACAAGCAACAATAAATGTTGGAGAGGATGTGGGGAAAAAGGCACACTCATACATTGCTGGTGGGACTGCAAAATGGTGCAACCGTTATGGAAAGCAGTATGGAGATTTCTTGGAAAACTGGGAATGGAACCACCCTATGACCCAGCCATCCCACTCCTGGGTCTATTCCCAAAGGACTTAAAAACAGCATATTACAGTGACACAGCAATCTCAATGTTTGTAGCTGCGTAATTCACAATAGCTAGGTTGTGGAACCAACCTAGATGTCCCTCAGTAAATGAGTGGATTAAGAAAATGTGGTATATACACACAATGGAATTTTACTCAGCAATAAAAGAAAAAAAATTAATGGCATTCGCAGGTAAATGGATGAAGTTGGAAGACATAATGCTAAGTGAAGTTAGTCAATCTCAAAAATCCAAGTACCAAATGTTTTCTCTGATATAAGGAGGCTATTCCAAAGTATTGTTGGATGGGGGTACATAGGAGGATTAGAGGAACACTAGAATGGTCAAAGGAAGGGAGGGTAAGGGAGGGAGCAAGAGGGGAGGGAGGGGGAGAAAAGAAAAAAAAAAGGTGGTTGAATGAGACGGATATCATTTTCCTTAATGCATGATTGAAGACCTGAATTGTACGAATATACTTTGTATACAAACAGTTGTATGTAAAAAGATACTAAATATATGCACTATGAGTTGTACATATTAAAAATTATTAAAAAAAAAAGTAAAAAAAAAAAAAAAAAAAAAAAAAAAAAAGAGCTATCGGCTGTTCTAGCTCCCTAAGGAAACAAGACTTTACAACAAAAGACTGGTGTTTGCCATAGGTAGGAGGCAGCCCACGAGGGCGGTTGTTGCCTGGGCCACGATGGGCTCCCAGGGCTCCACGGTGCATGTCTCTCTGCACGTCTGTCCCTTCCTCCGTGGTGAGGGTCTGTGCCCACAGACTTACCATCCCGTCTCAGCACCTCTGGGCCACTTCCTGAAAGCACCAACCTCAGTCTCACCACAAGGGCCAGAGCAGGCAGAAATGTCCAAACAGGGCAGAGGAGGCCAGGGTGCTGGGCTTGCTCTCCCCCTTCTCCCAGCACTGTTAGCACTGGACAGCTGGGGCTCTGCATCTAAAGACCACTCCAGGAGGGCAGTGGCCGCTGGACTGTCACCCTGGCAGAGTTCATTTATTGATCAATGGGGCAACAAGTCAACCTAAACAGCGGCTTAATTCTTCTGGCTTCCCGAGTTCTGGCGGCTGAATCATTCTAGCTGTGAGGGCATCCACAGATCCTAGATCAGATACCGGAAAGGACCTGGGTGGCAGTTTTTTTTTTTTTTTTTTTCTTTCTTTCTTTCTTTTCTTTTCTTTTATTTTATTGGTACTGGGGATTGAACCAATGAGCCACATCCCCAGCCCTATTTTGTATTTTATTTAGAGACAGGGTCTCACTGAGTTGCTTAGCGCCTTGCTGTTGCTGAGGCTGGCTTTGAACTCGCAATCCTCCCGCCTCAGCCTCCCAAGCTGCTGGGAGTGGTGGTATCCTTTATGAAGTGCATGGTACTGTAGGAGCCCTGTTTGGGGAGATGGCTTGAATTGTGGTTGACTATGAGCCGTGGAGATTTGGGCATTGTCGCCTTTTTTAGTCTCACGGGACTTGTCCCGGGATTTTGAGTGACTTGGCCGAGATTGTTGATCGGGTCAGCGCCATTTTGGTGGTGTGTGTGGCGCGTGTTAGTCGTTGTTAGAGCCAGAGAGAAAAGTTATCAAAATAAAAAGCTGTTTGTCTCCAGTTTGCCTCTAAACTTCTTCCCGCGGCTTTTTTGCTCCAAGCGGCCATCACTTCAGACAACAACATGGTACCATGCCACCTGGCAATTCCTCAGAGGATTTCTTCTTTGACTGGTTGCTGTCCTATACCTACAAAAATTTCATGTGTGTTTGAAAGACATCATCCAGGGACCCCATGCAAGGTGTCTTTAGGTTTTGCTGCTTTATTTGGTTAGACAGAGAATATGGCTTTTGGGCAACACTTCTCACCTCCCCCATAGAAATACCCACCCTGAGATGAGGCTTTTGAGGCTATACACTCAGCTTTTGCCTGGGCTTCCAGTAAAGGATGGGCATTTGGAGAGCACCCTGGCATTTTCTTTCTTTTCTTTTGGTACTGGGGATTGAACTCAGGGCCACTTGACCTCTGGGCCACATCCCCAGCCCTTTTTTTTGTATTTTATTTAAAGACAGAGTCTCACTGAGATGCTAAGTGCCTCGCTATTGCTGAGGCTGGCTTTGAACTTGTGATCCTTCTGCCTCAGCCTCCCAAGTGCTGGGATTACAGGTGTGTACCACTGCGCCCGGCTCACCCTGGCATTTCCTATGAGGCTGGAGCTGAAGATATTGTCTGCTCTGCTACTCAACATTAATATTTAGATTTCCTTAAAATTTAACACTGGGAAAATATATTTTTTTATCTTGAAAATTTTACATGCTTTCTCTGGGATTTGAGAGCTCAGAGGCAACATATATGGTCTGAAAAACATGTTTTGGGGGCCTAGTGACCTTGGGTTTCGATCATGACTCAATCACTTGCTGAGTAGTAAATTTGGGCAGTTTAGGTCCCTGTCTCTACCCCAGTGATGTCATCTCGAAATGGGCACAATTATTCCCTGGGACACTTTGATGGAGTGTATCGAATGTATTATAAATGGTAAACAAGCAGCAGTAGTTATTAGACAATCTATTATGATGCCAGGAAATGAAAAGCCAGACTTGGTGTTCCAATGCAGTGACTATTTTGGTCTAGCTTTTTAGTATGATGTTCTTTTCTTCTAATGATTTCTGGTTGTGCTTTTGAGTTGTATTTCATCTATCCCCATTCTGTATGTGTTTGACTGTTCTAGACTGCTCCAACTCTTCTTTGGGAGACAGATGGAATAAATAAAGTAGAGCAACAAATCCCAGCTGACTTATTCCATTCTGACTTCCTCAACACCAGCTCCCTGGTTCTCATCTGGTATGACCCCCCTGGCTGGCTGTGTCCTTGGGTCAGTCACTGTTGGCCACCTGTTGATTGTTAAGAGCTGGGCTGCTGCATGGTGTGAGCGTGTTCTTTTCTCTTAACCCAACCCCCTGGGCATTGCCAAATTCAGGAAATAGAGTTCTGTACTTGCTGGCAGCAAGATGAGCTGCAGAATGCTGTGGCCGGGTGGGCCTGCATCAGACTTCACTTGCCCCAGGGAGAGAGAAGCAGCTACCTGCTCCATGAAGGGCAGCAGCGAGGTGAGCCACGAGTGAGCCCGAGGCCTGGTTCCTACTCTAAAGGACCTCATGATTTGCTGGAGACTCCTCTCTTTGTGAAGGAAGACAGTCCTCCTCCATGCCCCTGTCCCCTGTACACACCACAGCCATCTCTCCTCTCTCCTTTGCCAGTTGTCATCTTGTTGCTGTGAGCACCAATTTTCCCTGGGAGCTTCTAGGAGCAGATGTTCTTCCCAGTTGGAGGCAGGAGCAGCACCTTTTCCTCTGGGACTCTCCTGACCATCCCATGTGTGTGTGGAGGGGCGGGGGCATGCTGCCACCCTCAGGGGAATTTGTTTTGCATGTAGTTGTTGAACTTTGATTCGGTGACTCATGCTGAGATGCAAAACCTCCTCCCTCCTCCCACATCTGATTGCTTTTTTCCTTTCCTTTTTTTTTAAACTCAAAGCTGAACTACCTTTGCAGTGGAACGTGACTTCTTGCACAGGAAGTGGAGCGTCAGCATGCAGCAGCTTCTAGCAGTAGTGTGGACCAGGCCCGCTGCCCTCTCCTGACTCCAGGGACCTCTGGGGGCGCTGGGTCCCTTACTGGTTGGAGAGCATCTGCGTGAAGGCTACAGGCAGCTGGGCCAGCGTCCATTGTGAGAACCAACTGGAGGGACACACCCTGCTGGTGAGTGCAAGTGCCCAGGCCATCAGTCAACGTGGCAGGCACTGTGCAGACTTCAGCTGAGGGGGCGGGAGGAGAGAGTCCAGAATCCCAGGGCAAGAGCAGGGCAGGCCGAAGAGCAGACCTTGGGGGAATGTTTTCCTGAACAATATGACTGCTCACACCTGAAATTATTTTAAGTGCTCAAATTCAAAAAACAAGGTAAGCATCCTTAATTTCTTTTAGGCACAATCCTTGCTCAATTTTGGCAAAGATTTTATGTGGGAAAGATTAAGCTTTTTAGATTAAGTAGACCGTTTGCAGGTATTTTATCAAAGCCCTGGGTTGGGGGGGGGGCACTAATGGGGACTGAACCCAGGGGTGCTTACCACTGAACATTATCCACAGTCCTGTTTTTTAAATTTTGAGCCAGGGTCTAAGTTGCTGAGGCTGGCCTCAAACTTAAGATCCTCCTGCTTCAGCCTCCCAGGTCTCTAGAATTATAGGCATGTCCCACTGCACCCAACAAGCCCTGTTTACAGGTATTTTAATGTTATGAAATCTGAAGGAGTGGAACTCATTTTACCCTGTCTCCATGCTCATGAAAGCATCCTCTGGTCTAGAACTTGGTTCATAGGCCTCTAGTTTTCTGGGAGAAGGTAGTTCAGCTTTTCTGGGAGAAAACTAGATCGGTAAATTTTGGCAGCAGCCCCAAACACTGTTCTTCTAGAGGAGGGCTCTGTGGGCGTCAAGCAGGCTACTGAGGAAATTGAACTCAGTCTTAATTTGATTGAGGTGAAGATATTAGAAATCTCAACTGAGCCATTAGAAATCTCAGCTTTGCCCCCAAGCCCCCTGCGATTACGGACTTTCCTCGTGGGCCAGATGATCATCCTGCAGTCAAACCTGCCATATGACTAGGTCAGGATGTAGAATGCAACAGAGGTGCTCTGGGATGTGTGCCCCTACACAAGCTACAGCTACACAGAGGAGCAGGGGACTGGTTCTGAGGGGAAAAGGAAAGGCCAGGCAGCACACCCCTGTTCACAGCAGCCAAGAGGTGAACACAACCCAAGCTGAATGATCGATAAAATGTGTGCTGTACACACCCAGTGGCTTATTATTCAGCCTGAGAAAGGAAGGACATTCTGCCACATGAGGAAATTGAACTGTCTTAATTTGATTGAGGTGAAGATATTAGAAATCTCTGCTGAGCCATTAGAAATCTCACCCCCTGCAATTATGGACTTTTCCATAACATGGATGAACCTCAAAGAAACTTTACTAAGTGAAATAAACCATGACAAAAGAATAACTGCATTCTAATTGTACTGGTGGAATCTAAAGTGGTCATATTCATTGAGGTAGTCCAGTGGTGGTTGCCAGACCTGGTTGGGGTGGGGTGGAGTGGGGGAGATATTGTTTAGTGGGTCCAGAGTTTTGGTTTTGCTGATAGTTTTGTATTCTTGATAGCTGCCATTCTGACTGGCATGATATGAAATGTTAGGGTAGTTTTGATATGCATTTTTCTAATTACTAGGGATGTTGAACATTTTTTTATATATTTGTTTGATTGTATATCTTCTTCTGAGAAGTGTCTGTTCAGCTCCTTAGCCCATTTATTGGGTTTTTTTTTTTTTTTTTTTTTTTTTTTTGGTGTTAAATGTTTTGAGTTCTTTATATATCCTGGAGATTAGAGCTCTATGTGGCTTGCGTGTGGCAAAGATTTGCTCCCAAAATGTAGACTGTAGACTCTCTCTTCACCTCATGGATTGTTTCTTTATATATATATATAATATATAACTAATATATATATATATATATATATATATATATATATATATTAGTTGTAGGTGGATACAATACCCTCACTTTATTTATGTGGTGTTGAGGATCGAACCCAGGGCCCCACACACGCGAGACGAGTGCTGAGTTGTCCAACTACTTGTACTTAACGCTACAGATCTCGTACATTTAAAATTGGTTAGGGTGGTAAATTTTATGTTTTGCTATATTTTATCACAATTTTTGAAAATTTTAAGAATTACAAAAAAGAAAAAAAAGAAAAAGAAAAAGAAAAAAAGAAACCAACACCACTAAAACCACCAGTCCTGTGGGCTGCAATCCTTGCCTGACTGACTTCCTCAAATTTGAACTGACAACTCCACTGAGGGCCTGAAGATCTGAGGTGAACCCCCAAACTTCTGCGGAGAAGCTGGGGACACGCCAACTTGGAAGACTTCCCTCGGATATAATGTCATGGATTTCTGCGCTGGCAGAGGCCACCTGGAGCGGCGGTGGGGGCCGGGCTGGGTGATGAGTGCGCTCCTTTGGGTCCCTGCGCTATGGCCTCAGGCGGCCGCTAGAGGGCGCCCTCTGACCTGAGCGACAGCCCTGTCACCAAAGCCTGTCTTTTCCTGTTTCCTCAACTGCATTCCGAGGATTGAGGTAGCAGCACATTCGGCTTCCCAGGAAGGGTGGGATGTCCACTTGCAATACAGGAGGCAGCGCCTTCTAATCGTGAATCGGTTGCACGTGGGCGCTGCTATCGTATCCCTCTTTCTTCCTCTTTCAGTCAGTCAGCAGTCACAGACCTCTGGCCCAGGGTCCCCAACCTAGGTTAGCTGATTCTGGAAGAAACAGATCTGACCTGACTACCTTGTTCCACCTGCGAAATCTGGCCCACTTCCCTTGGCTGTTTTGATAGGCGGCTCTGACTCTGGGTTCCACACCATGTCCAGGGTGCGGTGGCCTTGACTGACCATAAGGAAGAAAGCCGTGGGATGCTGACCGTTGGGCCAGCTCATGAGGCAGCTTTGAAGATTTTGTTACTAATTTGTGCTGTTGGTGACTTCCAGTCAAGATTGAGGAAGGAAATGGAGATAAAGTTCTTCAGACTTTCAGATCTTAAAAATAGAAAGACCAAGCAGGCAGCTGGGGTGTGGGAGCTCAAGGACCATTGCATTTGCGGGGAAGGTTGTCACCCAAAGGCCCAGGGAGGCGCCTGAGAACAGCCCCTGGCCCTGGTTACTCCCTTATTAGAAGAAATTTGGTGTAAAAAGGAAAGGAAGTTGATTTTTAAAGTCCAGGGTTGGGGGTGGGTGCGGGGGTGAGTCTCTGAATTTTGTGTGAAAACAGCTGTCTGGTCCCATGCATAATCTTTTTGACAATCCTCAGAAAAGGAGCCCTGGGTGGTAAATTCTGGGTTCCGTGGGAAACTTCAGCTGTGAACATAGGCCTTATGTTGTCCCTCTGCCTGCCTACCCAGGTCAAAGACCACGTCTTTTCATTTTAGAATTGTTCATGTTTTTGTTACATCTAAATGAAAAATTATGAAATAAACAAACTCTTCTCATAGCTGTTCCTTTGTGATCAAAGAGAAAAGTCACCTGAACAGTTGTATTTTTTTTTGTACCAGGGATTGAACTCAGGGGCTTTTTTGGTACCAGGGATTGAACTCAGGGGCACTCAACCACTGAGTCACATCCCCACCCCTATTTTGTATTTTATTTAGAGACAGGGTCTCACTGAGTTGCTTAGCGCTTTGTTTTTCTGAGGCTGGCTTTGAACTCACTATTCTCCTGCCTCAGCCTCCTGAGCCCCTGGGATTACAGGCATGTGCCACCACACCCGGCTGAACAGTCGTATTCTTGTTTTCCATTTTTTTCAATAAGATGCCGCCTTCATCCTGTGCAGGAGCCCTGTTTGGGGAGATGGCTAAGATTGTGGTTGACTTGGGCCATGGAGATGTTTGGGCATTGCCGCCTTCCATAGTCTCACGAGACTTGGCCCGGGATCCCAAGAGACTTGGGCCAAGCCCGGAGCGGGTCGGGGCCATTTTGGTTGTTGGTTTTTTTGGTGGTGTGTGGTACGTGTTAGAGTTGTTAGAGCCAGAGAGAGAAACTGACAGAATAAAGATCCTGTTTGTTTCCAGTCTGCCTCTGAACTTATTCCCGTGGCTTTGCTGCTCCAAGCGGCCATCGCTTCAGGGGGCGACAATCCTGAGTGCTGTTCAAACTGACATGCTGTTTTGGAGAAGTACTGATTGTCAGGCTCTGAGGTTTACTAGCTTTAGAGCCTAGTAAACCTCAGAGCCTAGTAAACCTCATAGCCTGCTCCACCCTGAGCCTCTGTTTCCCCATCTGTGTAAGGAGAATACCTGTAGCTACCCTGTCTTCCCATAGGAGTGGCTTAGCTTGGTGGAGGGGCCCATGGTCAGAGTGGGAGAAGGGGCCTGAATAAAGGCCTTTCGGGTCACTGTGTGACCCCTGGTGTGAAGCTGGCCTGTCAGTTTGGAGAAGAACCCTCTTCCTGCCAGGAGTTTGGTCCAAAGCTGGACCCCAGCCTGAGGGGACACTGGTCTGGAGAGAAGTGGTCACTAGTCACAGAGAGACGACAAGGCTGGACCAGAGGCCTGTGGCCAAGAGAGAGGAGGTAGATGAGATCCGATTGCAAGGCTGTGACTCCCATGCAGAAGAGCTTTGGCCTCCACTCTGCACAGGATGGAGGGACGTGGAAGTGTTTGAGCCGTGGACTGTCCAGGTGGGGTGGAGTGGGTGGTGAAGTAGGGCGCGGGAGCACCATCAGGAGGCCTCCTAGGAGTCCCTGGAGTGGCGGTACAGCCCTCCTCTGACCTGGAAAAGACAGCCCTTCCTTTGTTACCTGGCCCTGTGAGGGGTCTGTCCCTTCCTTCAATGGAAGATACGTCATTTCTCACCTGTATTTTGAATGCACATTTTTTTTTTTTATCAAAAGAATTGCCCTTATCTTCATGGTTTACGGCTTCTTGCTTATACTTTTGGGGTCTGTTTTTCCTGAGTAGATTGTGATCAAGTTGAAACTGGATTGTGTCTTGTTTTGTTTGTATGGAGCTGGGCCCCGGCACAGTGCAGAGTAGGCGGTCAGTCAAGGTTGGTTCCAGGAAGAAGTGAGTGGCCCGGGCAGTGGCAGAGTGAGCACCAAGGGAGGCTGGCCATGGGAAATGCCCAGGAAACAGGTAACGACCCATCGGATGTAGATGTGAGGGAGAGAGAGGAGTCACAGGACTTCCAGACCTTTTTCTGGCCCTCTGGGGGATGCTGTTCAGTCAGATGGGAACCCAAGGGGAACGATATATTTGAGGAGAGAAGACAACTCCAGTTTTGGTGATTTATTAAAGAAAAATCTAATAAGCCCCTTGGATACACAAGGCACCATGCCAGGGCACTGGTGACTCAGAGAAGAGTAGGACAGAATACCTGAGTCCTTCGGTCTCTTTGAGAAACAGACATGTGGTGATTTGATGTGTGATAGCAAAGGTCACGGGCTGTGGCGATGAGATGGCCAGGGTCACATTCACACGCCCTTTCCGAGTGATGTGTGAGCTGAATCTTGATGTTTGTGAAGCCCAAAAGAGCATGTGCGTGAGAACATTCTGGAATACTTAGGAAGCAGGGAGAAATTCAGTGTGTCTCTAGAGAAAGGGCCAGCTGGGCCATTGGTGACAGTGACATAGTCAGGCTCAGAGCATACAGGATACAGCTGATCAGCCTGCTTAGGAGTTTGGCATCTGTGTTGCAGTCGTCAAGGGCCCAGGGTGGGGAGGGTACCTGGGGGCAGGGGCTGCTGTGGCCAGATTTGTGCTGGCTCCAACCCAGCCACAGGCAGATGGGTGAGGAAGAAACCAAAGGAGGCGCAGAGTAAGGCTGGGGGGGACAGGGGAGCCATGGGAGATGGACTTAGACGTCCTGACTGAAGGTGGGGACATACTGGGCTTTCTTGCTTGGGACTGAGGAGGACGGCCACCTGTCTCCAGGCTCCCTGTATGGAACCACATATGTGGAAATGTCCGTAGGAACAGTCTAGATTTAAGAAGAAATTTTTATTTTCAGAACCCTTTGTACCCTTAGATAATTTTTAGGACCCCGGAGAGCTTTTCCTTATGAAGATTATATCAGTCTATAGAAAATATTCTTTATTAGAAAGTAATTTTAAAAATTCATTTATTTTTAAATAGCAATACATCGATTACATGAAATGACATGCTTTTATGAGAAATAACTCTATTTCCCAAAACAAACAAACAAAAAAATTAGAAGAGTGGCATTGACTTATTTTATTTTTTTGCAAGTTTCTTTAATATCTGTTTTAATAGATGACAGCTGGATTCTCACATCTGCTTCTTCACTTAAATTGCTGCAATATCCACAGCATATAGTCTCTGGAATATTCCATTGTACACTCTTGAGAGGTTGAGAATGAAATAAACAATTTATATCTTAGCATTATTATGAAAGTAGTTTTTACCTTGCAGACTCCCTGAAAATGGGTTGGGGGTCTCCCAAGTTTCCCTGGAGTTCATTTTGAGAATCACTGAAGTAGACATTAACAAATGTCTGTTGAATGACAGTGTTCTGAGTTCCGTTGTGTTTTGTTTAAACAGCGTGCCTGGCATGCACTGCGTGGATTTATGCCTGTGTGTGTGCCTGGTGCTTCATACGAGGTGGGGGCCAGATGTGAGGTTGTGGGACCCATTGGAATGCAGGGACTGGTGGAGGGCCGGGGCAGGACCCCAGTGCTGATGGAGGGAGCAGAGAAAGAGCTAGCAACACATGGGAGGAGAAGCAGGCCGAGTTATGCAACCTGGGGGAGCCGAGAGTTTCAAGTTGGGGACAGCTCATGATTTTAAAGATTTAAAATGACAATCTGAAAAAAATAAAATAAAATGACAATCTGGAGAGTGAGTGATCCATTGTGTCACAAGGGGCAGGGAGGTTGTAAGCAAGGATTGTGAAGATTCTGGTGTGTAAGCTGCCTGTCACGGCCAGCCACGGCGCCGCCACGGGAGGAAAATTCTCGGAGGCAGAGTATAGCTTAGCTTAGAAAGATAGAGCTTAGCTTAGAGAAAGATTAGAGCTTCTTTCTTCTCTCTTCTTTCTTCTCTCTTCCTTCTTAGAGCTTAGAGAGGGAAAGAAAGATTTTTCTTAGAGAGGGAAAGAAAGATTTTTCTTCTTAGCTTAGAAAGAAAGATAGAGCTTAGCTTAGAGAAAGATTAGAGCTTCTTTCTTCTCTCTTCTTTCTTCCTTCTTCTTTCTTCTTTCTTCTGTCTTCTGTCTTCTGTCTTCCTCAGGAGCCTCGGCCTAACTCTGACCAGTCATTACTTCTTCTATCTGGTTTCTCTTCTGTCTTCTATCTGGTTTAACCGCTCTGCCTATGTTCTGGGCTCTGATTCTTCTGACCGACCGAGTGACTACCCGACGGACCGAATGAATTCGTTCTCCTAACTCGGACCGCTTTCACCCGGTTATATACCTTCAGGTTTGCGGGTGCCTACAGGTGCGTCACATACATATCAGGTGGAACCCATGGCTTCCAGCTAGCTACAACAGCCCTTCCCAATTAGGGCTCCTTCATATTCCTTCCCTTTAGTTTAAAAAGGTGCTTTAATTCTATTTTCTCTATTTTATTTTATTTTTTTTGTCCCTACCTAGCTTTTCACCTTTTATTTTTGAAAGGGTGGATATTTGAGCCCTTTGAGAAGGTGCTGTGGCTTTAAGGAAGTCTACTGCTGAGGAGCAACTAACGCACTTAGTTAAGCACAATTGTATAAGCGGCTTTGACTTTTTTTTTTTTTTTTTTTCTCCTCGTCTTTATTTTTCTTTATGGCTTTCTTGCCAAAGCTCAATGGCTTTTTTTCTGCATGGTTTTTACCATGCTATTTAATTCTCTATTTTCTTTTAAGCTCATGGCTTTTTTCTTTATACTAAAGCTCAAGGCTTTTTCTCTCTATTTTTTTATGGCTTTTGGCCGGCTACTCTGCTTCGGCTTTTGGCCGGCTTGCTTCGGCTTTTCGCTGGCTACTCTGCTTCGGCTTTTCGCTGTCTACTCTGCTTCAGCTTTTGGCCAGCTACTCTGCTTCGGCTTAATTCTTAACTGGCTTCAACTGAGTCAGAGGCTCTGCTCTCTTGTTTCTACTCTTTTTGCTGGTCTCAACTGAGTCTGAGGCTATGCTTTTTCATTGCTCTTATTTCTTAGCTTTTCTTCTCTGCCTGCCGAGCCCCGGACGGACCACCATTTGTAAGCTACCTGGTACCGTAAACCGGGATAAAAACTCTCGGGGGCAGAGTTAAGCTTTTACTACTTTTACTTCTACTTTCTTAGAGCTTAGAGAGGGAAAGAAAGATTTTTTCTTAGTAGCTTAGAGTAGCTTAGAGTAAAGAAAGATAGAGCTTAGCTTAGAGAAAGATTAGAGCTTCTTTCTTCTCTCTTCTTTCTTCCTTCTTCTTTCTTCTGTCTTCTGTCTTCCTCAGGAGTCTCGGCCTAACTCTGACCAGTCATTACTTCTTCTATCTGGTTTCTTTTCTGTAACCGCTCTGCCTACGTTCTGGCCGCTCTGATTCTTCTGACCGACCGAGTGACTGCCCGGCTGACTGAATTCTCCGTTCTCCTAACTCGGACCGCTTTCACCCGGTTATATACCTTCAGGTTTGCGGGTGCCTACAGGTGCGTCACATACATATCAGGTGGAACCCATGGCTTCCAGCTAGCTACAACAGCCCTTCCCAATTAGGGCTCCTTCACTGGTAGATTTTCAGTTAGAGGGGACTGGTGACCTTGGGAGAGAGAGTTAGTGTTTCAGTAGTGGTGCCTGTTGTCAGTGGCCGAGGTGGGAAGGGAAGCAGGTGGGTGGGGGCTGCAGTGGAGGCCTCTCTGCCCAGAAAGTTGGCTGTGAAATGCCCTTCCCCTGCCAATCCCTGACATTGCTAGCTGTGTTCTGATTCCTGCACTACAGAGAGAGGCCTGCAAAGAACACAGAGTTGAGGTGGGAACCTACCTCAGAGGCATGACTGCTGCAAAAGATTCAGATCAGAGATAGCATCTAAAGGTGAAGCGCCCAAAAAGCCCGAGAAGAGGACGGGGTGAAAAGAGGATGCGCAAATATCTTCAGCGCGCAGGATTTGCTAACAGTGAAAAACTGAAGGCAACCTAAATTTCCATCATTTGATTTATGGTGAAACGCTGGGGAGCACCATTCATGCATTCGTCAATCAACAACTATGCAATGGGATTCGGCTGTGCCAGGCACTCTGCTAGATGCTGGGCATACAGTGGTTGGCAGAACAGGTAACCTGGCAGGAAAAGATTCCAAAATGTGAGGCTGGGGTTGTGGCTCAGTGGCAGAGTGCTTGCCTCGCACCTGTGCTCCATCCTCAGCACCATGTAAAAATAAATAAACAAGATATTTTTAAAATGCATTTTTTATAAGAAAAGTACATTGCTTTTATATATAAAAGTATGGTGTCATTTATGTACAGATCAAGCAAAACAATCCTAAAGCCATCTTTGTGTGTTATCTAGTAACATGCAGAGAAAGTGCTAGAGACGGGCTGGGGTTGTGGCTCAGCGGTAGAGCGTTCGCCTAGCACGTTCGCGACCCGGGTTCGATCCTCAGCACCACGTAAACATAAATGAATTGCATTGTGAACAATTAAAGCAAATAAATAAATATAAAGAAGAAAGTGCTAGAGAGAAGCAAACAGATCATTGGCAGGGGAGGCACGTGGATGTGCAATGTGCTTTGCTCTTAATACTTTTGACATTGTTC
This sequence comes from Tamias sibiricus, assembly GCA_025594165.1. Lineage (NCBI taxonomy): Eukaryota > Metazoa > Chordata > Mammalia > Rodentia > Sciuridae > Tamias > Tamias sibiricus. Next base: position 134,088,871 of record CM046666.1, on the reverse strand, counting down.
AAATTGTTCACAGCCAATATGTTTTCATAGTTATGTCTGTATTTCTAAATGTTTTTTTGAAAGGTGTAAGGGGAAGGTCTTTGCAGTAGAAAAGAGAGACAGGCCCAGTCTGTCTGGAGTGTTCCTATTGGTTGAGTCATCTCCCTTGTGACAGCATCTGCCCTTGCCTCCATCACCTTCAGGGATGCCGGGAGGGGAAATGTCAACTACAGGTTAGGACTTTCTATCTTCAAGGTTCAGTGTGCTCTGAATTAAAGTTGTGCCAAAGCAGATAGTTGGGTGGGAGCACTGCCTTTCTGGAAATAGAACTTTCTAGAAGGCATTTCTCCCCATGGAAACCCAGGAGCCTTGTGTTCATCTGCCATAACAAAGCACCGGGGACTGGAGCAGAAACCATGGAAATCCACTGTCCCAGATCCAGGTGATCTCAGGGTTGGTTTCTCCTGAGGCCTGTCTCTGTGGCCCGTAGATGATTGCCTTTCCCCCTGAATCTTTATGTGGTCGTCCTTCCGTGTGTGTTTGTGTCCAAATTTCCTTTTGCAAGGACACAGTCATGGATGAGGCCCACCCTAACCTCATTTTGAAGGCCCTGTCTCCAAACACAGTGATGCTCTGAGGTACGGTGGGGCTAAGGGCTTCAGCGTGGGATTTGGGGTGGAAACCATTCAACCTGTAACAGAGCCTCAGAGACATTTCCTTGGCCTGTCCCAACTTCGGGGCACCCTGCTCAGCCCCTGCCACCCTGGGGTTGCTGTTCCCTGCACAGGTGCGCTGGGGTGACGGCCACAGAGAATGCATAGTTAAAGCAGTGTGATTGTATCTGTGACTCCACAAACCACACTGAGCAACTGAAAATCCCCACGGGGACCAGGCTTGACATGATTTCCTGACAGATAAGGTTGGGAGGGAGGGAGCACATGTACAGCTTGCTCTCGGTCACCTGGCGTCCTGGCTGCCAGACTGCCTGGAAAACACCTGATGGGCACTTTTTCTCTTTAGCTCATGCCCGTGGGGCTCTGCCAGGAGGAAGCTGGGGGCAGGACCCACGCCAGGTGGTGGCTGGCACAGTATGGAGCGCCCGAGCAAGATGGAGTTCTTCCAGAAGCTGGGCTACAGCCGGGAGGACGTGGTCAGGGTGCTGGGCAGGCTGGGAGATGGAGCCCTGGTCAACGACGTGCTGCAGGAGCTGATCCAGACGGGCAGCCGCCCTGGGGCCCAGGAGAGCCCTGCCAGCAGCACTGGGCCCCTGCTCGTGCCCCGGGGCTCCTGTGGAGTCCCAGACTCTGCCCATCGGGGCTTGAGGCCAGCCCTAGAAGAGGACTGCGGAGACTCGGCCAGCTCCCTGCGCCCCATAGTGATCGACGGCAGCAATGTGGCCATGAGGTAGCTTTCCTGATTTCCTTCATCCTACAGTGGGAGGCAGGGTGAGGGACCTGTTCTCAGGAGCCCTGAGAACCATCCCTTCTCTCTTTGCTTTGGTCGAAAGAGTGTTGGAGCCAATGGATTGGGCTTTGAATCTATTCCATCTCTTGAGTAGCTGTGTGGCCTTATGTATGTCACTGAACCTCTCTGAGCCTCACTTTCTCCCTATGTAATGTTGGAATTATCCCTCTTTGGAGAATGTTGTGAGGTTTGTAGCTGAGGCACAGTAAGTGTTCAAGTGGGTGCTATTGTGACACTCACCCAGAGGAGCGGCTGCTTCTGGGGAAGGTAGTGTGTAACGGGGAGGGCTTGGGGTCAGATGCTAACAGATGTGGCTTTTTTCTCTGGACTCTGTCTCTAACCAGTTGCGTGACTCTGGGAGAGCAAAACTACTCAGTTCCTCTTCTGCAAAAGAGGTCAATAGACCTCCCTTCTGTCTCCCTCTGGGTTATGAGGTTCAGATGGGAAGAAACATTTGAATGGCGCTGGGAACCCTCTGCTGGGGGCTGCTGGGGTAGTGAGGTTGCAGTTCCCTTGCTAGTTTTGACAGAAGTATCTGTGTCCTCCCCTCCCGCCTTATGCTGCGGAGAGGCAGTGTGCCCATTTGTGTCTTGGCATCTTCCTGTGTTTCAGGGGTGCGAGCATCATGCCCTACGTGGTTATGGTGCCAGCTTGGCTGAGCTCCACTGCCAGTCTGTGGCCTCCCGCACTTCGAGCTGGTGAGGAGGGGCACTGCCCAAACCAATGCATTATTCTACCACTTGGCTTAGTTACAGGCAGGCAAAGGGCAGAGTCATAGGAAATTGTTCACTCACGGCTGTAAATATATGCACTTCCTTTGTAAACGCTGAGTAGGAACTTGGAAAAGCAGTTATCAGTGGCTCCAAAAGTGTCAGGCATCCCCAAGCTGTCCCTGGGGATTTGAGCTCACTTTGGACTTGGCATTGCAGGACATGAGTTGGAAATGGTTCACCCCACACAGCGCAGCTTCAGGGACTGTCCCTACACACCCTGCGTGGTGTCTACCAAGTGTTCGTTCTGTTTTAAGACAGCTCAGGCTCCCTGAGCTTGATTATATTAGCAGGTGATGGAGCCCCCACGACCCCCTAGGACTTGGGAGCTGCCCCACCAGGTCACGCTCATGTTCTAACTCACATTCCCAGCAAGCACCAGACAGGGGAGTTTATGAAATCCTGCTAGGTTTAAGATTTCTGGATTGTTTAAGCAATTTTAGACTCCAGTAGTTTTTAAAGGTTCTGGAAAGTGTGGGAGGGGTGTGAGAGTGAGCCTGGCCTCTGAACCAGCTGAGAAAAGCTCCTTTATCTCATCAACAGAAAGCATCAATAGAAAGATGGTGGTGGTGGTGGTAGTGATGGTGGTGTGTGTGTGTGTGTGTGTGTGTGTGTGTGTGTGTGTGTTTACTGGGAATGGAACCCAGTGCTTTGTGCATATGAGGCAAGCACTCTACCACTGAGCTACATCCCCCAACCCTGTTTTTAAAAAATTTTATTTTGAGACAGGGTCTCACTAAGTTGCTTAGGTTGACCTTGAACTTGTGATCCTCCTGCCTCAGCCTCCCAAGTATCTGGGATTATAGGTGTGTGTCACCTTTCCCTGCTAAGAGGGTTTTGGTTATAGGATGATATCACATAAACTAAAGACCTTCCCAGACAGAAGACAATATTTGAGTCTACCATTCCAAGTCAAAACAGCAGAATAGCTGTAGGGAAAACAGACTACTTCAGAAGCCATAGGCATTCTCTCCTTGGGGACCAGAGAAGAATTTTAGTGTTCTTATCAGTGTGGCCGTGGAGGGTTTTCTTTTGATAGGAGTCTCTGGAATTCAAACTTAAACTACAGCTTCTACTTGCACATGACCATGAAGTGTCCTGGGTGAATCCATTTGTTCCCATCACCTCCAGCTTCACTCCACACCTGTAATCAGTTTGCGCCTCTCACATTCAGTCTTTTTTCTTTTTTTATTTTATTTTTAGTTATAGTTGGACACAGTACCTTTATTTTGTTTATTTATTTTTATGTGGTGCTGAGGATCGAACCCAGCATCTTGCACGTGCAAGGCGAGCACTCTACCGCTGAGCCACAACCCCAGCAGCTCAAGCTCAATCTGTTTTTTTCTTTCTTTTTTTTTTTTTTTGGTACCAGGGATTGAACTCAGGGGAACTCGACCACTGGGTCACATCCCCAGCCCTTTTTTCTATTTTTATTAGAGACAGGGTCTCACTGAGTTGCTAAGTGCCTCGCCATTGCTGAGGCAGGCTTTGAACTCATGATCCTCCTGCCTCAGCCTCCCAAGTGCTGGGATTACAGGCGTGAGCCACTGCATCCAGCTCAAGCTCAATCTTTGTGGGATATTAATGGAAACCATTATTCAGACTTACTGCAAAGAATGTGTCAGAGCCTGAATGTTTTCACATGGCTGGGGCCCACAAAACACCTGATTAACCAGTATGCCTTCTCTGTATGGACACACACACACACACACACACACACATGCACGCACACATGCACACATGCATGCGCTTGCCCACACATGCCTACATGCCCACAAACATCCCTTCTCCCTAGGTCCCAATAGTTAGGAAAAAGAGAAATTGCACAATAACTACTTGTTCGGGTAACTGAATTTTCTCCCTTAAAAGGCAAGTTCTGGGAGAGAGCAGGGTCCAAGGTTCCACTCGGTTCCCTGCCTGATCTCCCACCATGAAGTCTCCTGTGTCCTACACAGGGTTTCACAGGAGCCAGGCCCAAAGGCCCTGCGTGGAGAGAGCAGCTCTCACTTTTCTTTACCAGCTGTGTGAGTCCCTGACTTTCTTGGGTCCTGTTCACACAGTTACACAATTAAGAGCTGGATAATGAAGAGGTTGGCTTTTTCATCTCCAATGTGCTGAGAATCGAGGTGATTATTTTATGTGTGGTAGAAAGATATAAGTGATTTTTTTTATAAAGGGATTTCTCTTTTTCTTCAGAAGTTCAGAGAGACTAAATAACTTTCCCAAGGTCCCAGAGCAGTAAGTGCCAGCTCTGGTGGATTTTGTGCTGTTTCCAATGTCACCCATCACCTCCAATGGGTCTTCCCCTATCTGGCCACAGGGTGGAAGATCCTGACCCTGGGCCCTTGTCTTGGGCCAGAACCTGCCTGTGCTGACCAGAGCCCTACCCCAGCAGGATGAGCCCTGGACCTGGTAGCTGTAAATGGAGGCATGAGGCCCCCACTCCTCTTACCAGGGGCCTGCCTGCAGGGCTAGAGCCTGAGATCTATTCCTGCTGCCACCAAGGCTGAGGACCTGCAGGTGACATGTGTGCATTCATTGGTGACTCTGATGGACTAGCATCCCAGAGACAATTCCCAAGTACAATTCCTGTACCTTCAAGGTATGTGTGTGTGTGTGTGTGTGTGTGTGTGTGTGTGTATGTGTGTGTGTGTGTGTGTTTGACAGAAAGAGAGAGAGAGGGAGAGAAAGAGGGGGAGAGAGAGAGAGAGAAATAACTGAGTCACTAGACTCCAAGCCTTAAGAAAAATCTGCAGCAACTGTTTTAAGAGGTGACTTTCCTTGAAAGCCTGTTAGAAGCTGCATGTTGGTATTTGGAAGAACACAGACTCTTGGTAGCCATGGGTGCAGTATTTCTTCGCGGGAGGCGGGGGTTGGGGGGTGGCAAACTCACAAGTGCCCAACCTGTTTACATCTTGTAGGCAAATCAAGAAACAGCGGGTTTGGAAGTATGGAGCTTGGAGGGAAGCCACCTGGGAAACTTCACTGCCTCTTCCTGCCCCAGAGGAGGGTTCCATTTGAGCATGTCTTGTTTGGGGCTGTATTGGACTTTTCATTTTGGTTGTTACTTAATTTTTAAACTTAGACCATCTGGCGGACTCTGGCTTTTGGAAGAAGGAATCATGTAGTGAAGAGAGTTCAGGCTGAAATCCCACCTGGACATGGCTGCCTCTGCTCTGCTAACTTGAGCCTTGGGCTCCTGCCTAAATCTGCACCTGGTTCTCTTATGACAAGGGCAGCCCCTCTCTCTTTCCCCTGATTGGATCTGGCGGAGATCCACTGGTGAGAAGGTTTGGCATGTTGGTAATTTTACCCCAAATAAGAAACAGGGTGAAAACGGTGCTATCCTTTTACATCTCAAACCCCTAAGGGACCATTGTTCATCTCTTCCTTTCTTCCCTCCCTATAACCTTGGTCCCCATCGGGCTGTTTGGTGAGCCCCTAAATTCCACATGGATAAGGATACAGGGGTGTACAATTAGTTTCTATAAGTGACAACACCCTATCTGCAACTGCCCCAGACACAATTGCCGAGTAGAAATTTGCCTAAGGCGCCAACCCACTTCCCCTTTCCTGTTCCCCTAGGCCTCTCAGCAGCCTCCCTGAGAAGCTGTTTCTGATGCCTGTTCATAACCCCAGGAAGGGTCATGAACCCCTCCCTGGAACATTTTTGGGGGTTGGTACCAGGAATTGAACTCAGGGGCACTCAGCCACTGAGCCACATCCCCAGTCCTATTTTGTATTTTATTTAGAGACAGGGTCTCACTGAGTTGCTTAGCACCTTGCTTTTGCTGAGGTTGGCTTTGAACTTGCAGTCCTCCTGCCTCAGCCTCCTGAGCCGCTGGGATTACAGGAGGGTGGTGCGCCACTGCGCCTGGCTTGGCAGGAGCATTTTAACTGTAGGCAATATTTTGCTCCAAAGGAGCTGCCCTCTGGATCCCAGGGGCCCTGGGGCCAAGAGAGGATGAGTTTGCAGTTGGATGTCTGACACTTCAGCAGAGAGCAGGGCACATTTCTTTGCTTCTGTTTCCTCAAGGGTAAAGTGGGGGTGCAGGTCACTTCCTCAAAGGCTTGTAATGGTCAAATGAGATGGATGAACAAGCCAAGTGACCTGGCAGACAGGCCAGCAGCAGCCTTGTTGTGGAAGATGTTCCTTCCTCACAGAGGCCGTGAGGGAGTGCAGAGGAACAGAAGCCTTTGGCTTCTGTGTTTCCCAGTGGATGCTGGGCATGGGCCCCAGAGGGGCTGTCAGGGCCTGTGAGCCCGACTGGGCGCTCTGCCAGGGCTCATCTTCCTCCCTCTCCCTCACCACCGAATGTCCTCCCTGGCCCCATGATCATACACCCACGGAAAGTGTCGGGGAGTGAAAGTTGGCTTTTGAAGGGTTAAAACAGATATATGAAGAGGCCCAGGAAAGAGATCAGTTAACAATTAATTTTTTATTTTTTTTGGTACTGGGGATTGAACTCAGGGGCACTCGACCACTGGGCCACATCCCCAGCCCTTTTTTGTATTTTATTTAGAGACAGGGTCTCACTGAGTTGCCAAGTGCCTCGCCATTGCTGAGGCTGGCTTTGAACTCGCAATCCTCCTGCCTCAGCTTTCCTGAGTGCTGGGATTACAGAAAGTGTCGGGGAGTGAAAGTTGGCTTTTGAAGGGTTAAAACAGATATATGAAGAGGCCCAGGAAAGAGATCAGTTAACAATTAATTTTTTATTTTTTTTGGTACTGGGGATTGAACTCAGGGGCACTCGACCACTGGGCCACATCCCCAGCCCTTTTTTGTATTTTATTTAGAGACAGGGTCTCACTGAGTTGCCAAGTGCCCTCGCCATTGCTGAGGCTGGCTTTGAACTCGCAATCCTCCTGCCTCAGCTTTCCAAGTGCTGGGATTACAGGCGTGCAACACCGTGCCCGGCAACAATTAATTTTTAAAAATAACTGTGGTAGTGACATTTTTACTTTGGAATGGACAGAATCGAGTGGTGCAGTCAACAGATGCGTGTGTTGGGGTGGGTCGTCCATTGCCCACAGTACTCCCATGTGCACAGAAAATGCACCTCTCTTCCTGTGACAGACATAAGGTCTCCCCCAGCTTTTCGGCCTGACATTTGCCAGGGTCTGCACCAGGGCGCGTCTGTGTCTTGTCTTCCCGAAGACTCAGGCTCCGTGTTTCCCCTCCTTCCCTGCGTTCTTCTCCCAAATGGCCTCTGGGGGCTTTGAGACCTGGTGTTGGCGGGAAGAGGGGGTCTTGGCCCTCTGGGCAATTCTGCGAGAGTGGCTGGGTGAGGGTGAGAGTGTCATTGGTCCCATCCAGGCTTTCTGGGGGCCATGCTGACTTAAAATGCTCTCCTCCTGGTAGGCGCCTGTTGGTCCACCCCTAGGATTCTTATAACCCACCAGGCCTGGGGTCTTCAGGGGACCTGGGTGTCACTGTGGGGTCACCTATAGGCTACTTTCCTCCAAGGCAGCCCTGTAGAAACTAGGATTCCCTGAGGGGTTTGAAGCTGGAGAACACAGGAGCTTCCTCCTGCCATTCACACCCACACCCATGTTTCCCCTGCTCTTTGGCTCAGAGGGGAGGAACAGGTGGGTGCAGGGCTGAGTGACCATGGGAATGACCTCCTCATTTTTCCATCTTCTTTCTGCCTTCTGCTTCTGCTGGGGCAGAGGGATTAGTGCTCCACCTCCTCTCCTTTTTTCCACAGATATCCCATCAGCATTTTCTGTTTTCTGTTTGCACAAACCTCCTAGGGCAGACTCGATGGCCAGAGGAGGCACCCCCCGCCTGGCGGCGCAGGTGGCTTCTTCCAGCTCCACAGGCCCTGCCACCCAGCATGTGACATGTTTCTCAAAGATCAGTCTGTCAGCACCGAAGACAATAAACTGGAAGGAGCAAGAGCAGGTGTAGGGTACCCGTTGATCAGCGCTTCCAGAATCTTCTTTACTCTCTTGCTTTACAAATCTGTGACTGTCCTGAACCCCCTGAGAAATGTGTAGGGAAGGTCTCTCTCTCTCTCTCTCTCTCTCTCTCTCTCTCTCTCTCTCACACACACACACACACACACACACACACACACAGGAAAGCATTGCGAGGGAAACGTGGTGTCCATCCGGAAGTGGGCTGGCTGTTTCCGCTCAGGCCCTCGGGACCCTCGGCTCTCAAGGACCCGTCCACCTGTCCCTGCCTCCGTCTCCCCTTTGTTCATTCCACATGATCTCTCTTCTGTCCCTGGAGCATGCCATGTCCCACCTGCATCAGGGTCTTTCCAGAGAACTGTCCCTTTTTATTGGCGGGGGGAGGGCTTCTCCTTCTCCAGCGGCTGACAAGGCTAGTTTTTTTTTGTTTTTTGTTTTTTCACCTTCAGTCATTGGTCTACCCAACAAATTGAAATTGATCCCTCACCACTTACCGGGCACAGGGCCAGGTGCTGGGAACTCAGTGGCGAGCAAGGACCCGTGAGGTAGAGCAGAGGGAGGCCTGGGTGAGCCCTGGCTGAGGGTGAGCGTTCTTAAGTGCCAGAGAGCGGTGGCACGGCACTGCCAATGCTTGGAACAGGGGATCTGGCAGTCTAGGAGGTCGGGTGACACTTTTCCAAGGAATTGAAGCAGCAGCTGAGAGCAGGTGGAGTGGCATCTTTGGTCCCAGCTACCAGGGAGGAGGAGGTGGGAGGCAAGAAGGATTGCTTGAGCCCAGGAGTTTAGACCATCTGAGAAACATAGGGACACCCCATCTCAAACAAAATAAAACAAAACAAAACAAAACAAACAAAAAAAAAGGTGAAGCTGAGGTTGGAAGGAGGTGGAAGAGTGAATGGACTGAGAAGTGAATGGACTGCCAGAAGGAATAGCTGGCACAAAGGTCCTGTGGCTGGTCTAGTTGATTTTGCCTTCTCATATATACCCACTTTTCTCCCTCTCCAGCAAAACACCACTGACCCTCATTGGCTGAGTTGGAAGGATGCGTTCAGGCTTTGCCAGTCCCTGGGAGAGCATCCCGCTGCCTCCTTCCCTGGCCTCCATGATGCAATGCCCCGCTGGTTCCTTCTTCCTCTGATAGATCCATTCTGTCTCTTGTGTAGGATTCCTCTCTCCTCAGCTGCTGCAGCACAGGGTTCCTCTGTGGCCAGCCTGGGCCTCTTGCTTCCTCTCCACCAGTTAGACCATTTGTTCCATGCTGTGGCTTCAATTATGTTCAAACACAGTGGACCTGTAACTCACCACCGGACCTCTGAACCCTCCCACGCAGCGGTCACAAAGCCTACTCAGTAGGTGTCCAAAACCAAACCTATAAGTGATCTTTCCCTGTCAGAATCCCTGTGCCAGGGAACGACCCACAGTCCACTTCCACGACAGGTCTGGAGGCAACCTCAGTGCCTTCTTGTCACCACCATATCCAGTCAGAAATGGAGTTCTGGAGATTTTGCCCTCCAGAGGCCTCTCAAGTCCACCACCAGCACCCAAGTCCAAGTCACCATCACTTATTACTTGGATGATGTCAACAGCTTCTAAACGGGTACCCTACACCTGCTCTTGCTCCTTCTAGTTTATTGTCCTCGGTGATGCCAGATTGATCTTTGGGAAACGTACCTCGGATCATGTCACATCACCACATCACGTCTATTTCCGATCCTAAAATCCTTCCAGGGCTTCTCGGGCCTCTGAGGAGAAAGGAGGAATATCTTCAGTGAGGCCCACCAGTCCCTGCCTGTTCCCACACTGCTCTTTCCTGACTGCCTCATCTATGCCTTCGGTGGCATTGATGGGGTACTGAGCTCCCTGCTTGGACTTGAGAAACCCAATAATGTATATATAACCATCTCTGGGTGAGAGTAATCCTGCAGATGGCTCTTCTCCATTTTATGTTGAACCTTTTTAGCTAAAGAGCTAGTCTGGCCTATTAATCCTTGGAATATTTTCCCCTTGGAGCAAGGGATCCTGTATGTATGCATCACCAGGTGCCTGGTTCTAATTAAAGGCTACAGATCATGCAGAGAAAGTGCTATCTTTAAAATTCAGAGTTGCCTGCTTTCCCCTTGGATCCAGAATGTTCCCAGAGGAAGTTGTTCCTAGGAACCCTCTCCGTGTCTCCTCAGCTTTCTTTGTTTTCCCTGTCATAGCCATGGAAATAAAGAAGCCTTCTCTTGCCGGGGAATCCAACTGGCTGTGGACTGGTTCAGGGACAGAGGACACACCTACATCAAGGTTTTTGTGCCATCCTGGAGGAAAGAACCATCACGATCTGACACCCCTATCAGAGGTATGCTGAGGCAGGTACACGCCCGAGGCACTGTGTGCTCTTCCTCGGTGGCTCCCCCACTGGTGGCTCTGTTAAGTTACTGGTCTAGCAATGTCTGTCTGCCTCCCTGCACTAAAAGCTCCCTGCAGCTGTTCAGCACCTAGCCCTAGTACCCAGCACCCTGCAAATATGGTGGTGCTTAATCGATAGCTATTGCATAGATGAATGATATAGGACTCTCTTACTGAGAATGATTAAGTTCCCAAAATATGTCTTACAACTTTTAGCACTCTGAAGAAAGACTGGCTCTGCATCCCATCCTTAGTAGTTTGTAGGATCTGAATGTTTATTATTTACTGAATACCTAGTCTAGTCTCTTCATATAAAAAAAAATGGAATTTGAGATCCGGGAAATTCTTTAGTTTTAATTCTCAAATAAGCTAGGAATATTTTAAGCTACAAATAATAGACCGCTGTGGTTTAAACAAGCAGGGTTTTGTTTGTTATTCAGCTCTCATAACAAGAAGAGACTCGGGTGCTGTCAGCCTCCATTCATGGTCCACACAGCAGCGCTGCCTCTTGGTCATGCTGGGAGGGTTCCTTGACTGTTTCTTCCCATCCTTCACCAAAGGATTTTTGGTCTCTGGTTTGTTTTTGATCTGTTAATGATTACCAGTTGCTGCCACTTCACTATTACCTCTCTTTGTTTTGTAAATAAAATGTTGTTCTTGTTCTATGGATGCAGTATCTTCTTGAATATTTCTTTCTTTTCTTTTCTTTTTTTTTTTTTTTTTTTTTGGTGGGGGTACTCAGGATTGAACTCATGGGCACTCAGCCACTGGGCCATATCCCCAGTCCTATTTTGTATTTTATTTAGAGACAAGGTCTCACTGAGTTGCTTAGTGCCTCACCATTGCTGAGGCTGGCTTTGAACTCGTGATCCTCCTGCCTCAGCCTCCTGAACCGCTGGGATTACAGGCATGCGCCACCATACCTGGCTTTTCTCGAATATTTCTATAAATTTATACAGACTTTTAAAAAAAGTTCTCATAATTTCCACAAATGTTATCTAAATTTTTCTGCGGTCAGTTATATTTGTTCATCTTAGTGTCTCTCTCCCTCTCTCTCTCTTACTTTCCTCTCAAAAGTCTGGTGATCTGTTATATAAGTTTTAATTGTGAACAAAGAGCTAGATTGGTTAAATATATACCTGTGCAAGTGTTATACGTTCTCTCTCTCTCTCTCTCTCTCTCTCTCTCTCTCTCTCTCTGTATCAGAGATTGAACCCAGGGGTGCCTTCCCACTGAGACAGATTCTTGCTAAGTTGCTTAGGACCTCCCTAAGTTGCTGAGGCTGGCTTTGAACTTGTGATCCTTCTGCCTCAGCCTCCTGGAGTCTCTGGGATGAGTTTTCTACTAGAATGGGATCGTTCAGGGCTGACAGTTGGTGCTGAGTGGCAGGTTTCACTTCGGCATACCCTGTGTGGAGCAGGCAGGCAGTAAGGCACCTCTGCCTGTCACATATTCCAATGACAAAATGATGAGGGTTTTATTCTAGCAGATTGAAATTGAGAAGCTTACTCCTGTAAGCTGCCTGGTACCGAAAACCGGGAGGAAAACTCGGAGGCAGAGTTAAGCTTTTACTACTTTTACTTCTACTTTCTTAGAGAGAGCTTAGAGAGGGAAAGAAAGATTTTTAGAGAGAAAGATTAGAGCGAGCTTTTCTTCTTGTCTTCTTAGCTTAGAGTCTTAGAGAGAAAGAAAGATAGAGCTTAGCTTAGAGAAAGATTAGAGCTTCTTTCTTCTCTCTTCTTTCTTCCTTCTTCTTTCTTCTGTCTTCTGTCTTCTGTCTTCCTCAGGAGTCTCGGCCTAACTCTGACCAGTCATTACTTCTTCTATCTGGTTTCTCTTCTGTAACCGCTCTGCCTACGTTCTGGCTGCTCTGATTCTTCTGACCGACCGAGTGACTGCCCGGCTGACTGAATTCTCCGTTCTCCTAACTCGGACCGCTTTCACCCGGTTATATACCTTCAGCTTTGCGGGTGCCTACAGGTGCGTCACATACATATCAGGTGGAACTTATGGCTTCCAGCTAGCTGCAACAGCCCTTCCTAATTAGGGCTCCTTCATACTCCTTCCTAGTTGTGCCTTCATTTTTTTTTTTTTTTTTTTTTTTTTTTTTTTTTTTTTTATGGCAATAGAGCCAGAAAGTGAGTGCAGGTCTGTGAGCAGCTGCCTGCAAGCAGCCCTTCACTAGCTATCCTGCCTCAGCCCAACTACTACCCACGCCACTGCCTAGAGTGGTCTGCAGCTTCACAGGGAAAATGACTCCCACGTCTGCTTCAGTCTTCTGCACATTCTGGGCTGTGGCTCCCTCTATGCTGTAGGAATAGTATGTCCCTTCCTGCTTTCTGTCTTCCTAAAATTTGTCCAAATCCTGGCTTTGCTGCTGTCTTCAAGCCCATTTTGAATGTGATTGTGGATTCCCCCTCCCCTTTTAACTGTCATTTCAATGGGATTTACGAGAAGAAGAGAGGGATAGATACTTGCATTCTGTTCTCCATCATGAATTGGTTACCCAAAGAATTCTTTGTGGTCTAAACAAGGATACTAGTAGGTTTAGGCCATTCAGTTATGTGATATTGAAATATAGTATAGATAAAGAATGGAAAATTATTTTGGAGTAGGGAAGGGATGTTTAACAAGCTACAACAAGAGCAATTCTATAAGAGGAAAACAAATAAATCTGATTACATAATTAAAACTTCTGTTCATTAAGACCTACCATAAAAAAAGAACAAGAAGGAAACAAAGGAAAGAAGGGGAAGGAAGGAAGGAAGGAAAAAAGGAAGGGTAAATTTCAAACTGGGGCATCTATGAAGAACTTCTCCAAATTAATGAGACAAGGACAATGAACCAACAAAAAGATGAGCTAAAGCATGAATAAGGCTTTTGCAGAAGAGAAAACATAAACGGCCAATAAAAACGAAAAAGATGCTCAATCTCATTAGTATCCAGGGAAACACAAAATAAAACCACCATAAGAGGCTGTTTTATACTCACCAGGTTGGGAAAATTCTTAAGAGACATATTCTGGAGAGTTCCTTGGACTTCTGTGCAGGGACTCACACAAAAACTAACAGCAGTGAACATATTGACCATGTGACCAAACCTCATAAACACAGTGATCAACGAAAACGGCAGCTGGGCAAGTGCATGTGTAGGATGGTTCTACCTGTGTAGGGTCCGGTTTGTCACCACACTGAAAATGGTCCTTGTACATATGTATTTCGAAAAATAAAAGAATTGTAAACACTTGCAGAACGTGGGCCATCTTAAGGGGAATGGAGTGGACTGTCAGCTGGGAGGGACAGCAGGGACTTTCCGAGCATGACCCACCTTCTACTTCTCAAAGTCCATGGCATTTTGTTTTTATTATTGTACTTTGTTCCATAAATGCATTATGTACCTTTTTCAAGTCTGGAAATCATGTCAGATTGGAAAGTACTTAGACTAGAGGAAAGAAAAATACATAAAGAATATGCTAATACTCTTAAGTTCCAAATAACTATTATGTGTGGCCGGGATTTTCTTTGCATGTCTCCAAAGGCAAATCTAAGACCAAACATTAGAACTTCCTGGGATGCCGACTTTAATCCCATAGGAAAGACCTGGAGATATTTACACCAGCTAACATGTGTCCATCTCCTTCCTAGTTTTCGCAAGAACACTCCCACACCTGAGCTTAATTCAGGCTACTCACTAGCACTGTGAGAAACGTAAAGGAGACGTTATTGTGTTCATTTCATAAAGGTAACATCTGCCATTGGAGAGGGACCAAGACTGGAGCTCAGCCCAGAATCCTGTGCATTCTTAATTCCAGACTCTTCCATTACACTCTCAAGTCACTCAGGGATGTCGGTTGTGGGCTGCTCAATGTTGGCCAAGCAGATTCTTGAGTGGTAGAGAAGATGGATCTGTGGTTACACTGAAGGGCCCTCTCAGGAAACTTCCCGGTGGATGCCAGGCTGCTAGTCACCAGGGTTCCACTTAAAACAGGAGCATCTCTCTCCAGAAGGCCTCTGTGTCTGCTCTAGTAGGAACAATGTGGCTTGTAACTCTCAGAACAGCAGGGCTGAGGCTACAATCTTCCTTCTGAAGGGGCTCTCCCTTGTTGGGTACTATTTTCTGGACTCCATCATGACATGGGCAGGACCCAAGCCAAGAGCCCCCTTGACCTTGGGCCACTGGTAAATTCAGTGAAATTTAATGAAATAAATGAACATTGGGGAATGAGGGTGGGTGGCACCTGTTTTTTTTCCCCTTCCCTGAAAACCTCCCTGCCCCCATCTAACCAGCTGGGGTTGGGGGAGGCTGGAAGGCTCAAGGAGGCCCCTGGGCTGCGGGGGAGTGTCCTTTCCCAAAGCCCTCACGTGAGTGTCTGTGTGTGGCCCCAGAGCAGCATGTGCTGGAGGAGCTGGAGCGGCAGGCGGTGCTGGTGTACACCCCGTCCCGCAAGGTGAACGGCAAGCGGGTGGTCTGCTATGATGACCGCTACATCGTGAAGGTGGCCTACGAGAAGGACGGCATCATCGTCTCCAACGACAACTACCGCGACCTGCAGAATGAGAACCCCGAGTGGAAGTGGTTTATCGAGCAGAGGCTGCTCATGTTCTCCTTTGTCAATGATAGGTACGGGGCCTGGGGCGCATGGGGAGCTGGGGGGCCTGGGGAGAAGGCAGAAAGTCACTCCCAAGTCCAGGCAAAGTGGGCTCCTGTTGGTGGGCACATCCAATCCTGCAAACACAGCTGGCCTGGGCTCACCCACTCAGCCACCCAGGCTGCAGTCACCTCTGTCTCTCTGGGTGTCTTCTCTTTTAGGCCCTTTTCTCCACAGGCAGTTTGTCTTTGACCTTGAACTTCCCAGGGTCACATCTAGTTGAGTCACTGCAAAGCTGCCGATGCTTAGCCCACCACAAACTTTTTTTGTTTTAGAAATTAATCTTTCAAATCAGAATTTTGGAAGAGCCACCATGGGAAAAATATTGAACTCTGTTGTATTTCCATTCACTTGTTTCAAGTTTTTTTTTTTTTTTTTAAGTTTTTTAATTACATATGGCAATGGGTGGTAGAACATATCTTTTCTCTGGGCTGTAAAGATCTTAACCTCCAGGAAGTGACTGTCCCCACACCTCTTGGTTGAAACAGTCAGGAGAACCTACCAGTTTGCCTAGCCCCTAAGTTGGTCCTCTGAGTTAGGCTGGCCTGGGACCAACCTGCTACTGCTGGGGGAAGGGAAAGGACTTTAGGATCGCAAGACACAAACCAGAAAGCCCTTGGCCTAGGCAAAGGTGGGGAGGAATTGATGGCTCATCTTCTGCTGGGGCAGGCACTAGGGGGTCTGGCATAGGGGGACTGTCTGAGGACTAGACGAGTGTGGCACAGCAGGCTGGGCTCACGCTCCCACTTCAGTTAGTGTTCTAGAAAATCTCATTCTGGGCTCTTTCAGAATGTGTAGGGCAGGGACTGTATCTGTTTACCTGCCACGTCCCCGGCATGCCTGTCACATAGTCGGCACATCATAACTGGTGGTACAGGAATGAATGAGTGCGTGAGTGCGTGAGTGAGTGAATGAACGACTCTGGCTTCAGGAAGGGGAGGAGGAGGGGAGGGGATGGCACTTCAGGCTGGGCTCAGGCCACCTGCCCACAGCGGAGCAGCAGGGAGGCAGTGTGGTGTGGTGGAGGTTTCCCACTGAGGCCCCGCCCTGTGAGGTGGTGTGGCATGGGGGAATCGGGCACCTCAGGGACTCTTCACCTTGAAAAGGGATTAGTAATAGTACCTGTGAGATCATCATGAAGCCTAGAGAGAATTGTGCCCCAGCCCTGGTAGCAGTCACTCCCAGGCCAGACCAGGATGTCCTCCACCACCTGCTCCTGCAGCACAGGAGGCAGAACTGTGTTCCTGAGCCCAGGGCAGGTGCTCAGCAGCAACCACCCCGCAGGAACCCCATTGTCGCTTCCAGATACACAAGGCCAGTGGCTCTCCCTGTCCAGTGTTGGCCTAGAGGAATCTGGCAAGTCTGGTAACTGTGGGTTCCAGAAATCCTCATTGAGGGCTGGTGGGTCATGGCTGCTGCTGGCCTGATGACAGCCAGGGGCCCAGGCCAAGTCCTCCTGATGCACTGGCCTCTGCTAAGGGGCAGCCAGAAGGCAGGGCCTGCCTGCCTGCCTATGAGGGAGGGCACTCACCCTGGTGCCCTGGGCACGTCCACATGGCCCTCTTGGCACAGCTCTGGCTCCTGAGGGAGCAGGAGGTGAAGCCTCTGGGAACTTTTAATAACCGCAGTGGGCGGCTCCCCAGATTCTTGGTCAGGACCCAACTCTGAGAAGCCGGCTGTGCAGCTGGGAGCTGAGCCACAGAGGCTGCACTGAGCCAGGAATCGCCCAGCTCTCTGCAGGGGGGGACCTCAGCAGGATTCTTTGATTTTTTTTGGGGGGGGGGTGGGCAGTAACTCATGAAAGAAACCCCTCCACCATTTAGAAATCTGTTGTATGGCCTGGAAGTGTCTCCCGGGAACAGAAGCATCCACTGAAAAAGGTGTATCTCACTAAATGGGAGCTTTCCTTCTGAGGAATTTTGTTTTCCCCTTTGAGACCTAAGCGCACTGAGTGTGCGTTCCCTTTCTGGTCAGGGCACCATGCCAGGGAGGAGGAGGGGCAGGCAGGGGGAAAACTGGTATCAGAAGACCACTTGTGCAGAGTGTGGCAGCCCCAGAAGCTGAGACCAAGCCCAGAGACCCTGGGGTGTGCAAAGGACAGGCCATCCGTGCTGAGGTGAGGCACCGTGTGCCGCGGGCTCTGAATCCGCATCTTGGCCCATTCACTGCTGGTGTTTCGGACTCTGCAGTGCTGACCTCTGGCCTGCACATGCCCTGAGCTGAGACTTATGGTGTGAGGCACGCAGGAGAAAGGGGCCCACGCTTCAAGTTGCTTGCACAACTCGGAAACCTTCCATGAGCTGTTAACCCCACAGAGGTTCCTAATCTTGTATCAGGACAGCCGGAAGCTGGGGTGGCCCTGGAGCAATTATACCTCAATTTTCCTGGATAAAAATTGGTGTTAAAATAGATTCCTTAACAATTTCAGAATCTGATGAAGTAGGTGTGGAGTAAGCCAGAGACTGCATTTTAAACAAGTTGCTGGGTGACTCTGATCCTGCTGGCTTGCACCACATTAGGAGGAACTTCAGGGAGAGGCCCTGGAGGTGCTGTGCTCTGCGTGGGCTCAGTAAAGGAAAGGGTGTGCTTTCTCAGTTGCTATGACAACCCTCTGTGTGAACGGGTGGTCTATGTCATCTGGTGTTTTCTGGATGACTGCAACCCCCATACAGATGCCAGTGGCCAGTTCCTACTGTGGTCTCGCAGTTGCCCTTCTGTGCTTATTTTCTAGATTTATGCCTCCTGATGACCCCCTGGGCCGCCGTGGACCCACTCTGAGCAACTTCCTGAGCAGGAAGCCGAGGCCCCCAGAACCATCCTGGCAGCACTGCCCCTATGGTGTGTAGCCCCCCTGGGCCTCATGGGCCCTTTTCAGGGACTGGTGTGGAGTAGCCCCCAGAGTTCTGGCCTGACAGTTAGCAGTCTGGGTTCCAGCTCAACTTCTATCCTTAACTAGCTGTGTGACCCTGAAGAGATAACTTAACGTCTCTGGACTGCTCATTCCTGACAGGAATGTCTGAGGGCTGGACATAGGACTCAGACACAGGGCACGGCTGTGTGTGAGAAGCAGGGAGGCGGGTGCACCACCTCCAGTACTCAGTCGCTCCACCTGGTCCACTCGCACCTGGTGTCCTCATCCTGCACCATGGGTCCCCCAGGCCCTTATACACCTTATCCACGAAGTCGAGGATTTTATCCAAGATGACCTTCCAGCAAGCATTTTAACCTGCTTTGGCAAGTTATTCAATGACTCCAGGCTTGGGTTTGTGCTTCCAGAAGTCTAATAACACCTTGGATGGCACTCAAAGTCTTTTTGCTAGAAGGAAGGTAACCTCCTCCATCCTCCCTCTTTTACTCTCTAAAATGCCTGGGCTTAGATGATCAATTATTTGTTCATTTGACCACCTCTATTAGAACAGTGTGTAGGGAGAGGGCAGTGGTTAGTACAAGGGACACAGACAGTGGTGGAAACCGAGGCAGCACTGGAAGAGCAGTCCTATACCATGGGGCACCTGCTCCCCACACATCTTCAAGGTCGGTCCTATCCACAGGGTCCCTAGGGAAGTACAGGCTGAAGGTCATCAGATCCAGAAATTTGGTCTCAGACCCTGGTCAGAGGGAATACCTGCACGGATGCTCACTCTGCGGACCTTGGGGGTTATTGTGCCCAGGGCGCCACGGCACATTCTGCCCATGCTCCAGAATCCTTCCCACTTCAGTCACCAGTCCAGATCTTCAGGCCCTTCTGGGGAGCTAAGGAGGCAGAATTTGAGGTGGTCTGGGGGCCTTCTGGGAGGAATCTCCATGGAGAGAGACCAGGGGCTGGCGGGAGTGCACAGCTCCTCCACGCCCCAGCTCTCAACCTGCGTCCTCTCTGCCCTGCCCCTCCAGGCAAGAAATGCACCTACGGCATCAAGTGCAAGTTCTACCACCCGGAGAGGCCGCTCCACGCGCAGCTGGCTGTGGCCGATGAGCTCCGTGCTAAGACGCGGGCCTGGCCTGGAGGGGGCGCTGAGGAGCCGCGGCCGCCGGGCGCCGGGGGCGGCCCGGCAGCAGCCCGGTCGCTTCCCCGGGAACCCGGCGCGCACAGCCTCCGGCCGGCGCCGCGGGCCGCCGAGCTGGCCGCCCTGCGAGCGAGCTTCTCGAGGCTGGCCTTCAGCGACGACCCCGGCGGCGGCTTCGCGCTCCGGCCTCGCGGTTCTGACTGGGTGCCGACCGGCGGCCGGGCGCCCGGGCCCTCGTCCTCGCGGGCGGGCTTCTCCGCCACGCCGGGGCCTCCCTGCCGCGGGGCGCTGGCGCCGGGCCTGCGCAGCCCCTCCGGACCGCAGAGCCCGTTCGCCCCGGGCGACCTCCCGTCTTCGCGAGTTCAGCAGCGGGGCGGACCAGGGCCCTGGGACCTGCACGGTGACCTGCTTCCCCAGCGCAGACCTCCCGACGACCCGTGGGCCCATCTGTCCGGATCCGGCCACTTTCTGGGTGGCTCGATCTGGGCGGAGCCGTCTTGGGGCGACGGCGCCTTTGGGGGAACTTTGGGGTCTGCTCGCAGCGAGGTCGACAGTGAGGTGGACGCCCGCGCCCATGCGCGCACTGTGCTCTGTAGCATCTTCCCTCCAGACCAGGTGGACAGCGTGATGGCGTCATTCCCAGCCCTCTCTGACCTGGCCAGGAACATGGTTCTCAAGCAGCGATCCCAAAGCACTGACGCGAGACTGGGAAACCCCTAGGGGACCTATTCACGACATGGAGTGGCCCGATTTTGCCTTGCAACTTGGGCTGGTGAGGCAACAATTGTCAGCCTGGGCCTGAGTAGCCCCCTCCCCTGCCATGGGGTGACCCTTTTTAAAAATGGCCAGGGGAGCCTGCTTCCTGATCCTCACTTGGTGACTGTCACTGAGGTCTGAGCCTGCTGTGTGGAGGGAGTGATTTCTGATGTGCTTGGAAGACTGCAGGTTCTACTGCAGCTCCAATACTTTGTCCAAAACAAAGTTGTTTTTCATTTGTTTGTTTTGGATACTGGGGATTGAACCCAGGGCTCGCCACCACTGAACAACAGCCCTTTTTAAAATGTTGAGACTGAGTCCCCTTAAACTGCCTGGGATGGAACTTGTGATCCCCCTGGCTCAGCCTCTGGAGTTGCTGAGATGATGGTACTGCGTCACCACACTAAGCTCTAAACAAAGCTGTGTTTGTGTCTAGTTGTAAGTGGTGTCCACAAGTGGGTCACCACCACGCACACACGCACACAGCAGAATAAGAACTATCAAAGCACACCCCATGTAATCAGACGGCGTATCAACTCTTGTTAATGTGTAAACTTGATTTGGGTCATGGTCAAAAGTTTGAAAGAGACTGATAAAGGATCTTGAATTTCACTGCATCAAAAAATGTTTGAAATATGTAGTCAGGTGGCCTGGGGAGGTTCTGGTATCTGGAAGTTTGCTACTGCTAACCTCACAAGGGGAACCTAGCCTTGTGTGGCTGTGCTGGGCTAAGGGTGTTAGAGGTGTATGTGACCCTGAGGGTCTGCTCATGGGGCCTTCACCTGCTTTCCACACACATATCACACCACCCAATCATCACACACATATATAACACATCACAAACACACATACACACTGCTTCACTCAGGGTTTCACCTCTGTTTTTTTTTTCCAGTCATCCATCATAGTAGTTTCCAGAACAAGCCCTTCTAAGCCACACATAAAATAAACTGGTGACCAAGAATCAGGATTCTTTTTGCTCAGAAGCCTCCAGGTGAGTCAGTGGAGAGCTGGGCTCCCCTGGAGGTTTAGTACTACTTCCCACTTGTGTCGCTTCTTCAGGCTGCTACTGCTCTGGGGTTTGGGGAAAAGAGTTAGCAAGAAACAAGAAATGAGACAGTGCTGCCAGAATATGGATGCCTGCATCCTCAGGGGCCCTGGCATCTCCGGGTGGCACCCACCATTCTGTACAGTGGCAGCTCTCCAGGTTGGGACTCATTTATGCATTCGCAGACTTGGTAACTCAGCCATCCAAAAAACTGGTGAGGTACCTGCCAGTGGAAATCCAGTCCCCAACACCTGCAAGTTCCTGCTATCTGGCAAACACACGAGGAAACTCTTTCCAGTGGATTTCTAGGTTATCATAAGCCCTCTGGTTTATGGTAAATGCTGCCCCTGGAGATAGAGCAAGGTTACGCTTTCCTGTGACTTCTTCCTCTTTTTAAGTCATATTCTCAGGGAGCCTGAGGCAGGAGGACTGCAAGTTTGAAGCATCTGGGGCAACTTAGCTAGACTCTGTCTCAAAATAAATTTTTAAAATGGGCTAGGGATGTAGTTCAGCGGTAGGGTAATTGCCTAGCAGGCATAAGGTCTTTGGTTCAATCCCTAGTACTGAAAAAAACAAATAAACAAGGAAAAATAAAGAAAAAAATCAGATTCTCAGCATGGTTTCAGCCAGATCTGTCCCCTACCTCTTTTTTCCCAAGTGGACACTGCACCTGCAGTGTGGCCTTATCATCCTGTATCAATCAGATTTTCCTCACAATGGACAAGGGAAGCTCAATGTTTGAGCTGCTTTTTGTTTCCCTGGCTCTTCATGGGGAATCACTGCATTGCTAATTTACAGTTGGAAATGTCTAAGCTGCTTCCTATGAGGACATGTTTGAGTTTTAGTAAGCTGTAAAGCTATTTTCCTTGGTTTGCTGTGGTTAAGACAAGTACAAAAAAAAAAAAAAAAAAAGTTAAGAAACAGCACATTTCAAGTGTAATCCCCTTTGGAAAATTTCCAAAGTCTTAGTATGTCTTTGTGACACAAAAACATGGATGGGGTGGGTAAATGGAATGTTCCTAGTTGCATTGCTGTTACTGTGTTCCAGAAATAAATCACTTTTACCACACCTGGACTCCGTTGTCAAATTGTGTATCGGTTTCTTGGGCCGCTTCCTTCCTCCACTGGCTTTTCACAGTCAGTCCCCTGGGTGTGAAGCTTGGGGCCGTGGCTGGTTTCACAGCTGCTGTTCAGTGTTATTCCTCCCTTGGGAGTGGATGTGAGAGGCTAGAATCCACTTTTTTCCCTCCCTCGGAGAATGAGCCAGGCACACACCTTTGCTGGCTACTTAGCAGGCTATCCCCAAAGATCCAGACTCTCACTTGACCGCTAGACTTTCAAATCCTCATTACAGACCTACGAAGCAGTCCTTCTTGTCAAAACCTGCAGCAGAGTTCTTGCCTGCCTTATCAGAGGAGCTTAGGCTGTCCTGTGTTTGTCCCAGCTCAGCTCTCCCAGAGGACTCAGTGTGGAAGGTTCAAGGCCAAATTGCAAAATGTTCAAGGTTAGAAGCAAGAAAAGCCTCATTTTGGCGTTGTTCCAAATGAAATGAATTGCAGCCTGGATTTTTCATGGAACTCAGATGGAGAGCAATGAGCCAGCTACCAGCTGGGGTGGGTCCAGTTTGAAGGAGGCCAAGATGTGCTGCATTCTGGGAGGAAAGTCCACTTATGGAGGGGTGGGGACTGAGGGAAGGCCAATAGCATTAAGGAATATGGAAGACACAAGATGGGGCCAGTGGAGACAGAGATTGTGGGAGCTGGAGCAATTCATGCACATCACAAATCCCACCATTTGTGATGTGTGGAGCCAGGCCAGCTACATAATTCGTGGGGCTGTGTGCAAAATTAAATTGCAGGCCCCCTTGTTCAAAATGGTTAAGAATCTCAAGATGGCGGCAGCAGAACAGCATGAGGTACTTCGAAGGGCAAGATCCTGTGTGATCACTGTGCAGGTCATATGCCTATGAAGCCAGCGTACCTGGAGTCACCAACAAGATAAGCAAAAGAACAGTCTCAATTCCTACAGTGTGTTCATAGCAAAACACTGAGTGAAAGAAGTCAGAGACCAGGATGCACACACCTACTAGCTAGGAAAGGCCAGGTGCTTTGGGGTCAGGAGCTTTGGGGCCAGGCCTTTACTTGAGGGTCTGCCCACTTGGTCTACCTGAGGACTGAGGGGCTCCCTGGGCTGTTCCTGCCCACTTCTGATACAGGGGGCTAACAGGCAGAAGTTATGGGGCTTGGGAAGATCCCAAACTGGTCCATCTACTTCTGAATGGGTAAGATGCCTAAAACTGGCTGCAGTTATACTGTTTGTATTAGGCAAGGTTCTTTGGCTACAACTGTGGCTCACAAAACCAAATGGCAGGGGGCCAGGGATGGAGGCAGCTGTGGGGTTGACTGGAATTAGCTGCTGGAAACCTGTCAGTCTCCTCTTGTCTGTTTCCTTTTGCACCTGTTTCCTTCTGTTTATTGTCTCCTTCTAAGCTTTCCCTGCACAATGAGGGCCATTCTGCTGCCAGCACATATCCTGCCAGCTAAAGGACTTAGGAGGCAGCTTCAGAGAAGTTCTGGGAAAGGGTTCTGAGTGGCTCGGCTCAGGTCATGTGACCATCCCTGGCCCAATCATTGTGGGATAAGGAAGTACTTGGATCAATCCAGCCTGGGTCTCACACCCACCTCTGGCTAGAATAAGGGCCTGTGTTGTGGTTGTGAGCTCCTGCACAAACTCACAGGGAGGACTGGGGCGCAAGTGGGGAAATGAGCAGTTCTCTCAAAGAAAGGGGGATATTGTTCAGAGAGACCAAACACACACCCACAATAATGTTCAAACCTGGGGACAGGGCCAAGGCCCCACCCACCTCCCCTCAGCTCTGGTCCTATTTGAGAAAGGAGAGCTGGGTTAGGAAAAGCCTCGATTCTGCCCACCCACCGTCAACACAGCCTTCCATGGGAGGAAGGCAGAAGGTCCGGCCTGCTGCTGAGGTATCACCTGGTAATCACGCCAGCCCTGGGGCTGGGGCCAGATGAGCACTTTGGTGATCACCACCAAACACCCCCCAACCCTACTTCCTGGGGCGGGGGGAGGAGGAAGAGGCTTTTCCAGCCAAAAGCTGACCTTATTCCCTTCGACTCACTTCTGAACAGGGCTCAGAAAGCTCTTAGAATCCTGGCAGCTCAGCCTGGCTGCTGGAGGCCCAGCTGGAAACAGGGGCTGGGGCCTGACCCAGCTCGGGAATTAATTTGTCCTGAGTTCTGTCTTCAGGAAGAGGGAGGCACTGATCCTGATTCTCAGAAATAGGAAAGGTGCTGGGTAAACAAATAAAAAGGGAAATGGGCACCATTCTCAGAGGTCAAGCGAATATCATGTGTGTATTGGCTGATAGACACTGACCGACTGACACTAATACCCACATTGGTGGACTGACTGACACTGATACAGTGACATTGACCTGATGACTGACAAGTGGCTGAATGACACTGACTGACAGATACTGACTGATTGATATAGACTGGCATTGACTGACTGGGTGACACTGATTCTGACTTGGTGACACTGATTGATGCTGGCTGACAAGACCCAAGTGTGGTCAGCACCTATAGCTGTTGGGCATGATGGTTCAAACAGGATTAGCAAACTGTGACAGGCCCAACGTCATCTGCAAACTGACTCTTGAATGCAGAGTGTCTGTGATCACAGCTGGCCACAGTAAGCTCCCACAGAGGGCTCCTCCAATGCCATTACTGAAGGAGGCGGTTAGTGAGGCATTTTCCCTTTAAGCAAAGCCCAGGAATCACAGGAGGGGGATGAGGTTCCTCCTGCAGCAGGGATTTTGCCCTATCTGACTCCTTCCTCTCTCTGGGGCTCTCTCCAGCTTTCATTTCCTCAGGGCTCCTGCTTTGTGCAAAGTCACCTCTCTGCCAGTCCTCTGGGCTCCATGTTCTGCTCCACCATAACCCCCTTAGCCTCTCCCTGCTCAGTCCTAATCACCTGGCCCACAAGCCTCCTCATCTTTTAGAGTCCTTTTCACCCTTCCTCCAGAAAGTCTGCACCGGCCATCCCAGCCCTGGGAGATCCACCCCTCAGACTGCTCAAAGGTAGCCTTTCTGGGGTAGAACTCTGCTGTGCTGCTCCGGGGCACCCTTACAATGGCTCTGCTTTGAATGGTTATTTGTCACTCATTTTTGGACTCTTCCATCGCATGGTGTGGACCTCCCCAACTAGGCCACCTGTACTTAGAGAGGTGAGATTGTCTTAAACTTGTCTCTTCAACAGCCCTCCCAGGACAGGGAGGATACTTTACAGAAACAACACAGTCCTGAATCCCAATGGTTAGGACCACGGGGTGGCTGGGGCCGTGCACATGGAGCCTCAGGCTGAGGGAGGACATGTCTCTAGCTTCCTCATGGGAAGGAACATTCTTAAATGTGCACTATTCCTCAAAGTTTCTGCCCAATGTCATTGCTGCTCCCATGTCATTGACCCAAACAAGTCACATGGCAGCACCTTATTTCCTGGGAGCAGGAAAGCACCCTAGGGCTGAATGTCTACATAAGGCAGACATGCATGGAGAGCTGTTCTCATGACAATGTATGTGTGGTGGCCTAGAGAGAGAGATGTGCTGATTGGAAACCCCAAAGGAAGGAATGAGTTACATGAAACATGGTACCTCTGTTGGCTGTAGCGGCTGTTGCAGAGAAGACCTAGCACCTGATGGCCCCCTTGGCCACAAATGCTCTAATCCACTAAAATGATATTTTACAAGGACCTTCATGACATAGAAAGTGTTGAGTATATATTGTGAAGCAGAAAAGTAGATCATAAAAAAATAGAATACCATATGATCATTTTGTTATTATAAATACATATTATATTTATAGAAAAAAACCAAAGAAAATTCTCTGAAAGATTGTCAGAATATAGCTGGATGGTGAGATATGATGACAGATGACTTTTCCTCCCTTTTGGTTTTTCTCTATTTTTCTAGATCTCCTACAGTTGATAATTTTGGTGACATGAAAAAACAAACAAACAAACAAAAAACAAACAAAAAAATCAAAACCCTTTCCAAACAGTGCTATCTTTTAAAAGAATTTTATTATACCTATGACCAGTTTTTTAAAATATTTTATTTTTTAACTGTAGTTGGACACAATAGCTTTATTTTTATGTGGTGCTAAGAATTGAACCCAGGCCCCGCACGTGCTAGGTGAGCGCTCTACTGCTGAGCCACAACCCCAGCCCCCCAAACAGTGCTATCTTTAACAAATATAAGAAACACATTGGTTATGCAGAAAATTCAGACATTTTGAATTGCCATCTGATAACACCAAAGCATGGGTTCTTCCAGACTTCTATGCAAGCATGCAGGTTTAACTGAGAGAAATGCCTTGCGGGCCAGGTCCCTGATTGCCCCTGGGCTAATGTGAGTCCTGAGCCTGCGTGCTCCACGTGAACAGCAAGCCTTGTTCCACTGCTGCGACACCTGGGCAGGCCCTGGCTCTTGGGTAGGGTGGTAAAGGATCCAGGAAGCCATTCCCAGGAGCAGCCAAGCAGAGGTCAAGTGGCTGTTCCAGGGAAGACCCATCACCCTGCGGACCCCTAGGCCACGAGCACTGTCCTGAGCAAGCTTGCTGGCCTAGGGCCTGAAGGCCCCGTGTCTTGGGATAGGAGGAGGGCGAAGGCATTTCCCACTTTCCTGTTTGTGCTCTTTGAGTTGGTTCAGTTCCAGGGAATGCTTTTGGCCAAGTCATTTTCAAAATAACTCTTCATGATCTGTTTGGTGCAAATGCAGTTGATTTATGGCTTTGCTGACCTTTGAGATGTTGGCCAAGCTCGGCTCGAGGCCCTGGGGAGGTTTCCTTTGCTTGTTTACCCAGAGTGATTTAGGAGCTGCCCTGCCGAGAGGGTTCCCTATTTCTTCCGCCCCAAGACTTGACCTCATGGCTCCTGCCATCGGGTTCACACCCTGGGCAGGACACAGTCTCATATTTTATACAAAGTGACAGTTATCCTTTGGATGCCCTGGATCACATCCCTCCTATTCTTGTAACCCTTCTAAGAATCCCAGGGAGAGTCCCAGAGCGGCTTGTCTCACGGTGTCCTGCCGCCCGCCGCCTGGCTTCTTCTCACCTTCTTTTAGGTGCCTGCCTCTCCACTGCTGAGGGGCTAAGGGAGAATGGAATGAATTGCTGTTATTTATTCTGAGGGATTAACCTCATTAGGGAATCCTGAGTATAACCAGTGCTGGTTTGTGAAGCCGGAGAGCTCATGGGTGTTGGGGAGAGTGAGTCTGGTGTAACTCCAGGCCTCCTTCTTTGGGCCTGTGGGTGAGAGTGTACCATAGTGAGTGACTTAGCACATTCATGTCATGGTGGAGTGGGGAGGAAACTCAGTTCCCCAAGGGAGTTCCTCCGGAGAGGCTGAGGTGCTTGCTGTGGGCCTTGTAGCCCCAAGGCTGTTCCATTTGGATTTCTGGGGGAAACAAAAACAAAACAAAAAACAAAACAAAAACATCCATTTATTCTTCTAGTCAGCGTATTTTTTAATCTTCTGCTGTGTGCCCAGGATTGTTCTAGGCACTTGGGAAAATCCTGACCTTGCAGAGCTCACCTTCTAGGTCAAAACCAAGCTAAGGGGAACCATGCATGATGGTTCTGCCCTGCAAGTGCTGGTAGGTATCACCCCAGGTGAGCCTCACAATCACCTTTGGGGTGAGCACCGGGATTTCTAGAAGAGGAGACTGAAGCCTGCAGAAGTAACTTGCTAGAGGTCATTTTTGTTTTGTCTTTATGGAGGCTTATGTACTTTAAAAATAATTCAATGTAAGCTGAGTGTGGTGGCACACTCCTGTAATCCCAGCACTTGGGAGGCTGAGGCAGGAGGATCGCAAGTTCAAAGCCAGCCTCAGCAATGGCGAGGCACTTAGTAACTCAGTGAGACCCTGTCTCTAATAAAATACAAAAAAGGTCTGGGGATGTGGCCCAGGGTCGAGTGCCCCTGGTAGCAAAAAAAAAAAAAAATTCAATTAAATAAAAGTATGTCTGTACATCTAAGTAAGTATCTGGAATCTACACCCAGAGGTTGCTTGGTTAGCATTCAAAGGCCCTTAATTGGGAATTCTCTCCCCAGAGGTGATACCCTAGGAGCCTTAACGATTGTTATAGAAATAGGCACCAAAATGTAGTCAATCAGCATAAAGATGTTAGAAATGATTGCTAATTGTTGAAAAGAGGGCTGTTCAAAGTATGTGCAAGTCTATCAAGCAGGTCTTAGGCCACATGCTGTGTGAGGCCTGCCAGCTGTCCTTGGTGGGGTGGGGATAGCTGGTGAGGAGAGGTGCAGGACATGGGCTCAGCCGCTGCTTCTCAGTTTGCAAGTGTTTTACTGATGATTTTTGCATGCTTGCTTTTGGATTCCTTTTGATTGGAATATCATTCTTCATCCTTTCACTTTTGGTCTGTGTATGTCTTTGCTGATGAGGTGAGTTTCTTGCAGCCAGCAAACAGTTGGGTCTTGTTTTTTAATCCAATCAGCTAGTGTGCATCTTTTAATTGGAGAATTCAGATCATTACATTCAGTGTTATTAGTGAACATATGTACTAGTTCCTTTCATTTTGTTTGTTTCTTTTGGTTACTTTAAATATTCTATCTTTGTTTCTCCCTTCATCATCTTAGAGATTTGAAGGTTTTCTGAATTAAATATTTGATTCTGTCCTAATTCTTATTTGCTTAGCTACTCTTCTAGTAAATTTACCCTTCCCCATGCTATCATGATTGTGTTTCTCAGGCTTTCTCTTCTGTGTGTACAGTTCCTTTCCATTTAGTGGGAGAAATTAGAAAGGCCCGGCTCTTTCTCTAGTGGGTAAGAATAGCATGGCACTACTGTGGGTATGGAGTGGTAACCAGTAGGGCAGGGAGTGTAAGGATTTCTTACTGAGAGTGATCTTCTTTGTGAAACAGAAAACTTGGTTGTCAACTGGGACCTCTGGAAAGCCTTAGAAGAGGGCTTAAATTGTTGAAGAATTGAGAAAGCTGGCTTAGGGTGGCCTTTTGGGGCCTTTTGGGGCTGGTTACTGCAGCTAATGTAAGCCAGTGATTACCTTCATCCTTAGTGAAGGGTCCCCTATTCCATGAATGATGGGAGAAAGATGGGCTGAATGATGTGTGGCAATAAACGCTCCACCCTTGAGCAAACTGCCCAACTGCCATGTATTTGGGCTCTCACCTCTCATCTATGAGGGAACAGAATGGAAGATAAAAACTAAACAAAACCTTGTTTAGGAAAACTGATTTTGGGCAAAGTTTCAAAGGCAATTCAATAGAGAAAGAATGATCTTTTCAAAAATGCTGTTGGAGCAATTGGACATCCATTTGCAAAACAAAACACTTGAGACTATTTTTGGAACTTGTGCCACATAAAAAAAACTAATTCAAAATGGATCACAGACATACATGTGAAACCGGAAACTAGGGCTGGTGGTGTGGAACAGTGGTAGAGTATGCTGGGTTCAATCTCCAATATAGGGGGAAAAGAGCAGGGAGAGAGGGAGGGAGGGAGGGAGAAGAGGAGAGCCGAGGAGAGGAGAAAAGTCACAGACT
Organism: Tamias sibiricus; assembly: GCA_025594165.1. NCBI lineage: Eukaryota > Metazoa > Chordata > Mammalia > Rodentia > Sciuridae > Tamias > Tamias sibiricus. The sequence goes on along the minus strand of CM046666.1, from coordinate 134,059,288 downwards.
TGGACACAAAAGGATGTATGTATAGAATACATAGAGAATGCCTACAATCCAACAACAAATTAAATATACTAATTAAAATGTTGGAGAAGCCACTTTCCCAAAGAAAATATAGAAGGCGAGTAGGTACATAAAAAGATGCTCAACACTATTAGTCATTAGGGAAATGCAAATCAAAATCACAGTGAAAAACTACTACACATGTATTAGGGCAAAATTAAAGACAGAAAATACCAAGTGTTGGCAAGGATATAGAGCAACCAAAGTTCTCAATTTCATGAAATGGTGCAACCACTTATGAAAATAAGGTAACAGTTTCTTTATAAAGGTTAAATATTCACCTATCATGTGATCCAGACTCTTTATTCCTAGATATTGACTCAAGAGAAACAAAAGCACATGATGATACAAAGATCTTCAAGTAAGTGCTCAGAGCGGAGTTATTTGTAATGGTCTCAAACTGGAAAATGATCCAAATGTCCATCAAGAGCTGAATGGATAGGCAAATTGCAGCCTGTCTCCACCATGGAATACTACTCAGCAAAATAAAGGAGTGAACTATTGGTACAGGTAACACGAATGAGTCTCAAAACAAATATGTTGAGTGGAAGAAGCCAGGGAGACAGGAATGCACACGTTCTACATATTCAAAACTCAAGAAATCGCAAACTGATCTCTATTGGCAGAAAACAGATGAACGTCATCTGGAGTTGGGGAGTAGGGAGGGTTAAGAGGGAGAGGTTACCAAGGGGCCTGAGGAAATTTTTTGGGTGATGGCTAGGTTCTATCTTGATTGAAGTGATAGTTGCCTGGGTGTATATATGTGTCAAAACTCATTCACGGGCTGGGGTTTTGGCTCAGCAGTAGAGCGCTAGCCTAGCATGTGCGCGGCCCGGGTTCCATCCTCAGCACCACATAAAAATAAAAAATGCATTATGTACAACTAAGGCAAATAAAATGATATTTTAAAAAATAAGGGCTGGGATTGTGGCTCAGTGGTAGAGCTCTCGCCTAGCACGTGCGCGACCCAGGTTCGATTCTCAGCACCATGTAAAACTAAAAACACATTGTATACAACTAAAGCAAATAAATAAATATTAAAAAAAAATAATAATAATTTAAGAACCTCATTCACTGTGTACTTTAAATATGTAGAGTTTATCCTAGTACAGATATGAATACCCCACAGTGAGTCCCGCCATCGTGTACAGCCACAATAATGGGATCCTAATTAGAATAAGACATATTCCCTGCTTGTATAGTCATATTAAAGTGGATTCTACTGTCATGTGTAACTAAAAAGAACCAACAAAAAATATAACAAATAAATAAACATGTAGAGTTTATACTGTGTCAATTATGCCCTAGTAAGGCTGCTAAAAGAAAAAGACACCTGTGTACACAGTGCACCCACCGCGGGTGGCGGGGGTGGGGTGGGGAGGGGGGGACTCACTCTCCAGGGCCTGATGGGATGAACTTCCCTGCATCTCCTCTGGTGAGTTTCGCCCTGCCTTCTCCTGTCACCTCTCAGGAAGCCACCTGCCCTGTCTGTGTCGGATGGGCTGCCTTGGTGTGGCATAGGTTCATTCCAGCCCAGAGGCAGGTGGGGGAGTTCTGTAGAGAGCCACAGGGCCCTCGGCTGTTCCCAGGTGGCCCATCCTCACCACAGGGTCCCCTCACGGTTGGGCACTGGCTTCAGAGGCAGAGAGGTGATGGCCTCGCCCCTGACTCCCACCCAGGCCCTTCCCTGTCCTTACTGGCCCCTTGATAAATGCTCCTCTGGGTCCTGCCCCTCCCCCATTAGGCCCAGCTCCAAACACCACCAGAACAGGTTTGGAGCCACACAGGCAGCCTTTGAAATAAGGCTCCAGGAACGACTGAAAAACCAGGGGCCAGTGGAAAGTGACGTCGGAGGAAGAAGGCAGGAGAAGGACCCTCTCCTGGCCAGGCACAGGCTGCCAGCACCGTGGTGGGCTTGGCGTTTCTCCAAAACTGATTTTATGTCTGCCCAGCTTGGCCTCATGCTTTCTAAGTGCTGGAGTCTATGAAATCATGGATTGTGTGTTAGGCACACGTTGCTCTGTTATTTGTCCAGAGATAGCAGATTAGTGGTTGCCTGGGGCTGGGGTGAGTTGGGGGGTGATAAGGAGATGGGATTCTTTCTCTTCTCATCCCCACCTCCTCCTTATCCTCTCCTCTTCTCCCCTCCTCTCCTCCTCCTTTTTCTTCTTCTTGCAGTACTTGATGCTCTATCACAGAGATGCTCTATCACTGAACCACATCTCCAGCCCTTTCTTTAAATTTTTTTTTTTTTAATTTAAAAATTTTGAGACAGGGTCTCACTAAGTTGCTGAGAGTCTCGCTATGTTGCTGAGGTTGGCCTTGAACTTGGGAGCCTCCTGTCTCAGGAGGCCGAGTTGCTGGCATTGCAGGCCTGCACCACCGCCCTTGGCTCATGTTTAGACTCTTATTACAGCTCCTCCTTGAACAGAAGATGAATGGGGGACAGTGTGGGGACACTGGGAGGGACCAGGCTGCTGCTTCGGTTTCGTAGGTGAGCTGGTGGCAACCAGCTTGTCTGGGAGCCAAAAGGGCAGAGGCCATGCACAGGAGAGGGGACTTTGTGGAGCAATAACATGGGTGTGGCCTTCAGTCCCAGGCTCTGGCTGTTCTTGGCCATTCCTGGAGGCTTCTGCCCATGGCAGTGCTACTATCTCACCAAGGGCTTTAAAAGTAGCTGCCAATTACCTGTCATTCTTACCCCATGGAGAAAACATCTGGATCCCAAGTTGCATCTGACCCAGCTATTGGACCAACTGGGCCTCGAGACACTGGACTCTCGCGGGTCCATGGCCGACACAGTGTTTTATGGAAATCAGAAAACCCAGAGCCACTTGAAGGCCTGCAGGCAGGGATCCTAGGTGACCAATCATCCCAGTTTGCCCAGGACTGCCCCAATGTTAGCACCCAAAGTCCTGCACCCCTAAGAAACTCCTCAGTCTTGTGCCAATCTGATGACCCCGGAAAACAAATGGCCAGGTAGGAGATTCCCGAGATGCCACAGGGCTGGGCTCCCCATCCTTCCACTCCAGTGTCCCTGAAGACAGAAGCATCTCCTGAGCCGGTCTTGAAGTGAGCCCAGCAAGCCATTTCCCAGGAATAGAAACAGCAGGAAGCCAGTGAGTCAGATGTGGTCAGGGCAGCCAGCCACACCAAGGCCCTGGGCCATCCTGGGCCTGGTGGCACTGACTCAACCCCTACTGTCACCTCTGCATTCCTAGCTTTGCAATTGTCAAATGCATTATGGAAGTAGCTTGTCAAGGGCTGGGGTTGTCACCAGCAGAGGGTAAGAGAGACACTGAAGCAGCCCTATGTAAAAACCAGCTCTCGAAGCCCGGGTAGGGGATCACTCTGGGGCAGGGAGACTTTCCCAAGTTCTGGAGCCAGGCTGTGAGAAGCTGGTTCTGCTCTTATTTGTAGCCACTCACATGAGCTGGGGTCACAGGGACTCCTGGGGTCACAGTGCCTGGTGGGCTCCTTGCAGTGTGAGGTACAGGAGCTCTGCCCCAGGCTCTGACAGAGAACCTGCATGTTCCCTTCAGCAGCTACAACCACAACAATGACAAGAGACACCTGGTTTTTATTTTATGTCATATTGCTTGTAACATTATTTCATCTCCAATAGCAAATATCATTTTTATCACACCACGCTTTCCAGGCCCAAAGCTACCTTAGTGCAGCAATATCATTGATTTATTCAGTCATGGGTCTACTTGATTTTTTAAAAGAGTTTATTGAAAGGACAATTGAATGCTAGTGGGAAAAATATGAGATAATCAACCAGATCTTGCCTATTAATCCTGTTCCCTTAACTGGACTCAGCCACATCATGGCACCCATTCAAAACGGCTTGCAAAATTAAGAGCCAGAACAAATCTTTCTTCCCCCAACATGTTTGGTAAAAATGAGTCAGGAATGACTGATGTTTGAGATGATCATACAGTGTGTGCACGGCATTTCATAAGATCATAAATAAGCAAAATTTCAGAAGTTCTTCTGATTAAATTAGTCATTGCTAAGAAGAAGCTTCCAAAAATGGGATTGTTAACCAAAACCCAGGGGGGGTCTACACTCTAATATGACACACCAGCCTTCATTAAATTTCTATGCATTGCATTATGTAGTTTTTGGATTAATTCATGACACTGTGAGGTACGTTATGAGCCTTTTATAGATGAAATAAGTGGAGGCTCACAAGTACCTCTTACTCAGGTGGTAAATATTTTGAAAACCAGGGCCCAGTCTCCGCTCCTTCCACTACACCTACAAGCCGTGAGTGGGTGGATTTCTTTGCTACTTGCTGTTTTGTGAACTGGCCCTGGTCTCAGGCAAGCTAAGTGTAAACCTCAGCTCTACCTCCTACCATCTGCTGTGTGTCCTAAGGAAAGTTCCTTAGCTTCTCTGAACTCAACTTTCTCATCAGCAAAAGAGGCACAAAGAGCCCATTGATATGTTGGCTGGTTGAGAAGATTAAATAAGACGGTGTAAATGGAGAACCACATGACATGCTTGACAGAGTTACTGTACAGTATATTGGCAATTATTACTGTATTGTTATCCAAGTGAATTATAAAATTAACAGAAGTGGACACTGTAACCGTTATGGCTGTGCTTTGGGTACAGCTGGTTGGTTTTCAATAAGTTTGAAGGGCAAAGTACTCAGTGTGTTTATGATTTTAATGTCAAAGCAAGTTAGCAGTTTTGTTAGCAGTTTGTTATTTGCAGATTTAGAGCTTGCACGTGGCTGAGGGAGGAGAAAGGCCCCCTGTCCATCCTATGGTGTGCTCCCTGTTTGGGAACCCATTCTCATTTTATTTACCCTGGTTTTGTCCGTAGTCACATGTTCTTGCAGACATTTCAACATGTCCAAATGTCCCATAGGGAGTTGGTCATGTGAAGGTTTCAATCCGTCCAGTCCTGACTGTCTATGATTTTTCAAAACCACCTCACACATTTCTGGAGCATCACGACCAACTTGCTTTGAAATGGGAAAAGAATGTGGTCCCACCCCATGCAGAGTTTCCTTCCCCAACTACACAAATGGATTTCTCCTTCAAATCTCACGTCCAGTGTGGGTTTGGGGCAGTATTTTTAAAGGGCTCACACATGGCTTTAGTGTTGGCTAGTGCCAGCAGACCTCACTCTCTTAATTTCTGGAAGTTAACATTTAAAGTAGTTCAGGTCTTCGGGTACAGCACGTCTGCTGCTGCTGCTGAGAAAGGAGCTCATAAGCTGTAAACCCTTCCAGTCCTTCCTGCTCTTTCACACAGAGGGGCTGCGGGGGGTCCCCAGCCCTTCCCACCCGAGGGCGCATGTGATTCCCCTCAATGACCATTAGGTGTCACTGTTGCAGCACAACACACGTTGACCTGGGCGGGAGACAGCTGGGATCACACTCCAAGTTTAACTTGATGTCCTCTTCCCTCATCCTCGGAGCACCCCTTCAAGTCTAGTAGGGGGAGTACCCAGGGAACAACTGATGACTGTAACACAGGAAAATCACCCACACTTGCGCTTCAGCAGTTACGGCTTGTTGTGATGGGAGGTGTGGTAGCTGTGGGTATCACGGTGTACTGGAAAGGCGAATTAAACACATTTAAATTTATGAACGATTTCAAACATACAGAAAATTACAGAGATCATTAGATGCCTGAATTGAATTTTGATATTTTGCCATGGTTTTCTTGGTGGGTTTTTTTTTTTTTTTTTTCATTTAATGATGATTTGTAACTTTCTCTAAACAGGTATTGGAACCTATTTTATTGAAATTGTTCCAGGATACCTTGTAGTTTTTATTGCTATTATGATTATAAATGGGTTCCTTTTTCCTTTACACTTTCTCAGTCTACTCTTTTTTTAAAATTTATTTATTTATTTTAATTAGGTATGTATGACAGCAGAATGCATTTTGATTCACTGTACACAATTGCAGCACAACTTTTCATTTCTCTGTACACGATGTAGCATTGCACCATATATGCAGTCATACATATACCTAGGACATCTATCTCATTTTACCATCTTTCCTGTCCCCATACCCAATCCTCTCTTCTCCCTCCCCTTTGCCCAAAGTTCCTCCATTTTTCCCATCTCAGTCTACTCTTGCTATATTTGTTTTCATATGAAGAAATCTTGAATTCCCTGAATGCTTTGATTTACCAGTTGAGAAGATTGTAGTCTTTCATCTGTTAATGTGCATTTTTTCTATGAGTTTTTTTTTTTTTTTTTTTTTTTTTTTTTTGTACCGGGGATCGAACTCAGGGGGGCACTTGACCACTGGGCCACATCCCCAGCCCATTTTTGTATTTTATTTAGAGACAGGGTCTCACTGAGTTGCTTAGCGCCTCACCATTGCTGAGGATGGCTTTGAACTCATGATCCTCCTGCCTCAGCCTCCTAGGTGTTGGGATTACAGGTGTGCGCCATGGCACCTGGCTTTTCTATGATTTTTTAATGCAGAGTCATCTTTGCATGTGGGACAAGCTAGTTGATTTTCTCCATGAGCACTGACAACAGGCGTTTCTGTGCTGATTGGAAGGTTGTGCCGCATCCTGGAGGGCAGCCGCCTTAGACATGTGGCTCGTGAATATTTGTAGTGTGGTCAGTGTGACCCTGGAATTGGACTTTAAATTTTATTTAATTTTAATTAACTATAAATTTAAATAGCCACATCAGTTTGTGGCTGCCATGCTGGAGTGTGGGACCCAGCGGTGTGCCTGGTGTGACGTTGGTGGGGGTTTATCTTCCACATTCCCCTCACTTGAACGGGCTCATTGCTGATAGCTTTTGAGCTAGTCTCTCGTTCCTTACTTCTGCCTATCCTTAGGAAACAGGGCCAAGAATGCAAGAGTATGGATTTCCCTAGAGAAATATCAAAAAACCACTGAAATGGACCCCAAACCTGATACCTTGAAAAAGTCCCTTGATTTCTTGCCCTGTGTTGGATGCTGGAGCGTTCACTCTTTCAGGGATTTTGCTTTGTGCTCCTTTTCACAAGAGGGGAAATTGCACCCTACCTCACTGTGTGCCTACTATAACCAAAGCGCAAATATACATTTTAAGTGAAAAGTGCTACTATTAATTTTTCTTCAGAAGAAAATGTGTGTGCATTCATTTATCATAGAATTAAAAATCCTATATAGAAAATGCAGGAAGTAGTGACGAGAAAAACAAAATCAACCACTTAACATTTTGGTGTATTTCCTTTCAATATATTTTCAATATATGTGTTTTTCTGTTAGATGTGTGGTTGAGATCATTCTGCTGATATAATTTGATTTTTTTCCTTATTGTAACATGAATACATTTCCTTATCTAATTATAAACTTTGCAAACATGGTCTGTTAGAACTATATTTTTCTCAACAGAGGAACAACAATTTACTTAATTTATTATGTATTATTTATTTATCCTTTTTTTGCTATTATAAATAGAAGTAACTTTTATATAAAACTTTCTAGAATCTACCCAAGGTGGAATTATTCCAGGAAAGCAAAGTCATTGATACTTTAGGGTCTCTGAGTGCTGAACTACTTTCCAGCAAGGTGAGCAAGTGCACAGAACTTTTTCACCCACAGGAGTTCATTAAAAACAAAACCCAAGCTACCATCAGAAGCACTGCATCAGTAACTGAATAGACACAAAGTTTCAGCTCTGCCGGTGCTCACCTGTAATCCCAGCAACTCTGGAGGCTGAGGCAGGAAGATGGCAAATTCAAGCCCAGCCTGGACAATTTGGTAAGACCCTGTCTTTAAAATGAAAAATAGGAAGGGCTGGGGGTGTAGCTCACTGGCAAAGCACCCCCAGGTTCAATCCCCAGTACTGGAAACAAACAAACAAACAACAGTTTAAACTTCATTTCTCTGATGAACATCTTTTTCCATGTATTTTGGTGAGTTGTCTGTTCAAGTATTTTTCCTACTTTGTTATCAAAATCTTTGTGTGTCTATTCATTGTGAGAACACTGTGCCTGGTAACAGTAGTAATCTTCTGTCCATTTCATTTGTTGTGAACATTTCCCTCTATTTGCTTTTTAAAGCTTGGCTGTTTTGATGCACCAGTATTTCCAATTCTCCTTTTCCTGACGTTTTCTCCTGTTCTGGCTGGCCCTGAGCACTGGGCAGGCTACTCATTTCTGACTCTAGTCCCTTTCAGTTGCCCATCATTGACAGGTGACCCTCTCTACCCTATAACATGCCCCCTGCCAACTCTGTTGAGAATTTTCTTTTCTTCTTTTATTTATTTTTATGGGCTGATACCTAGGCTGGCCTGGGCTCAAGGGATCCTCCCACCTCAGCCTGCATAGTGCTGGGACTACAGGTGTGAATCACCATGCCTAGCTACAGATGGCTCTCTTGGACAGTTCCCTGCCCTCAAGACCTCTCCAGGGGCTGGGTTGTGGCTCAGCGGCAGAGCGCTCGCCTCGCACGTGTGCGGCCCGGGTTCGATCCTCAGCACCACGTAAACATAAAATACATTGCATTGTGTACAACTAAAGTAAATAAATAAATATTTTTTAAAAATTAAAAAAAAAAAAAGACCTCTCCAACCAGATGCCACACCTTCCCCTATACCTGCTGGGCTTCCTACGTTCTTTCTCTACTTTTCTTATCTATATTCTGCCCATTTTTTTTTCTTTTTCTTTCTTTTTGGTAGTTGTGTATGGACAGAATGCCTTTATTTGTTTATTTTTTATGAGGTGCTGAGGATCAAACCCAGTGTCTCACACATGCTAGGCAAGTGCTCTGCCACTGAGCCCCAGCCCCAGCCCATTCTGCTCATTTCTTCATCCCCCCTGCGATGACTCCTGTGGAATTCTCTCCTGGATAACACAAATCATCTTTTTGCCCTCTAAACTTTCTTAACCGTTTAAGCACACAAAATTGCAGAAAATGTGTAACATATGCCTATGCATGTAGTACTCAGATTTTTATGATTTTAACATTAGCCACTGAATGCATCTAATTGTTAAAGGACAGGGCACATTGTCAACATCGTTACAATGCTCCTATGACCTTCTAAATCTTGCTGTCTGTCCCCTTTTCCTAGGGAGACCATGGTTCCAAGTCTGGTGTGTGTCCTTCGTCTATTTTTTTGTGCTTTTGCTACGTACATATGAGCAGGGCAAATGGGACTGGGGCTCCAGGGGGGTTGTAAGGCTCAGAGAAAGGCAGCCTCCAAGGAGCACAGTGGCCAGGCTCATGAGACCTCCCTGGTCAAGGGACCCTGAGGTCCTACGTATGTCTAAAAATACATAGTATTTTGCCTTAAGTGGTACCACATGACATATATTCTTCTGCCTGCAGTTTTTTTTTTTTTTTTTTTTCCACTTAACATGATATATTGAGATTGACTGCAGGTGGCTCCAGTTTATTTTAATTGCTGAATAAATAGATTCCACAGTATGAACTTACCCCAATTTGCACATCTGGTTCCCTGTTAGGGAGAAGGAAATTATTTTTATATTTTTTACTTTACAAGTGTGTTCTAATGAGCATTCTGACACTCATCCCCTTCGACATGTGAACGCGTTTCCACAGTTTTCCTCCCTAGAAATAAAATTGCTGAGTAGACACATCCTAGGCCACTAGATTCTGCAGGTTGTCCCCCTTCACAGTTTGGGAACTTGATTTCCCACATTCTCACCAAAAAGGCATTGACAGCGTTTGCACTGTTGCTAAATTGCTGGCCGTGAACTGTATCTCACTGTGGTTTTAATTTGCACGTTCCTGTTTACAAGGAAAACGTTTTCTCTGTTTGTGAATCGCTTTGTTACCTCCTGCCCCCTCCCACCCATCCCTGTGCAGGTGACTTGAGTGATCTGCTGGAAAAGGCAGCTCTGACCAGGCACAGCCAATCCCTCCAGGACCTCCCAGAGGCCCCAATTTGTAGGGTGGCAGACCGCATCCACCAGCTGTTGCCGTCCTCTGTGGCTCCACCAGGGCCAGGCAGGGCTCCGTGGTGCTCCCTCCATCTGCTAGGACTCCAGGCTGCCAGGGCTTGGGCTAGTTCCTCATAGCACAGATCCCTGCCTCTGGGTCTTCGGCTGCAGTTCTCTCTGTTTGTGTCCACCCCCTCCCCCCAACTCCTACAACTTTCAAAGCCCAGCCCATAGTGTGGAACTCAGGGTCCCTTGACCAGGGAGGTCTCATGAGCCTGGCCACTGTGCTCTTTGGAGGCTGCCTTCCTCTGAGCCTTACAACCCCCCTGGAGCCCCAGTCCCATTTGCCCTGCTCATGTGTATTTCCAGTGCCTGGAAGAAGCAACCTTGGGGAGTGGCAGTGACCTGCACTCGGCCACCTGACTGCCTCATGAGCAGGGAAACATGGAGGACTGAGCAAAGGGCAGGGCTTGGCCTCTCATGGGGCGCAGTCTTGAGTAAAGAGGAGGAAGGCCCTGGGTCTCTCTCACATCGACCACAGCTGGTCCCCCCTTTTGCTTGTTGTGTGTGATTGTTGTATATGTAAGAATTTTGTTTGGGAAAGGAGTTTAGTTGCTAAAAATATTTTTTAAAAACATGGCTTTGGGTGAAAATTGGCCACCAACCCTCTTCCTGATCACTGCAAATTTCTTTTTTTTTAAATGTTTTAAATTCTAATTTTTTTTTTTTTTTTGTACCAGGGATTGAACTCAGGGGCACTCAACCACTGGGCCACATCCCCAGACCTTTTTTGTATTTTATTAGAGATGGGGTCTCACTGAGTTGCTAAGTGCCTCGCCATTGCTGAGGCTGGCTTTGAACTCACAATCCTCCTGCCTCAGCCTCCCAAGTGCTAGGATTACAGGCGTGCACCACTGCGCCAGGTTATGTATTATATGTGATGTATGACAGCAGAATGCATTACAATTCATATTACACAAATAGAGCACAATTTTTTTATATCTCTGGTTGTACCCAAAGTAGAGTCACACCATTTGTGTCTTTATACATGTACTTAGGGTAATGATGTCCATCTCATTCCACAGTCTTTCCTACACCAGTGCCCCCTTCCTTCCCCTCCCTCCCCTTTGCTCTATCTAGAGTTCATCTAATCCTCCCATGATCCTCCCCCTCAACCCCAGTATGAATCAGTCTCCTCATATCAGAGAAAACATTCAGCATTTGGTTTTTTGGGATTGGCTAACTTCACTTAGCATTATATTCTCCAACTCCATCCATTTACCTGCAAATCCCATGATTTTGTTTTCTTTTAATGCTGAATAGTATTCCATTGTGTATATATATACCACATTTTTGTTATCCATTCATCTACTGAAGGGCATCTAGGTTGGTTCCACAGTTTAGCTATTACTGATCACTGCAAATTTCTATAGTCAGTGATGAAATCTGTGGAAGGTCGGGGTCTTCCCAATGTGGGTTTGCACTTTGGGGGCCCCAGCTCAGCCTACCAGGGAGACCTGGAGTAGAGGGTGGTTATCTCAGAGATTCTGGAGGACCCCTCCTTTACCTTGTGTATGATTCAGCTTGACACAACTGCAGCCATATTGAGTCATAGCAGCGATGGTGTCCTGAGTAACCCTGGTCAGTGTCCCCCTATAGTTCTCCAGCATACCATAGATAGCCAAAACCATGAAAGGTGTTGGAGCTTTACGACTAGACCCCGGTGCTGTCAGTGCCACGAATGTACCTGAAGTCTTTTATATTATTTTGAGCTAAACCAGGTGTCTTCTGATTTGGTTCATCCTATCACTACAGACACCCCTGCTTCCGTCCACATGACAGGGATCCACTGGTCCCAGGACCACGCTTCTATTAATGACTCCCCAGTAAATTGCACTCTGCAGTCCTGGCCTCTTTGGTCTCTTCATGGTCACACAGCTGATTGAGGATAGAACTTGAGCTGAAACCAGGCTGCTATCTGCCTCTTCTTTGGTCTCACAGCACCTTGCAGCCGGTTCTCAGCCACTGGGACCAGGTTGTTCCGGAGCACCTTGGGTCTGCCACTTCCTCACTAGCACTGGAGTTGGTGAAGCACAGGATGTAATTTTAGCTGACAACGGGATGAATCAGGATGATGGAAAATCGGGAGGAGAGCACCTTAGCAAACGCACCCTGTGGTGATGAGCAGTGGGGCTGGGAGGGAGGACGGGGTGGGTACAGAGCAGGCGTCCTCCTGCTGCTGCTGCCGTGCCCCTGCCTCAGGCGTTGTGCACCTGCTGTTCCTACACGGTCTTCACCTTGCAGCCACTCATAGGGCAGGTTCTAAGATGGGGACACCAAGACACACGAGGGAATCTACTTGCTCTAAACCCCCTCCGTCTCCAGACACCACAGCTACTTGCAGAGCTTTCTCTGGATCCAGGACAATCCAGCCAGTGCTCTGATGTGCCCGTAGGAAGCCCATTGTCCTTGTTGCTGCCAGGCAGAGCATACTGAAGGTGACACTGAGGCTGTGGAGACTCACGTCAGTGAGAACCATGGCAGGATGACTGGGACCAGAGGACCAGAGCACAGACGGATCCTTGGCAAGAGCAGGGAGTTTGTCTCTAGTGCTTTCTTGTCCCTGTCCCCAGTGTTTCCCTGAGAGCACACAGTATGCTCCTACTGGCCCAGCTGCTGAGCTCCGCCACATCACAGTGTCCCACGTTCTAGATGGCTCCGCTCTACTTCCTCTCATTCCACCCCTGCCACACGTGTATCCTCAGGTTCCTGCTGGATAGGTGTGATAAGAGCTGGGAGGAGCCGGGTATGGTGAGGCACCCCTGTAATCCCAGCTGCTCAGGAGGCTGAGGCAGGAGGAATGCATGTTCAAAGCCAGTCTCAGCAACTTAGTGAGGCCCTAAGTAACTCAGCGAGATCCTGTCTCTAAATAAAATACAACAATGGGGAGGAAACTATAACATTTCTAAGGATAAGAAGGGTGTACCTATCGTGAAGTTTAAAACACAGGTAGTGATGATGTCCAAGGTGGCGTGTTGCTAAACCAGCATCGCACATTTCCGTACTCCTTTATGAATAATGAAGTCCTTTTTCAGGATGTAATTACATGCTGAGCATCACAGTGGTAACATCCAAGTCATGACATTGCATTGTTAATATTGTGCCAAGACTCAGGAGGCTGAGGCAGGAGGATGGTTAAGTTTGAGGCCAACCTGGGCCATTTAGTGGACTTGTCTTTAAACAAAATTTGAAAAAAAGGGCTGGGATGTAGCTCAGTGGTACTTGCCAGCATGTGAGAGGCCCCGAGTTCAATCCCCAGTACTGGGGGAAAAATTGTACCAAGAGAGACTGAGAAAGCACGGCTTTGCTGACCTGCTCAATGGCCTCACTCCCATGGCCATGGCAAGTGTCCTCCTTGGGCTGCAGGAAGGCACCATGCTGTGGGGCTGTTTAGATCTGCTGGCTTCTGAGATTAAACCATCCTTGGAGCTAAGGACAGGGGAGGAGGGGGACTATGCTGTGATAGACATTGCATCTCTTGCCGAGGGAAGGTCATTGACAGACAGCTCCAGCTGCTCCCCCCTGTGGGTTGCCTACTGATTCTGTGTGGGAAAAAAAAGAAGCTGCTCCAAAGATGACAGCCTGGTGGAAGTTCTCATCAGACCCGTTCCTGAGCCCTGCAGGTCTGCTAGACAACTTCCTCCAAGGACTCCCTGTGGGCCTGTCTGAGCCTGTTTGGGACTGACCTGCAGCCTGGGGCTCTTCCCCAGCTCTCTTTCACCTGCCTCAGGGCTGGGTACTGCCAACGGCTCTGCTGCCTTCTCCTGCTTCTTCACATCTATCCTGCAGTAGGCCCCGGGAGCATCTAGCCCATCTCAGTGTCTGCTTCGTGGAGGACCTGAACCAAACACAAGCGGCACCTGGAGTGGTCCAAGGAAACAAGATGGGGAGGGATGGGTGGCACTGCCTCTTGGCGTGGTTTGCCTTTCCTGCCCACTGAGCTTCAGTGGCACCTCTGTCTGAGGGCCTCCAGGGGCCTCAGCCACAGCACAGAACTGCACAGCTCCAGCAGACACGATCATAGGGGAGAGGGGCAGTAAGAGTTCCCCAGTCCTGAGATACACTCTCTCGCACACGCACCAACCAGAAGCAGAGGGTTTTGTGGAGCACTGGAGTGGCCTTCTGAGGACACAGGGGAAGTACCAGCATCTGGAGAGACGCTTTACATATTGGGAGTCTCCCTCTGCGGTACTGTGTCCCCACCGAGAATACAGCCTGTGAGGCTAGGAGTCAGGGGGTGGCCCGGGAGGGCTCCACTCAGGCAGGGACCATGTGCTTCCCTCTATCTATTGGGACCTCCCGGGTGCAGGTCCCAGCCTGGAAAGGACAGCATGCTGGCCCGAGGACACAGCAAGGGTCCATGGGACTACAAAACACTGTGTGGCTGGGGACCTGCAGGAGAGGGTCACCTGAGGATCCATGGGAGGACACAGAGCTGCTTTTCACACAGGAGGCCAGGGAGGAATAGGTGTGACCACCCCCAGGTACTCTCCTGCCTCACTGAAATTGCAAAAAGGCATTTGCACCTTCCCTGGGTGTGAGATTGCCAAGGGCAACATTGCTGAGGCCACGCTGAGGGTGAGGGGGACTTAGCTCTGAATACTGGGGAGGGACAGGATGATTACCATGCCCTGAGACCAGCTGCTGAGACAGGGGCTATAGTTGTCTCCCCAGCCTCCTTCTCAGGGACAGAGGCCTCTGGGAACCGCTGTGGAATTGCCTCCCCACCCCGACTTAAAGAGAAAGCAGTAGAAGAGAGAAAGTCCACCTGGGGCACAAGGGTGGGCGTGGCATCCAGGAGTGTTTGCTCAGAAGTGCTGTGGGGGCGGGGCGGCTTGCGGGCCTCTACTCCTCAGGGCTGTGTGCAGCTCCCCAGGCCATTTCCGGCCTCTGCGCAAGGATGGGGGATGCTAACTCAGGCCCACTGCTGGAAGACATTGGACCCCTGAGACAGGCAACCCCGTTTGGAGGGCTTCCCTTGCTCTGGCGGTGCAGTCTCGGCGGTATCCCCAGCCTCTTGCCTTTGGACCCAGGCCTGGTGCCTAGAACCAGCAGAGATGCCTTGGGATTTAGAAGATCCGCTGCTGGGCGGGTGTACGGGGGATGGGCGAGGCTCTGTAAAAACCACTTAAAAAGGCAGCTTTTAACACGACATCAGTTTGGCTTTATGAAAATTCAGTATCTTCTTTCCTTCCTTCTTTTTTTTCTTCCCTTTTTAAAAAATTGGTTACATACAGATCACTGAAAAAAAAATCAGTCACGGAATGGGACGCGTTCGAAGCCTGGCCTCCGGGAACCGCAGGGCGCAGTTCTGGTCTCCCCAGGCTGTGGCTGCTTCCCGCTGGGAGATCCCCGCTGGGTTTAGCCTGTTATTCAGGCTTCGGTATTTCGGATGCCTTAAAAACAACAAACAAACGAACAAACAAAAACAAACAAACACAAACATTTATTTGAATGACGACCGCTTTTGAGGAGCGGGATGCATGCATCTTAGGTTTAAGAGCCCTAGCGCGCACTCCGGGCCGGGCGGGGCAGGTGACAGCTCCGCTTTGACTGGCAGGTGGAGGGTGGGCGCGGACCGCGCCGCTCGGCTGGCCAGGACCTCGGGGCGGAGCTGCGAGTCCGCTCAAAGACTGCCGCTCCGAAGTCGCCTGGCCGCGTGGGTACTGTCCCTCGGCGTGAATCCCAACCGCGAAGCTTTGCTCTCACAGTTCATCGTGAACTGTGACAATATCAGCCCTGCCAGGACACATTTCGAGGGAAAAGTGAAAACAGCCTGAGCTTTGCTCTGTGCCGTTTTTCCTGGTGAGCAACGTTTGCTACTGGAAATAGTCCCCGTGATCACGCCCTGAGCTTGCGCCTCTCGCTTCGCTCGTGCTGGGTAGTCAGCGGCTGGGGGGCGGTCACAGAGCGAGCAGCGGGGGGACAGACGTCCGCGGCGTGCTCGGAAAGCACGCGGGGCCCGCGCCCACCGCGTCGCTGTGCTCCGGGTCTTGGCACGGCGCTTAGTATGGAAAGAAAGGGGGGGGGGTTGCGAAATGCCCTCCCCTCTCCCTTCGATGTTAGAGAGATGGGGCTGGAGTGGGGGATAGGAGAGAGGGGGGGAGAGAACAGGAACGTGATGTCAGATTTAGAAATCCAATTAAAAAGAAAAAGAAAATTTGGTAGGACCGGAGCTGTGGCTCAGCGGCAGAGCGCTTGCCCGGCATGCGTGAGGCCCTGGGTTCGATCCTCAGCGCCCCATATAAATAAATAAAATAAAACGACCCAGAAGATCTGGTAGGCATCCCACAATGGTAAGATGCAACCAGAGGGGACCTGAAGCAGAGAGTCCCAGCCCTGGGGCAGTTGTGACATCAAAGCCTCGGACAGGCCCATTTCCCTTCCCATCTCGCCTCAAGGGCAGCAGCCGCAGATCACAGCTACAGGCAGCGCTGAAGAGACCCACAGCCGATTTCTGGAGCATTTGGCAACTCCCATCCGCTCCTTGAATAATGAGGTTCTCTTTCTCTGTACCACAGAAGGCAGAAAAGTATTAAAGCTTTAAGTTTATTAGTTCTTCCTTAAAGGGAATGTTTGCTCATGTTTGGAAATTTATTTATTCTTCTGGTTTTGAGCATATGTTACTAAGGAGAGAACCAAAGTGAAAATATAAGGAGGCCACTCTTGAAGCACTTGGCAACACAGGGAAGGGGCCTAATAAGGCAGGTGGCATGACAGGCTGGAGAGGAGCCAGATGGGGGACAGTGCAGGGGGTGGCATTCTGTCCTGTTTAGTGTGGTAGCCCCAGACCCCAGATGAAGCTTGGCACCTCTGACTGAGCTCTTTGAATAAATAAATAAGAAATGAAATTTCTAAATCGCGTTTTACTGATAGCTGCCCGGGGCGTGTCAGGCAGCACAGGGAGTGCAACCGCAGGGATTTTGTGCCTAAGAGGATGACTAGACCTGCATTTTAGTGACAGGCACGGGGAAATGGGAGAACTGAAGGTGGGTGGCCATCCCTGGAGAACATCCAGGAGGCCTGAGGCTATGCCCACGGGATGCCATCCTAACGCTGGTGTCCCTTTCAGGAACATCTGATGGTAGCTGTGTGGGGCTATGACCAGGACTGGGACAAGGAGGCTCCTTCCCTCCTCAGAAAGGGCGATCATTTAGGAGGACCAGAGACCCAGAGTACTGGGAGTGCAGGGTCTGGTTTGTTCAGTAGCATTCCTGTGGATTCCTCCAGAGTGTCACACTGAGCTCCCTAGGAGAGAGATGACAAGTGCTCCTAATACACGGTGACCCCAGCAGGTATCTTCCTAGCATTACTTTGGTAGTGCTGGGGTGTGAGAAAATCATGCAGCTATGTAGCAATATAATGTAGAGGAGTTGGTAATGTATACTACTAGTATTAAAGAAGTTTAGCTAAAATACGGGTTAGCAATAGTATTGTTATGGTGTGGATGTGAGATGTCCCCCTAAAGCTCTTGTTAATACAGGAATATTCATAGGTGAAATGTTTAGGTCATGAGAACTGTAATCTGATCACTCCATCCTGGTGTGAAGGGACTCACTGGGTGGTCACTATAGGTAGGTGGGGCATGGCTGGAGGAGGTAGGACACTGGGGTATTCCCTGCAAGGGTGCATCTTCTCTGTGGCCTCTTTCTCCCTTGCTCTGCTTCTGACCCCTCCATAAGCTTCCCTTTGCTGGGGCCTTCCCTCATGATGTTCTGCCTCACTTGGTCCTAGAGCAATGAATTTGGTCATCTATGGACTGAGAGACCCCCTTGACTGTGAGCCCTAAATAATATTTTCCTCTTCTTTCTGGTTGGGTATTTTGGTCACAGCGACAAAAACGCTGACTAAAACAAGTATAGGTGGTGGAAATTCTCATGGGAGGACGCCTGTCATCTCTAGCGTGGCATGTGTCAGGGCTTTATTTTCTATCTGCTAATTAATTCCAAAGGGGCCTCTGGTTGGTAACACGCTTGTGTATCTGCACTCCCCCCTGTGTGCCTTTCTTGGGGGTGTTGGTTCATTAGGATGGGGCAGTGTATTGATGCATATTAAATATTTCTTCCCCTAAAGTTTCTTTATAAAAACAACCCTATGGGCTGGGGCTGTAGCTCAGTGGTACAGTTCTTGCCTCACATATGTGAGGCACTGGGTTTCATCTTCAGCACCACATAAAAAATAAATGAAGATATTAAAAAAAAAAGATAAAACAACCCTATGATTTTAACTTATATATGTTAAACTGGCCTGAATGTTTGTGTCCTCACCAAAATGCCTGTGTTGAAATCTAATCACCACAGTGATTTCACCTTTGGAGGTGATTAGAGATGAATGTTTGTATAAAAGAGGCCCTGGAGGGGCTGGGGTTGTGGCTCAGTGGTGGAGCGCTCACCTAGCAAGTGCATAGCCTGGGTTCAATCCTCAGCACCACGTAAAAATAAACACATTGTGTACAACTAATAAAAACAAATAAATATAATAATAAAAAAAGGCCCTGGAGGACTGCCTCACCCCCTCCCACTGGGTGAAGACACAGAGAGACAATGCCATCTCTGAACCTGGAAATGGCTCTCTCTTGACCCCAAATCTGCTGGTGCCTTGATTGTGGGCTTCCTAGCTCCTAGAATTGAGAAAAATAAATTTATGCTATTTAAAAGCCACCCAGTCCATATTTTATTATATACAGAATGGACTGAAAGCAATAAAATGCATTCACATTAACTGTGTGTGTGTGTGTGTGTGTGTGTGTGTGTGTGTGCGTGTAATGCACCCATTTAAAAATGAGTTTTATTTATTTTTAGTTTTGCAGTACTGGGGATCAAAACCAGGGCCATGCACGTGCTAGCAAGACATCTACCACTCATTTACACCCCCTGCCCTTAAAATGAGTTTTGACAAATGAATATACCCATGTGACCTGGCCACAATCAACACACAGAATATTTTCACCACACTAAAAGGTACCCACATGGCCCTTCTCAATGAATCTTAGTCCGCTGCTACTTTCTGTCACTAATTGGTTTTGCCTTTTCAATGGCTTTGTGTAAATGAAGCCCTGTGGGATATCCTTGTCTGCATCTGACTTCTTTCAGCAACATAATGCATTTGAGATTCACCTATGTCGTATTTGTTCAGCATTTGTTCTTTCTTAATGCTGAGTAGCATTCCAAGGTATAGACATCCTGTAATTTATTTATTCCCCTACCTGTTGATGGACATTTGGGTTATTTCCAGTTTTGGGCTACTCTGATTAAAGCCGGTATTAACATTCATGTTTAAGTCTATATGAACTCATATTTTCTTTTCTCTTAGGCAAATCACCCTCCAAACTTTTCACGGCTCATTTTCCCCTGTCACATTAAGTATGCTCTTGGGGCTAACGGTGTAGGTTAGTGGGAGAGCACATTTAGCCTGCACAAAGCCTTGGGGCTCAGTACCACTCCTTAAAATTAAGTATAGCCGGGCGCAGTGGCGCACGCCTGTAATCCCAGCACTTTGGGAGGCTGAGTCAGGAGGATCACGAGTTCAAAGCCAGCCTCAGCAATGGCGAGGCACTTAGCAACTCAGTGAGACCCTGTCTCTAATAAAATACAAAAAAAAAAGGGCTGGGGATGTGGCACAGTGGTCCAGTGCCGCTGAGTTCAATCCCCGGTACCAAAAAAAAAAAAAAAAAAAAAAAAAAAATTAAGTATACTTTTTTTTTTCTTGTTACCAGGGGTTGAACCTAGGGACACTTAATTACTGAGTCACAGCCCCATCCTTTTTATTTTTTTGAGACAGGGTCTTGCTAAGTTGCTTAGGGCCTAGCTAAGTTGCTGAAGCTGGCTTTGAACTAGTGATTCTCCTGCTTCAGCCTCCCAAGCTGCAGGGATTACAGGTGTGCACCACCGTACCCGATGAGTACACTCTTAATTGTCCTCTACAGAATGGTCCAAATCACCTTCCTTTCTTTCCCACCTTTCAGCCAACGAGGAGGTTGCCTGCAGATCTCTCCACAGCCCCTGAAGGGTCTGAACTTCAACATGGATCAGTTTTCTCCACATAAAAAGCTTCCCATTGGTGTAACCTACCATCTGAGTCCCATTGCAAATGCCTCCCTTTCATCAGCTGTCCCTGCATCAACCACAGCGTCTTTCCCTTCACTGAACCCTGCAGCACTTTGGACAGTGCTCGCCTTGCATTATGATCACAGTGGGTTCTTTCTTTATAATGGCAATTACTTTCAATAAGCTCTCTGTGAAAAAGGAGTCAGTGAATACTGAACACTGAAATGCAGGGCAGGTTCCTAGGAGCCTTTGGCCACATTTTTAGCAACACATGACCTTGTTTTACATTTGTTTAAAAATTCAACCTCTGTGATTGGCTATGAACATTGAGCCCTTGGCCAACAGTACTGTAATCACACCTGAAGGAAGGTTCTCTAATGTTTGTGTTTTCTTCTTCTTCTTTCTTCTTTTTTTTTTTTTTTTTTTTTTTTTGGTGTCAGGGATTGAACTAAGGGGCACTCAACCACTGAGCCACATCCCCAGCCCTATTTTTATGTTTTCTTTAGAGACAAGGTCTCACTGAGTTGCTTAGTGCCTCACCATTGCTGAGGCTGGCTCTGAACTCGCAATCCTCCTGCCTCAGCTTCCCAAGCTGCTGAGATTACAGGAGTGTGTCACCATGCCCGGCCATTGTGTTTCCTTTATAATGTGAGTCGCAGCCTTTTTGGGCTTTGGAGCCCCAGACTGTACTTCAGCTGTCTGCTTGGGGGCCATTTAAAATAGCAAAATCACCAATAAAAGTAAGAAAAAATGTCTACATACATAGACTGCAGAAAGGACACTTGTTTATAGTACAAGGGCTGAAACAGGGAGATGGGAACATGAGCATTAGTGACTCAAATTTTTTGTTGTTCTGTGGAGGTCCATGAATGAGATGGTGCTTTCTCTATCAGCTGTTATCGCTGCCTGACCTAGGGCGGGAACCTGATAGTGAGAAGCACCTGGGAGAAAATCAGAGAAAAATAGACACTGTTACCAAAATTTTAAAGTAACTTAAAATTTGCTGTCCACCTTCTGTGTCAGACCCAAGCTGGGAGGAGGGTATATATTAGTGAAAAAAATTGGAGACACTATTCTCACAAATTGGGATAGAGCCAGAGGAGGAGGTGCCAAGAGTCGAAATGTACAATTTCACCAGAAAGGCAAAGATTACTCTGCAGACAGAGTTAATGACTTACTATAGTCACACTAAAATCAACTTCCACGAGCACCAGGCAGCACAGGGTAATGTTAAAAGCATGGCTGGACTAGGCCACTTGGTTTTGAATTCTGGCCTTGACCTGTTATTAGCTGGATGACCTTGGGCATGTTGCTTGACCTTTCCTTGCCTCAATTCCTGCTCTGTAACAATAGGGCTAGCACATCATCTACTTCTTTGGGTTGTCATAAGGATTACATGTTAATATTTGCAAAGCATTTAGACAAGTACCTACTGTAGTAAGTACATGTCAGAGGAATCATATTTTAAAAATGCCTATGTAGCACCTAATTTATCTGAAGAAGTAAATCTTGTTGGATCAATTTGGTTGGGAGAAAGAAGTAGGTAAGTGGGGAGTGCGGCTGTTATTTCTACTTAGCATTTTCATCATGGAGCCAGGGAAATGTGGGCCCAATGGTGTAGGTGATTGGCCTTGGTAGAAGATCAGCCAGTGGGCAGAGCTGTTCTGCACTGACTGCAGGACCAAATCACAGCTGCTCCTGAGGCTGGAGCCATTCTGCTCAGTCTCTTGTGAGTCACAAAGACCCAGGAAGCATATGCTCAAGTTAAGTTGACAAGGATTAACTCAGGGAATGCTCCCACTAAAAGAGAAATTAAGATTTAAATAATCTAAAACATTAGAAAAATAATTCTATAAAAATAGGATAAGGGCTGGGGTTGTGGCTCAGTGGTAGAGCGCTTGCCTAACGTGTGAGGCTCTGGGTTCGATTTTCATCGCCAAATATAAACAAATAAATAAAGGTCCATCAGTAACTAATAAAAATTTAAAAATTTAAAAAATAACATGAACAATCACAAAGTAAAAGCATGGATGGATTTAAAAACAAATTAAACCAAGACCCAGGAATGACCAGAGAGTTTAATTTCAAGAATCAGAGGGGACCATGACATTCTTCTGAAAAGCCCTGGTAGAATAGTATTTGACAAACACATGGTAGAAAAACTCCACCATGCCTCTTATATGGAATCAAAAGCACATAACATGCTAGTGCCAGAAAACAAGCAGGGATCTGTTTTCCAAATTAATCGGGGTGCCAAAGGTCCCATGTTCAACGGAAACTTACAAAATGTGGTAGAGGAAGCTGTACTCGAAGGAGTGGAGAATAGATTGCAAGAGGAAACTCACTGTTCGGTCTAGAAAAAGAGAGCTAAATATTAATTTCATTCTTTTGAGAATGAAAGGGTCCCCCCCACCCCCAGTATCATGCCTATAGTAAATGAGAAAATGGTCAGAGGGACTTAGACTTAGAAAACCCTTTTATGTGCGTGGATGGATGAATGCTATGAAAATGGGAGCCTCATGCCACCCTTGAGGAGGGTTTGAGATTTATCATAGAAAATGTAGTTTAGATGTCTGAGCACGTGCTCACGCTCAGGGGAAAATGATAGCTGGTCTCAGGTTTTCAGGGAATACTGCCTATTCCTTATTTCACTTGTTTTAGAATTTGGGAGCCATCTGTTTTTTTTGAAATATGAAGCCAGTACTGGTAGCTGTAGCAGGCGAATGACTAAGACAAAGGAAGGCCAGGCTGAGTCCAGGAATACAGGAGCATGTCTTAAACACTGCTGTTTTTGCCACTGATATTAACAGTAATTACATTTTGGGACATTGTGATCACAACAAAAAATCACCTGTTGCCATCTGTGTGAATAAACCACACAGGTGACTTTTCAGTAGCTTAGAGGAGCCTGGCTATTCACGGTAGCAAGTCAGTGTGCAACGTCTACACGCTGTTCTATTATGAAAGGAACCTGGCACTTCGGCAAAAGGGCATGTGAAAGATTTATTAAGATCCCAAAAGTAGTAATCTAAAATTTCAAGCCAATTCACATCACAAAATGTAGGCTTGTTTCACATCACTCCTTATACAAGCATCATCCTGGTCACGTGGACCTACTTTACAAATATACAAATAGTCCCTGCTGTCTGCTATGAATCCTTTAATCTGAAGCCTGACTTTACTTGGGAGAGAGGAAAGCGGGGTTAGTATATACTTTGCATTCAATTTTCTTCTTTCCTCTTGACTTTTTTGGAAAAATATTCTCTCATGTCCTTCTCTGCTTCAATTTTTAGTCAAATAATAAAAACCAAAAACCTGTCAATCATGCCCAAGAACAATAAGGCACCCAAACACCTGTATCCAAGAAAAAGACAAACTTTAAAACTCTGAAATGAAATTAGATGTTAATAAGGGACTTCTATTTCAAACACCAATTTCTGTATTTTCCAGAATGTCCGTATCATGCAGAAGACAAACACTATTTTTTAACTTCCTTTTTAACATTTATGTATCCTAGTAGTGCCATTCTTTCAGTATTTTAAATGCAAAGCATTCTAGCTAATTAGTGATGTAGCCTGGGAACCTCTCTCTTATCACATTGGTCCTATAGGAAAATATCTGTGTAGTTCAAAATGGCTGTACCTGCTGGTTAACTTGGGCAAACATTAGAAATTACTTGACTTTCAAGTTAAGAATCATTATCACCATCAACTACTGATCTTAGTTTTTTTTTTTTTTTTTGGTACCGGGGAATTGAACTTAGGGGCACTCGACCACTGGGCCACATACCCATCCCTTTTTTTGTATTTTATTAGAGACAGGATCTCACCGAGTTGCTCAGTGACTCGCCATAGCTGAGGCTGGCTTTGAACTCATGATCCTCCTGCCTCGGCTTCCCAAGTGCTGGGATTACAGGCGAGCGCCACTGCGCCCAGCTCAACTACTCATCTTTTAGTACAGCAAGAGGGACACAAAGTAATAAAATATCCACTCTGTCAGGTATATACAAATAGAAGTTGAAGTTGTATGGAATGTTGAGGGGGAAGAAAACAGCAACTGCTGCAAGAGAAGGTAGTTTGGAAAGTCCTCATGATTTTGACCTTTAGCTTAATCCTTGCAGGGAAGGAGTAAGAAGGAGTAAGCTCTGTAAAAGGCACAAACGTTCTAATGACAGATGCCTGGGCAGGAAGGTGGGAGTCAGTTTTTTCTTTTTGAAAACATTTCCACGGTGCCATGAGGAATAACATTTTTGGAACAAAGATTAATACGTTATAAAGGTTCTTTATTAAATAGAT
Organism: Tamias sibiricus; assembly: GCA_025594165.1. Taxonomy (NCBI): domain Eukaryota; kingdom Metazoa; phylum Chordata; class Mammalia; order Rodentia; family Sciuridae; genus Tamias; species Tamias sibiricus. The sequence goes on along the minus strand of CM046666.1, from coordinate 134,034,950 downwards.
GGGGTCAGAGGAAGGCTGTCCTCAGAAAAGGAAGGGGGTGAAGAGGATCTGAAGGAAGGAAGCATCAGACTGAGGGGACCTCAGGTCAATTTTAGGCTTAATAAAAATATGCAGGTGTGCAAACACTGTAGTAAATCCTTCGAATGAAGTGCTTATTTTCCTGGAGAAACAGTTATAGTCCCAGTGTAGATAGGTGGATAAGCAACAGAAACATAAACACACTTGATCTTCAGGTTGGCCTTTGATAGTCTTGTAAACTTTGCAAAGCAACCCACCTTTTGACATTCGAAAGGGAGGAAAATCCAATTTCAGTGATTGAAACACCAAATTCTGATCCACTGAGATGTTCCCAGACCAATTCAGAAAAATAAAGAGCAAACTTACCTGTTAGTTAATTCTGTGGAGAGAAAAAACACCTCAAAACCCATTCATACAAAAACATGACTCATGGTTTCAAGGTTAATACAGTTTGTAGTGAGGAACTCTAGTGACAGAGAGAAGGGGTTGGCTCAATGGATTTAACCTTCCATTCCCCAAACCAGTTTACCATACACTAAGGTGGGAAAACCTAACTTAACAAATACCAAGCTCTGAATTCCTTTTTTTTTTTTGGCGGTGCTGGGGATTGAACTCAGGGCCATCAACTAAGCTATATCCTCAGGCCCTGAAATCCTGTTTTCTTTTAGAAGAGATTTTTCTCAGTTGCCTAATTGTGTTTTCAGTTGGAAGCAATAAAAATTAAAATGCTAATATGCCAATACATAACATATATATTATATGCTAATACCCAGTACGTAGATAGTAAATCTGGCAGTCTTTAGTGCCAACAGATTTAATATTATTTTCTAGGGCAACACGCACACTTCAACCACCCATGGACTGAATAGTATATTTTATGCTATTTTTTTTTTTTTTTTTTGGCAGAGCTGGGGATTGAACTCAGGGCCTCCCACATGCTAGGCAAGTGCTTTACCACTGAGCTACATCCCCAGCCTCCACTATTCACCTCTTAAACCTATCATTGCTCCCTAGAATTTTTCATTGACATTAAATTGAGCTAGAGGAAACTGATGAAATGTCAGTTAATTTTGCTATTATAAATACTCTGACAAAAATATCAGTTTAAATTTAACAGTTAATATAGTTTTGGACTATGGATATAATTTTCCGTACAATTTCAGTTTCTCACATAAAGTTAAATTAATTTTAGGCTGTAGAATGATTCGGATTGGTCGTTTAAAAAAGTAAATAGATTTTAAAATAAAAATTTTCATATATTGTTCACAAAAACTTGGTAATACAACATGCATTCCTGGATTAGTACTGATAATAGATGGTGGCTGACATTTTAATGAGTACTCCTTCCAGTCCCTTCTACCTCTTTGAATATGTTAACATACAAAGAGTGATAAGAAACAGAACTCTTATCTTTCCATGAGGTTCTTAGATTCTATTTAAAGTGCAGTAATTCCCAAAGGTGGTCTCTGGGCCACCAAATATCTATGCCTCATATTCTCTGGCAAAGAAAATGTCTTTCCTACTAGGTTTTTTTTTTTTTTTTTTGTACCAGAGATTGAACCCACGGGCGCTCAACCACTCAACCATATCCCCATCCCTTTTTGAGACAGGGTCTTGCTAAGTCCTTAGGGACTTGCTTTGGTGCTGAGGTTGGTCTCAAATTTGTGATCCGCCTGCCTCAGTCTCCCAAATTGCTGGGATTACAGACATGCATCATCATGCCTGGACCTCTTTTCTACTAGTTTTAAAAGGCAACTGGAGGCAGGCCTTTCTACAGCTACATCACAGAGATAGCAAATGCTACCTTGTTTTCTTTAAGCTCATGAAAACTGTGCCATGACTTTTTGGAAAATTGTGAACAGGAAAGTTGTCTTCAAGAGAAGCACCACCATACTCAGCACCTGAATGTCATGGGATCAAGCCAGTATCAACCATTTGACAACCTAGCATAAATGGCCCAAGAAATCACGCTTATTTTTCAACAATGGGGTAAATTTTCAAAAATTAAAAAACAAAGTTATAACACATTATAAAAAAAGCTACATCTACTTTGTTCTGGCTAAGCTGAATTCTGGTTGTTTCATCAGTTAACAAGAAGCCTGGGGAAACTGACAAAAAGAATCCAAGCAACATAGCTTCTGAACACCTGGCATCCTGAGAGGACTCTAGAGGACGCATTTTTTTTTTTTTTTTCTGATCTCAATTAACAAGTAAATGTTCTGTTGGGTACAAATGATTTCCTCTCTCACAAACTTTAAAAACAAGGCACAAAATCCACATTAGAATATAAGTTTTTTAATTTTTATAAATAACTTATCTGTTACAAAGATAGTTTACCCAGCTAAATCACAAAACCATCAACTCAAGATATCCAAATTACGTTTTATTAATAAAACAAGTAAAAACTGATTTATCAATCTTCACATAGAACTGCAGATGAAGCTGAAAAACAAAGCCTATTTTTAAAACAAAATGCATCCAATGTAAGGGCTCTGGGTCTATTGTCTAATTACCTAGGATTGTCATATTTCTTTCCATATACATAATGTAAAGCCTGGAAGCTGAGGCTTTGACATTCATAGAGATCACTGTAATAATCTTGATTATTTAAAACACAGCCACTTGCAAACATTTACAGTGGGTGACAGTCTACATTACCTCCTATCTTTTACTGTATTTCAGCACTTCCCTTAGCCCCATTCTAAGCACTGATATATAGTTTCATAATTCTTTTTAAATGCATACTGTTATCTTTTCTTGATTCCATTTAGTTATATACATTCCTGATCATCTGAATACTTATTTTCCTTACAAAAATATATCATCAAAATAAAGAGATGCTTGAGGTTGCTTCAGTGTTCAAGTTTGCTTGTTTTTCTTTTTTCCAGCTTTTCTTCAGTTGTCCTAAATATGAATAGCCTTGTTTTATAAATACACGTTACTGCCACCAAGTCAGGTTTAGAAACAGATTGTCCCAACAGTAAAGCATTTAAACTTCTTTCCAAATATAAGGGCTGTCGGTACTGCTGCTGTTGCTGGTTTTGAAACTGTACTTTCCCGATAAAAATCTCCCATGAAAGTTCTGTGGGGCACCAAGCAGATGAGGCACGCTTTGCAAGTGGGTTAAAATACCTTCTGTTTTAAGCTTCCCCATGGAAGACAAAACACCATGTTGTGCTACCCACTTCTAAAGTCAGCACACAGTGTGACCTACTGACATAATTCTTGTAATACTCTCTGCAACTCACTGTGCAGCATCTGTATATGTCTTCACAGAACATTGGCACCCATGAGGGCAAAGTACAGGGTAAGGAAAGTTATTTTGTGCATAGTTTCATTTCATTAATGCTTTTTTATTTTACGGCATTGCTTCTCTTAGGTAAGGCTTAAAAAGAGACATGATCGTGCTTAATCACTAAAAGGAAAAAAGAAAATTAGTTAACAAAAGGCTATTACACTATACATATAGAAATATAAGAAAATAATAAAGAAGAAATCACTTAAGCAGACTCGAGAGATCTGTACAGTAGGAAAAGCTTTGGGGTATTTCACTGCATGTTTGTACAGACAATGCATGCTGCTTTCCTTTTCATCTTGAGACCCTAGATTCTGGCTTCACAGAGACATTTTCAGGGAAGACAAAGACAAGGCCAAGAGTACCACAGATGTGTGAAGGTCTTCCCCTAGCCACTGACACTATGCGGCTGCAGTTTTTAAATAGTTAAACCTTGTTCCTTCTCTTTGTGTATGTAGTGTTTCACTGAAAGCTTTAAAAATAAAAAAGCTATCATTCTATTTCTTCCTCCTGTCAAAATTCAGTAGTGACACGAGGGGAAAAAAGTACTGGGAACACCTAGGCATCAACATAGTGAGAATTAGCCGTAACGGGCTCCTGGTAACACTGTACATGGTCAGGCAGCGGGCAACCAAGTCTTTCAGCAGATTACCTTTCAGGTGACGGATTTCAACTGCCTGTGACAATATACTGAGGTATTATTAGCTCTGTGGGCTGACACTTAATATTAGCACAACACCATCTTGTCACACCTTCAATTTGACAAAATCCTATGTAGCAGTGAAATGTTGCCCCGATGACAGACTAGTTTCTTGAACTTTAGATGTGGTTTTAGAGAAGACATAGGGCCTTCTGGCTCAGAAATGCCGCGGCATCTCGCACTGTTCACAGCGGATTAAGGCTGGATGGTTCAAAAAAGTACAGGCAGTGCAATTCCACTGAGCCCCCTCATCATCGTCTGCATCTTGAGTCTTTGGTGTTTTGATGGTAGACCTTTGATCTGTAAGAAAGAAAAAATTTTATTTTATTGGCAAAGATCACAATGTCTGACACATTACTGGCAACTCTAAATATCATTTGTACTGCGTGGCATGAAGCAGTCTGTTAATCAAAGGAAGCCAATAGCTGAAACTGACACCGTGCTTGACCACTGCCAGCCTTCACTGATCTGGTGCTTCTCTGGAGAAGAGCAACACGAACATGATAGAACCACCCCCACATCTCCTTAAGGGAGAAAACAGCATCATTTTCCCCAATTTATAGTAGAAGAAAGGATATCTAATAGCAAACTCTCCATAATGTCACTTAATATTGTAAAAGTGTCCTAATGCAAAGCAATACTGAGTGTATTTATGTCTCATTAAGGTTAGAATCAGTCATTTCCCACTGAAGTCATCTCTGTATTTCCACTGAATGTTCTGTATCTACTGAAAACATAAACCTTGGATAACATAAATCAAATATAAAGAACTAATTTATTGTCTTATTTAACTCTATCAAAATAGACCTTGAAGAAGTACATCAGTATGAAAACTTCTACCAAATTTTCTTACTTTTAAAAAAATCACATTTACCATGGTAGAACAGAAACAACCTTAGGCAGCCTTTTCATTCTGTTGAAAGTTTCCTCTTTTGTGCAGAAGCTATTAAGAGTGATGCATTCCCACTTGTGTATTTTTGCTTTTGTTGCCATATCCAAAAAAATCATTGCACAGAACAATGTCAAGGGGCTTTTCCCCTATGTTTTCTTCTAGCAGTTTTATATCTGAAGTTTAACTCTTGAATCCATTTTGAGTAAATTGTGAGGTAAGGTTCCAATTTTATACTTCTACTTGTGGATATTGTTTTCCCAACATCATTTTAAAAAAGAGGCTATCATTCCCCCATTATGTGTTTTTGGTAGCCTTGTCAAAGATAAGCTCACCACAGATGCATATACTTATTTCTGGGCTCTCTATTCTGTCCCACTGGTCTATATGTCTGTTTTTATGTCAGTACCATACTGTCTGGTTATTGTAGGTTTGTAATCTATTGTGAAATAATGGGGTCTTCTGTGGTTCCTTTAGCACCCTGAAAGTGAATCTGTGAGTTACTTTGAAATATATTAGTTCCTCTAATCTGTGAATAGAGGATGCTTTCCATTTATGCATATTCATTAGTTTCCTTCATCAGTGCTTTATAATTCTGGTATATAAACATTCTACCTCTTTGGTTAAGTTTATTTGTATTTATTCTTTTTGTTGCTACTGTGAATGGTATTGTTTTCCTGATTTCCCTTTTTCAGAGTTCACTGTGTATGAAAACCTGATTTTTTAAAAAAATTTTTAGTTGAACATGGACACAATACCTTTATTTTACTTATTTATTTACTTTATTGTGGTGCTGAGGATTGAACCCAGGGCCTCATGTGTGCAAGGCAAGCATTCTACCACTGAGCCATAATCCTAGACCCCCTAATTGATTTTTGTATGCTGATTTTGTATCCTGCAATTTTACTATATTCAATTATTAGTTTTAATAGTTTTTTGTTGTTGAATCTTTAGGGTTTTCTACATATATTGTTGTCCTCTGTTATCCTTGGGAAAAACACTGAATGGCCCCCAGTGGATGACTGAAATCATGGATCACACTGAACTCTATATATCCATGTTTATTCCTATGCATACATACCTATAAGTTCAATTTATAAATTAGGCATCATGAGAGAGTAACAGTAACTGATGATAGAATAATTATAATAATACTACAACAAAACTTATTTAAAACTTACTACTTTTCAGACCATGGTTGACTGTAGGTAACCAATATGAAAGCAAATGCAGATAAGGCGTGACTACTATACATCCTGTCTTCTGCAAACAGAATTTAACTTTCTCTTTTTTGATTTGGAAATCTATTGTTCATTTTTATTCTCTAATTGCTCTCACTAGAACTTCACACTGTGTTGAAAAGAAGTGGAGATAGTAGGCATCTCTGCTTTGCACCAGCTCTCACAAGGGAAATCTTTCAGTTTTCTCCCACTAACTGTGATGTTATCTGTGTTTTTCATACATGGCCTTTATTATGTTGAGGAAGTTACTTCTACATCTATTTTGTTAAGAGTTTTAATCATCAATGGATGTTGAACTTGGTCAAATAATTTTTATGCATCTACTCAAATGACCACAATAGTTTTTTTTTTTTTGTGGTACCGGGGATTGAACTCAGGGGCACTTGACCACTGGGTCACATCTCCAGCCCTTTTTTGTATTTTACTTAGAGGCAGGGTCTTACTGAGTTGCTAAATGCCTCACCATTGCTGAGGCTGGCCTTGAATTCTCAATCCTCCTGTCTCAGCCTCCCAAAGTGCTGGGATTACAGGCGTACGCCACCACGCCCGGCAATAGTTTTTCACTTTCACTTTCTTTCTGTGTGTTGTATCATACTGACTGATTTGTGTAGGATCAATCATTCATTCTTCCATCTTAGGGATCAATCTCAATCATGGTATATGATCCTTTTAGTGTGTTATTAAATTTGTTTGCTATTATTCTTATGAGGATGGGGATTGTAGCTTAGTAAAAGAGCACTGCCTAGAGCATGCATCAGACCCAGTACTGCAAAAAAAAATTTTTTTTTCTTTTAATGAAGATTTATGCATTCATGTTCAACAGGTATATCACTCATGAAGATATCTGGTCTGGAGCTTTTTTGTTGTTGTTAGGAGATATTTTATTACAGTTACTTATTTGTTACTGTGTTTGGGCTATTTCTTCTTCATTCAGTTTTGGTAAGTTATGTGATGCTAGCAATTTACCCATTCACAGGGTATTGAGTTTGTTGGTATATATATACATACATACACACACACATATATATGTATATATACATTCCTAATAGATCCTTAAGGTCCTTTGAGTTTTGAGGCTTCTCTCTCAGTTCTGATTTTGAGTCTTCTTGTTTTTCTTAATCTCTCTAGCTAGGAGTTTGTCAACTTTATCTTTTTAAAAAAATGTTTAGTTTCTTAAATTTTTGTATTGTTTTAAAATTCCCTGATTTATTTTTATGCTACTCTATTGTTCCCCTTCTACTAACTTGGGTTTTAGTCTGTTGTTCCTCTAGTTCCTTGAGTATAAAGTTAGGTCGTTTGTGATCTTTCTTCTTTTGAACTTACCTCTTTGTATCGTTTTTGTTTGATCTCATAGATTTTGGTATATTGTGTGTGTTTTTTTTTCAAGATACTATTTAAATTCCCTTTTCATTTCCTCAAAGACCCAATGGATGTTCAAAAGTGTGTTGCTTACATTTCCATGAACTTTCTGGCATTCTTGTTAATGATTTCTAGTTTCATTCCACTGTGGTTGAAAAAGATAATTGGAATGATTTTGATCTTCTTAAATTTGACTTGTTTTGTGAACTAATGTGTGATTGATTTATCCTAGAGAATGGTCCATGGGACCTTGAGATAAATGTATATTCTTTCGCTGTTGTGCAGACAGTTCTATATTGTTTGTGCCTTCCTTTTGAGCTGATCCTTTATCATTTACATATAAATATTATATATATATAAAATGACTGTGTTTAGAGACACATTTACACTTAAAAATCTATTTTATCTGATACAACCACTCATGATTTCTTTTGGTTACAATCTACATGAAATATCTTTTCCCATCCCTTCACTTCCAGCCTATGTATGTCTTTACATATAAAACAAGTCTCTTGTAGATAGCATATTGTTGGATCCTGTTTTTAAAAATTCATTTATTCTATGCCTTTGGATTTGTGAGTTTAATCCATCCACATTTAAGGCAATAATTGCTAAGTGAAGACTTCTTACCATTTTGTTGTTTCTAGTATGTTTGGCAGCTTTTTGCCCCCTCTTTTCCTCTTTTACTGTCTTCATTTTATGATTTTTAAAATAGCGATTTACTTTGCTTCTTTCTCTTTCTCTTTTCTGTATCTATATAGGGTTTGTTCTTTGTTGTTATCCTGAGACTTGCATAAAATATCTTTTAGCTATAGCTATCTAGTTTAAGTTGTAACAACTTAACTTCAATTGCATACAAAATACTATACTATCAGCACCCTCATCCTGCCATTTTGTGTTCTTGTAGTCAAAGTTTGCTTTCTAAAAAATTGTATATTCATTAATAAAATTTTAATATTTTAAATTTCATATTAAAGTAAATTATACACAATTGTAGTGTTATAGTAACTGTATGCATATGTCTACATATTTACCTTCAGTAGTATGGTTTATTCACTTGATTCCATTTCTATACCATTTTAATGCCTGGATCAAAACATACAGACATATTTTGACATGTCTCAATCTGGTATGCATATATTCTGTGACTATCAATGATGTAAAATGAAAGCAGGTAACACTTTCTGAAAACCATTCATCTCTAATTCAGGAAATTTTGATTAATTAAAGTCATATCAATATTAAATAAAACAGGACACTATGAAAAAAAATAAACTTCCCTAAAAGTGTCATCATTTATCTAAATTGAAAGAATACAAATTTTTGCCCTTGATGATTTATTTTAAAACCAAGACTTGCTATTTTGGGAATACACAGTAATCCCTAAGGTCATGTGTGTTACTATTTTTTTTTTAATTTTTAATTTGTTTTTTAGTTGTTGATGGACCTTTATGCAGTGCTGAGAATCAAACCCAGTGCCTCACACATGCCAGGCAAGCGCTCTACCACTGAGCCACAACCTCAGCCCACATCTATTACTCTTAAGAAGCTAAATTCATTATACCTTTGCGTCCTCCCCAGCCCCCAGCATATAAATGAAAATAAACAAACATCTTCCTAAAGAATCCATCCAAGAATGCCAAAGTTTGAAGTACTTCTAGAGTGGAAGGTTGTTAAAAATAAAAAGTTTCTAAGATCTCGCTTTTCAAAATTAACAGTTTTCACACTTAATGGATACACTAACCTTTGGGTTTTGGTGGCACAGGACCTACAAATCCAATATTGTCATAAAAGTTATGAATAGCGCTGGGGTTAAAATGTGGTCCTGAAATATATAAAAAAGTAAATATATCAATGTTTATAGTTCAAAAATACTTATTTTATTTTTTAAAGAAAGCATTTCTTTCTAAAAATGCTACAGTATAAAACCAAAGAAATGCTTTTCATTATTTTCACCTCTATCTCAAATTATATGTAAGATTTCAAAAACATATTTCAAAATATAGGTATAATATAGCATTCATATACAGAGGTAAGTGGTAAATTGGGAAGAAGTCAAACTAAAGATGGTAAGAAAGAATTAGAAGCAGACCCCTGTTCTATGTTACAAATTAAAATAACTTAAAATTTAAAAAGTAACTTTAAATTATCAAACATGGACTTAAATAACTACATAGCCTGGCCCCAAGTAAGTATAAAAATCTTGTGCTAATGTGATAATAATGATTCAAATTTTTTATTACATGAACAAGGTCAAGGATTGTAGTTTCTAGACTAGCCACTTGTTTTTTTTCTTCAAAGTTTAAACTGAAGAATTTTTCTATGAATGTTTCAAGATAAGCAGCTTACCAATATTTTTTAAAAATTTAAGTAAAATCAATCATCTTTTAGTTTAATGGATGTTGGAAGACACTCAAAAGTAAGATTGAGGATTTCTTTTTTATTAATTTCTTTCCTTTCCCTGTCTTTTCTATTTTATATATTTCTATTATTTCCCCAATATCAGGATTAGCTATAAGTGATAAAATTTTGTTTTAGTTTTCTGTGGAAATGAGTTAAGTTGTAAACATTTTTACTACAATAAGAAATTATTGCTATTAATAGCTAATTATCATTGCTAATAATTGCTATTAATAGCTCAAATATAAAAAAGCTATCATTGACCTAAGAATGTATAACCTTACTTTCATCATCTTCTCTATTTTTATCAATTAAGGCAGTGCCATTGAGATGGGAATGCATAATTCTTGAAAGGTGAAAGGACAAAAATGAAACAGTTACATGGATACATCTGTTAATTAATAAACATCACAAAAGCTTCTACACACACAAAAGCAACATATCTGACTAAAAGTGGATCTGAAGTATATAAAGTATATTACTGACTCCTGAACCAAGTATATACTTATTTGCGAGGGGGGGGGGGAGAAAGAGGAAATAAAAATCCAATGGTTCTTTAGCATTATCATCTGGCTCCAAACTGAGGTAGTAAAATTATGACTGATGAGTTCGTTCTCAGCCACAGGAAAAGAATTGGCAGATTCATTCAATGAATTTCAGCTGAGTATGCACTGAACTTTACCTCGGGCTTGAAAAAGATCAATTTCTTTGGTTAAGCAGTCAATGTCAATCTGGAGTTGTCTATTACAACTTCTCAACTGCTGCATTTCTTCGAGCTGAAAGATAATTCCACGTAAGAAAGATTTGCATTGAAATCTCATGTTATTAGTTAAGAAAGAATGGAGTTTGTCAGTGGAAGGTAAGGACAGAAAACCAAGAATAAATTAAGAACATTTGTAGAAAACTACATCAAATCTTTTGACATTATGGCATACAGCCTATTCTCATATTCAAGCACAGAGGTCATGACAGTTACATAAGACTTACTGAAGGTATTTGGGATATGGAATTTGATCTTTTCAGGCGCCTTCGAGTTAGATTATTTTCCATTTCATTGACCTCAGATTTTAGTTTATCCAGCTTTTTCTTTTGAATCTCAAGTTCTCTTTGAAGTCGTTCCATTCTGGCCTTCTGGTGTACCAACAGAGCTGCAATACATATTAGTAAACATGAGGACCCGCCTACTTCAGTCAGTTAACCCTTAAGCAGACTTGGGAAAAGAAAACAAATGAATATTTCTGTGCCAAATAGGAACTGTCAAGAACTCCAAAGCTACATTAAAACAAAATATTTTGAGTTTAAACATTAAAAATTCCAAAAATTTTAGCTTGAAAATTGTTTTAATTATTTAAACAAACGTCACTTTATTAAAAAAAAATTTAGGATTTGGATTAAACCCACTTTAAGGCCAAAAACAGTGTTTTTAGCCTATACTTTTCTAAAGATTCTAGTCTAGTTAACCTACTCATTGTTATCTAATTCACATCTGACACTTGGAAAGGATAAGCCCTTTTACTCCAGAGTGACATGTTTGGTTTTTGCATGAGATATTCTAATATTAAACTTTTATATATATATTTTAGAAGGGAGTGTGGGAATAGGTTGAATACCTGTTGGTGTACCAACAAATAAAATAGGTAGACTGATTACAAGCCACCTGAGTGTTATCATTAAATTATTCAAATTGAAAAGTAAAAATAAAACCATTTAGAGAAATCACTTTTTATTTTCTTATACTCAGATCATATTTTGTGAAAATATTTTACACACACACACACACACACACACACACACACACACACAGAGTTTGTAGTACTAGGTATTGAACCCAGGGCTTCACACATGCTACATAAGCACTCTACCACTGATCTACATCCCTAGTTCCCAAGATTTTAAAAAGAAACAAAATAAGCAATCAATCTTGAACCATGAACTCCCTGGGAAACTTTATTAAGCTATGAAAACAGGGGTATGTCTTTTTGATGCATCTCTGGACAACATGAACCTTATCCTTTCATCCTTTAGGATACTGGATTGGAAATAATGGTACTTGATCTACTTTTATGATGAGATATCTTGAGATTATTCTATCTTGAGAAAATAGGCAGATGTGAAAAAATACTTTAAATCTCTGGAAATAAAGTCATTTGAAATGAAAAAGTGAAAAAGATTAAATAGAAGCTTAGATAGTCAAAGACACAGCTGGTGACCTATAAGATCGATCTAAGAATTTTACCCAGAATGTACATATAGCACTAGAAAACATGAAGGAGGAATTAAAGGGTCTCACATATAGTCATATACTATATATTGACATTTGGGTCAATGACAGCCTGCATAACACAAAAGGAGACCCAAAATATTATAATGGAACTCTCAAATTCCTACTGCCTAACACTTTTACTGTGTCTTTTCTATGCTTAGATAGATTGAGATACACAGATACCTACCACTGTTTTACAATTACTTATTGTTTTCAGTACAGGTTTGCAGCTTAGGAGTTAGTTACAGGCTATATGACACAGTTCAGGTATGCAGGAGTTAAGTAACAGCACTGAGGTTTGTCTAAGTACATTTTATGATGTTTGCATGATGAGAAAATCAGCTAATGACACATTTTTTCAGAATGTATGTATTCACAGTCATTAAGTGACCCATGACTGTACATCTAAAAAGGAATACCAGATGAAAATAAAGAGGCAAGATGTGAAGAGATACCAGGTGAAAATGTTCCAAAATGGAAGAAAAGTAACAAATTCCAGAAAATAATGGAATAATCTGTTCACATATATTATCAGAATACAGATGATTAAGACACTTTCAAAGTCTGGGAGATTTCATCAATGATAGCTACCTGTTGAAATAACTACTAAAAATGCTTTTTGTTAAGAAGATGATGAAATACAAAGGGATGAAGTAAGATGAGCAAATCTATCAAAGAGGAAAAAACCCATGGTGGATGTGGGGAATGACTGAGATGATCTAGGGGAAAGTGAAACTAAAACCTTAGAAAAGAATAATGAGAAATTGGAAGTATGAAAAATTAGAAGTATGCTAAGGTCTTCAAAGTGTCCAGAGGAGTATCCTCAAATGTTGATAAGACAAATACACATGTTAGTTTCTAAATTAAACATACAGCTTCTATATTACAATACAGCTTCTATATTAAAATGTGCTAAACAGAAAGTGTAGTTTCTAAATTGCACTAATTAGAATGTTTAGTTTTGTTTAGTTTCTAAATTCAGTAACACAACAAAGAGAAATAGAGAAAATGTGATTAAGCCTAGGGGGCAAGAAAGGAGGTTTAAAGGGAAAATAAATGGAAACAAAACCAAAAAGCTGACAGAAGCAGTTCCAGTTTTATTAGAAATCACAACAAAAGCAGCCTACTTAAATGTATTGGTTGAGTCACAAGAGATCAGCACACCATATTTAAAAAATTCAGTTACATGCTATTTATAAGAAAAACATTCCAAATGTAGTTCACTCATCCATTCTTTTTAATAAACTGACAGCCCATTATGTGTCAGATGCCATTGTTGGTAATTTGGGAGATGAGGCAAAAGCCCCTGTCCTGGTGGAGTGGATACTACAATGGCAGGAGAGGCTGGGGCAGGAGACACTGGTAGGAGGGCAAGAACAAGACTGCACAAGTGGTCAGTGAATTATACAGAACAAATCTGGCCTGTTTTGTGAAGAAAGTTTTGTTGGAATCAGCCTTACTCATTTGTTTACTTAATGGTTATGGTTGTTTTCCTGTTATAACAGCACTTGAGTTGTTCTGACAGAAACTCTGTGGCCTGCAAAATCCTAAATAATTTACTATTTGATCCTATATCAGACCACATAGTACCTTGCTGACCTTATTAAGAAGATTCTGAATAAAATGAAGACCCCATCACTGCACAGAAAGGTATAAAATAAAAGGATTAAAGTAAGAGCCTTGTACTTGAAGCACCACTCTCAGAGGGACAAAGTGAGAGTAGCCAACTGTTGGGAGTGTCTGACAACTGTGGTGCACTGAAGGCAAGGACAAAAGCCAAAGCCCAATAACCTAAGAGAAAAAGAAGTGTCCCCATTTCTGGATGCTAACAGGATTCTCTTCTATTTATCTCCACACGTTTGATTTTTTTTTTTTTTTTTTTTTTTTTTTTTTTTTGTGGTACCAGGGATTGAACTCAGGGGCACTCGACCACTGGGCCACATCCCTGGCCCTTCTTGTATTTTTTAATTTAGAGACAGGGTCTCACTGAGTTGCTAAGTGCCTCGCCATTGCTGAGGCTGGCTTTGAACTCGCGATCCTCCTGCCTCAGCCTCCCAAAGTGCTGGGATTACAGGCGTGCGCCACCGCGCCCGGCTTCCACACGTTTGATATTTGACAAAAATTTACAAGATACACACAGAAGCACGAGAAAAGCCCAACTCATTATCCAGAAATAATGCAACCAACAGAACCATTCTCAAAGATGGGCCAGATGCTGGAACTCCCTAGTAGGCTAAACGGTTGAACTTAAAAGGTGGAAATGTGCAGACAAAGAAGCATAATTTGAGACGGTAGAAACTGCAAATGAGTTGAATGCTAGAAATAAAAAATATAGTAAGAGAGATAAGAATTTCTTTAACAGGCTTATCAGCACATGGTACACCAGTTCTGTGGTGACAGAATGTAAATGTGAAGACAGAAATTACCCATATCGCACACAAAGAAAAAAGTGGAAAAGAACAAAGAATTCAGGAGTTGCAGGACAACATGAAAAACGTGTGTAACTGGCAAGGAAGAAAAGAAAAACAAGACAGAAACAACATTTGAGGAGGGCTGGGGCTGTAGCTCAGTGGTAGAGCGTCTGCCTTGCACGTGTGAGGCACTGAGTTCTATCCTCAGCACCACATAAAAATAAAGATATTGTGTTCATCTACAAATAAAAGAAAATTTGAGGGCTGGGGATATAGCTCAGTTGGTAGCGTGCTTGCCTTGCATGCACAAAGCCCTTGTGCATCAAGGGTTCAATCCCAAGCACCACCACCACCACCACCACCACAACAACAAAAAGGAAAAAACATATTTGAGGAGACAATGGCCAAAACTTCCTCAAATTAATGAAAGTCAATGAATTATAGATACAAGAGGCCCAGATACCCAAATAGTATTAGAAATAAAGAAAATACTTATGACATATCCTAGTCAAACTACTTAAACCCAAAGACAGAGAAAAAATCTTGAAGGCAGCTAGAGGCTTTTTTTTTTTTTTTTTCCTTTGTGGTACTGGGGATTGAACCCAGGAGTTCATGCATAGTAGGCAACTACTCTAAAAGGACTGAGTTACATCCTCAGTCCTTTTTAAAAAAAATTATTTTGAACAGGGTCTTGCTAAATTGCTAAGGCTGCCTTGAACTTGAGATTCTCCTGCCTCAGCCTCCTGAGTAGCTGGGTGTGCTTAATATAGACAAATCAGGCAAAAATAAACTGAAATGAAGCTAGTCATTTCAGAAATATGTCTTTTAGAAAATAAATTTGACTTCTGTATAAAATGCGTTATGAGACTAGGAGGTTCTTAATACTGAAAGGGAAAAAATGCTAATACGTGATTCTCATTCTAAATGGAAAAGTCAAAAAGATATATATATATATTTTAAATATTTATTTATTTTAGTTGTACACAATGCTTTTATTTTGTGTGGTGCTGGAGATCGAACCCAGGCTGCGCACATGCTAGGTGAGTGCTCCACCGCTGAGCCACAACCCCAGCCCCCCCAAAAGATATTCTAATTTATTTTCCAATAATGTATCATAAAGCATAAATTCCAGGATTCTTTTAGTCATAGCTCCTCTTATAATTCCCAATCTCGTATTTTTAATGTTTTATCAAAATAGGAAGTAAACCAGGTTGAGCTACAGGAAGGCCAATATTAACTTTTTTTAATTTATTTTTAAAATTTATAATAATTACAATTCATAGTGCCCGTATATAGCATCTTTTTACATACAACTGTTTGTATATAAAGTATATTCGTACAATTCAGGTCTTCAGTCATGCATTTAGGAAAATGATATCCGTCTCATTCAACCACCTTTTTTTTTCTTTTCTTCCCCTCCCTCCCCCCTTGCTCCCTCCCTTCCCTTTGACCATTCTAGTGTTCCTCTAATCCTCCTATGTACCCCCATCCAACAATACTGTGAACTAGCCTCCTTATATCAGGGAAAAAATTTGGTACTTGGATTTTTGAGACTGACTAACTTCACTTAGCATTATGTCTTCCAACTTCATCCATTTACCTGCGAATGCCATTCTTTTCTTTTCTTTTATTGCTGAGTAAAATTCCATTGTGCGTATATACCACATTTTCTTAATCCACTCATTTACTGAGGGACATCTAGGTTGGTTCCACGACCTAGCTATTGTGAATTGTGCAGCTACAAACAAGAGATGGCTGTGTCACTGTAATATGCTGTTTTTAAGTCCTTTGGGAATAGACCCAGGAGTGGGATGGCTGGGTCATAGGGTGGCAATATTAACTTTTAACAGTGGGAAAAAAATCTGTTTGAAAGATTTAAAATTGAAGGAGCCTGCTATGATTTGGATCTGGAATGTCATGCAAAGGCTCATGTGTTGAAGGCAAGGTCCCTAATGCAACAGCGTTCAGATGTGGGGCTTTTAGGAGTCACTAATCTCAGGAGAGGATCAATTCATCATGGCTGAATGGACTATAGGAAGTGGTGGAAACAGCAGGAGGTGAGACTAGTGGAAGGGTGTGTGACCTTGGGGACTATACATTTCCCCCAGCTCTTTCCCCTCTCTTGCTCTGCTTTCTGACCAAACAACTGAGCAGCTTTGCTCTGCCATTCCCACCATGATGTTTTGCCTCACCACAAGCCAGCAATGGAGCCAACCAACCACAATGGACTGAAGCCTCTGAAACTGTGAACCAAAATAAAATTTTCCTCCTGAAACTTGCTTTTCTCAGGTATTTTGTCTCACCAACGGAAAACTGACTAACACAGAGCCACAGGTACTAAAGGTATAGCTGTGAGGAAAACAGTTCTGAAATTAAAGAGCAAATTTTTCAGAATGTTTCTGAAACAGGTAAAATACTGCATCCTTGGTAATTCACAAAGGAGGAAGTTTTTGCAATGGCTAAAGATTTGGCTACGATAAGACTGAGGTTCTAAAGTAAAATATTGCAAATCTAGTGTCAAAGTTATTTAAGAGGTACATCTTTCCAGTTTTAACAAAATTTTAGTTATAATGACTATATTACTTATAAATTGCATACTCAGTTGGCAGACTACTTAGGATCTCTTAAATATGTCTCTTAGTTATAAACAAGCTAAATGTGCTATGAACACAGTATAAAAAGGGCAATTTCTTAGCAATTCTTTATGCCTCTAATTACTTTTCACTTATAGGTTGGGGTTTTTAGATGGGAATCTGAGGAAGATAAACTATAGAGAAAAAAAATTAATGTCAATTTCTAAAATAATTATGAAAATTCAGCTAAAGCTAAACTTTCTTTAGCTGTGGTTTCTGCAATTTTAATCTCTGTTGTATAAAATATTACCCAATTCTTATACATTATGAAACAGTGTTGTCAGCTTTATCCTGAAGAAGGATAATTTATAGTAAAGACACTTCTGCTCCAATCAGCCTCCACCAAATGACCAGGGGAGAAACACAATTATACTTCCAGGGTACAAAAGAAGTGAATATTTGGGGGGCTTTTAAATAGAGGGCTACAGATGCTGGAAAGGCTAGAAATTTTTATCACTGTTATGGAAAATGACTGTGAATAGAGACTTGAAAAAATTACTTCTCATGGTTTCCTGTTTTTTTTTTTTTTTTTTTTTTTTTTTTTTTTTTTTTTTTTGGCACATAAAGAAACTGTTTTAAATGAAATAATTCTAACCACATATTCTGATGAACATCTAGCAATATATACATGAGAAAATTTGTTATAGACTTCAGTGAAGGAAAATTTTCTCCATCCCTGTCTTTTATTTACATAGATTAATACTGACTTAAAAAGCTAAGGTATAAAGATGGAATTATATTAGCCATGACTTTAAAGATGGTTGACTGCACACTATACTTCAAGTATTTTCTGTTTCCTGAAAGCCCATGAAAATGACAGAGGAATAAAACTGGTATAATCCGACAATAAAGAACAGGAAGAAGGCAACTAATGGACAACAGATTTCCACAAGTTTCTAGAACAATTAAAGCAGATGAAATGACATAGACTAATGAAGGAGAACAGAGAAACCTACAGTCTTGTGGACAAGTAGGCTGCTACAAAGAGCAGTGAGCAAACCTGCCCTGCAGAAACTTACCTACTCAGCACAAAGAAGTCTGTCAAGTGCTAAGTCTCACTTTCATATACAGGGCTTTCAGCCAGCCTTCACGACACTTCCCTCTTAAATATGATCCATCTGCCAAGTATCACCATACATTTCAGGAACGTCTGACATATGAAAGAACTGAATGAACAGCGAGAAAAACTAAACCCAGATTAAGTGGAGATAATTGAGGAGAGAGATGAGAAATTTAAATTCTAATTACTATCCTTAAGAGATTAGAGACAATATTATACCCATAAAACAACTATTTGTTATGGAAAAGAATCTGAACTAGCTCTCAGAAATTAAAAATATCAATGCTGAAATAAAAATTTCATACATGGGCTGGAACAAATATTAAGAAAATTTCCTAAAATGTAAAATAGACAAAGAGGTACAATATACTGAGGATATGAGAATGAGAAATAAATAGAAAGTTGGTCTAGGAAGTTAAACTGCTGAAGAAGCAAGGTTCTATAAAGAGATAGCATGGAAACTAATGAGGACCATAAAAGAATTTTCCAGGGCTGAAGGGAGAGGTGCTAGCTTTTGAACAGGTGTGTGTGTGGGGGGTCCCACAGAATGTGGGATGAGATGATTAAAAAAAAAAAAAAAGACCTAAGCTTAAACATAACATTGTAGAGTTTCAGACTACTAGGACAAAAGGAAGCACTTAAGTATTTCCAGAAAGAAAAGAAATAGGTTACAAAGGCACAAGAATCACATTGACATAAATTTCCTCAGTGACATGGGCCTGTCAGTGGCATGTTCTGTGGAAAAATAATTTTCATCCAAGAATTCTACACCAAGCTAGAAATATGAGGGCCCTTTCAGACATTTAGGACTTAGAATAACTTATTCTAAGTCTTTTATTAAATACTTGAGATGTTCTAGCAAACTGAAGGCATAAACCAAGAAGGAATATAAGATCTAAGAGATGGTAACTATAAGAGTGATAAGAGAAATTCCTAACTAATGGCTATGCAGTAAGCCTAGCAAACAACCAGTCATACATGATGTCTCAGAAATGTTTAAAGAACAAAAAAGAAAAATGAAAAAATAAAAAAAGAATGTAATAAAGGCAAAGAATTAAAAAAACTAAAAATTAAAAAACAAACAAACAAACAAACCCGAAAGCTATATCAAAGAAATATATAATACAGATAAACTACTTGGCTCTGTTGTAAACATTTACAAGTATGACGATTAGACATGTAATTTCAGTAAGTTCCTGGCTTTATAAGCATCTTATAGATCAATACACTACATAATTGCTGTGGTCAGGATGTCTTCCTAATGGTGCTATTAAGAAGTGGGGAAGGGGGCCTTTGGGAAGTGATTATCATTAGGGCTGCACTCTCATGAATGGGGTTAGTGCCCTCATCCAAGATGGTGCTTGCTCTTCCCCTTCCCACCATGTGAGGACACATAGAAGGCATCTATGAGTAAAGGGACCTCACACAGAAGGCTTCTATGAGTAATGGGACCTCACTGGACACTGAGTCTGCTGGTGCCTTAATCTTGAACTTCCCAGCTTCCACAACTGTGAGTAATAAGTTTCTGTTGTTCATAAATTATCTAGTCTATAGCATTTTGTTATAGCAGCTGGAAAAGACTAAAGCAGCAATTATGAACAAAATGTTAATGTTATCTACTATGAATATATATTATGTAAGTAAAAATAAAGATGATACAGGTGGGAATAGGTGAAGAAAAAGGGAAGAGGTGCTAGTAGTCTGTGTTATCAGCAAAAGCTTTCTGTATCATAGGAAGAAGCTAGCAGAAAAAAATTTAAACAGTATCAATGTATTTTAAAAGCTATACTGAAGCCCTCTCTGTATCTATACACAATATTTTATAATACATATAATTACACATAAATAATATAACATATTGATATACATCAATATGTCTATAAAAATAGTATACCTTAAAATACATTAAGTTTTCACTATTCTGGAATTCAACATAATTTGAATAGGAATGAAGCTTAAGTTATTTTTGCACTACTCATTCAGAAGGCATTAATTAATGCCATGAACGAAGTGTGAAGGACTGAAACAAAGATAAAGTTACGGAAACAAACTATTTCAACACCTTACATGTTATTACTTTGAAAGTTACAGGTACTAAATGTCTATTAAATATAAAATAGTACTAATAATCTGCTGTTTCTTTTTCTTCTTGGCAATGGAGTGTCACTATGTTGCCCAGGCTGGCATCAAGTCTCCTGAGTAGCTGGGGTTACAGGCATATACCATCATGCCTGGCTTAAGATTTTTACTTTTAATGGATAGTAAATAGAAATATTGTTGAAACAAAACCTTGATATTTAAAGCTTTGTTAAAGTTTAGCTTAATTTTTTTCACTTGATTTACTAATACACTGTAACCTATGGCAAGACTTTTAGGTTGATGACATTGCATATCAGTGGCTTCTTTATATGCTAGTCCTAGTGGTGTATTTAATATCTCAATGATACATTTCTTTCTTTAGTTTTCTAAACTATCTTATCTTCCTAAATAGATGAAAATGAGGAATTATAGGCAGAGAAAATATATTCAAATACCTTTTAAATCTTTTTAGTCAAAATTAATGGATAAAAGTAATTGAAGCATGCAACTTCCTCTTGTGGTTGATAACTGAATTTTCCTGAATTTAAGTACCAGGGCTCTTAAACCATTCCTGGGGCATTACAGATGTTTTATTCAGAAAGCTTAGTTTTGACCCCACTTTTGTCAGCTTCAAACGAACAACAGAGACAAATTTCCTCATTTTACTTAAAACTAGAAAGACACACTGGAAGTTCCAGATGAGGTTATCTTCAATAATTTTAGACACTTTATAGAATAAGTAATGCCTAATTCATCCAGAAGCTTACAAACAAAAACACAATAGAATAGAATATGCTTATTAAAGAAATACCTATGCTACTGTACAGAGTACCAGGAACTGACGTATACAAAGATTTCAGGCTTATTTAAAAGGAAATAAGAAAATTCTCCCATTGAAAAACATATCAGTATTTATTTCTATTACTTTGATTTTTGTCTGTCATGATTTTATATGCCTAACTCAGGTAAATGCTTCAGACATGCCTAAGTTATTACACTTAAGGAAGTACAACGTCAGCCTCTAAAATCCACATTTTTCTACAGTATAATTTTGTTGATAGCAGGGATCATATCTGTTTTATAAACTACTTTATTACTAGTCATTTATCTGGTGACTGAATCACAAAAGATTCAAAGATGGGCAATTACTCTTTCAAATAAAGCGTTCTGTTTGCATCTATTTTGCAATTATTAAGAGCAAGCTGAAATTAGGTATTGCAATAGTGCTACAACTGGGCATATAATTTGGAGAAGAGATGTATGAACTATGTACAGAACTACAAGGAATGATGCTTAATCTCTAAAGACATTTAAATAATTTAAAAAGATGAGCGTAGGTTCTTTAAACAGAACTGGTGGGGCCTCTTGCTAGATAATAATTTGTTGACATTTATTTGTACATAATTAAGACTTTGCATATAATCTTATAAGCATTAAGATATACTGTCTAAAATGTCTTTAGAAATTCTGAACACTTATAACTTAGATTTATATTTTAAAAGGGGATAATGGTAAGCTACTTTCAAGCTTGTGATGGGATGCTGGAGACCAGTTGAATGCAGTTCCAAGGAGCAATATTCTATAAGTAAAATAAACATACAGCACAAGGTTTCTATTCTTTTTTTTTTTTTTTTTCAAAATCTATGAATAGGAAAAGGTTTTCTAAATAAGACACAAAACCCAGAAGCCATAAGGAAAAAGCACCAGTAAGTGTGAATATACAAAAGTACAAAAAGTATAAAACAAAAATTTTATTGACCAAGTTAAAAGGAATTACAAATTAGAAAAATGGATTAAGTATCCTACAAAAACAGGCACATTCACAAAACAAGAAATAAAACTGGTTTAAGAAAGAAAACATGAAAAGATGTTCAACCTAGCTGACTGACAAAGATGTATTTTTTCAGTCACACTTGATAGATGGGGAAAGGAAGAGAGGAAAGAACACTCTTATAAATGTTGCCCAAAATGTTCCCCATTTATAAATATGGGAATATAAACTGGTACATTGTTTTAGAGAGAGCCTCAAATTGAAACTGGCAACATTTACTATGGCAGTCACTGGCATCCTTCACCAAATATTCCTGGTTATTCTTCTCCCAGGTATGTGGTAGAATTATACCTCACACTGCTTCTGAATTGGGTGTGGTTATGGGCCTTGTTTTATCCAAAGAATAACATGTTGAAACATAAGCCCAAGGAGGCACTGCTGATCTGCTGGATTTCCTTTGTCATGGAAGATGAGCTTCCCTTAATCTGGATCCCTGGGAAAAGATAATGCAGCACAGAGCCCACTACCTAATCTATAATGGACAAGAAGCGTGAACTAGAAATAAGCCTTTGGTGTTTTTAGGATATAATTTGTTACTGCATTATAACAAAGCCTAAATGATACATCTATCAAAATAAAAAATGTACATATGCTTGGACACAGCTGTTTAATTTCCAGTAAACTGTTCTGACATACTTGGACATGGGCACAAATGTATATACATGAGAATTTTTATTACAGTACTATTTGTAAAAACTAGATTAGCGACTATCTTAAGGACCATCAAGAAAAAACTGGTTAGATACCATGGTATAATACTAATGCAGTCATTTCTAAAAAAGCAGATCTGAACTTGTTGATTTGCAATTCTCTCAAAAACATGAAGACAAAAACACAGAAGGCAAAACGCTATTTCATTGGTATAAAACACACAGACAATTGATAAACAATTTCAGTTTCTAGAAGAATATACAATGAACAGGCTATGAACAGCCACTGTTTATCTCTGGTGAGGGGATCTTTTCATCATAAAGTTTTGTGTGCATTTAAAACATACCAAATATATAGAAAAATATTTTAAAGTAATCCCTATTAGAACCTCATTTAACTTTATAAAAGTTGTACCTTCTTCTAAAATTTATATGTAATTATAAAAGATTACAGACAGCCAAATCCATCTTGAAAAAGAATAAAGTAGAAGAAATCACATCCAAATTTCAAAATTTACTATAAAGCAATGGTAATTAAGACTGTAGTACCAGAATGAGGAACCATACAGATCAATGGAAAATACTGAGAGTCCAGAAATAAATCCATGTGTTTATAGTCAACTGATCTTCAGAGGTGCCAAAATCATTCAATGAGGAAAGAAAAGCCTTTTCAATAAATAGCTGGGTTCTTAATTCATTCCATTATACAGAAATTCACTCAAAATACATGAAAGAAGAAAATATAAGAGCTAAAGTTGTAATTTTTAAGGAGACACCACCGATTAAGACACAAAAGGTATGACCAACAAAAGTACACAAATGGGACTTCAGCAAAATAAAAGACTTTCGGGCTTACATGCATCATTAAGAGTGTGAAAAGACAACTCAGAATGGGAGAAAATAATTGCAAATCACACAAGGGGTTTCCTTCTAGGACATACAAACAACTAATACAACTCAATAATAAAATCACATATCACCCAAAAAAGAGGCAAAGGATATGAATGGACATTTCTTCAAAGAAAAAATACCAACAGCCAATAAGCACATGAAAATGATACTCAAGACCATTAGCCATTAGGGAAATGCAAATCAGAACCATGATGAAATACTCCACAGGCACTAGGAGGACAAGAATCACAAAATCAGATAACAGGAAGTGTTGGTGAAGATGTGGGAAGAGCAAATTTGCTAGTGGGAATGCAAAATTGGGCAGTCACTGTGGAAAACAACCTGGCCATTCCAGCAGTTATTATAAGATTATCACATGACCCAGCAATTCAGCTCCTAGGTATACGCAGAAGAGAAACACATAAACACAAAAACTTGTACAGAAATGTTTATAGAAGAATTTGTAATAGCCAAAAGGTAGAAAAATACCAAAATGTCCATCAAGTGATAAATAAACAAAATGCAGTATGTGTGTGTATCTTATCTGACAGGAATGAAGTACTAATACTTGCTACAAAATGGATGACCTTAAGTGAAAACATCGTCTATGTATCATCAGCCACATAGTACATGTATCCACTTATATGAAATGACCAGAATACAGAAAGCTAGAGAGATAGGAAGTAGTTTTGTGGTGGTCTAGGGCTGAGAGTGGTGAGAGCTTACAGGGCATGGGACTTCTTTTCGAGGTGACAGAAGTGTTTTATTTACTATTTGGCTGTGGTGATGGTGTACTTATCACTGAATGTACTAAAAACCACTGACTTGCACTCTGTATCGAGTGCATTGTGCATAGTGCGTTAACTGTATCTCAATAAAGCTCTTAAAATGACTAGAAAAAGAATGGAGGAGATTTGTACATGCTGAAATGCAAAGATCTTAAGTTATATTAAACAAAAAAAAGTACAATATTTGTTCTCATACTCAAAAACATGTCTGTGTTAGACATATTGTAAAGATGTACATTCAGTTGTCTCTTGTTTATCTATTGGGGATTTGTTCCATGACCCTTCTCCTGAAGGATACCCAAATCCAAGGATGCTTAAGAAGTCTCTTACATAAAATGGTGTAGTGTTTGCATATAACACATACACATCCTCTCATAAATCATCTCTATAGATTATTTGTCATGCTTAATACAATGTGGTCTATAAAAATTATTATATTGTACTGTTTAGGGAATAATGAAAAGAAAAAAATCTGTACATACAGCACTGATGAAATCATCACAGGACTAATTAATTTTCAATCTGCAGTTGGTCAGATTCATGTGGAACCTAGAGAGGGTGAAGTCATATAATTACATCTTTACGTGTATGTACATAGTATGTTCCCACTAAAAGAAGCACATATGTACACATATATTGGTATATATGTACACATGAGTGAATATAAAGAGGATTAAGAAGTGCTAATAGAGCATAAGGGTAGGAAAGATGTGGAATGAGATAGACATCATTACCCTAAGTACATGTATAAAGACACAAATGGTATGACTCTACTTTGTGTACAACCAGAGACATAAAAAACTGTGCTCTGTATGTGTACTATGAATTGAAATGTATTCTGCTGTCATGTATAACAAATTAGAATAAACAAATTAAAAAAAAAGAAGTGCTAATAGAGATCTCCTCTGATAGTTAAATAGTTGGAGGATGGGGGGAGAGGCAAAGGGGGAGGCACCGTCAAGGATTAAAGGAGACACACTTTCATTGTAGCATCCTGTTTTGGTTAGAATTTCTTTTACCATGTGCATATGTTATTTTCCTAATGATTTTTAAATATATTGGTTTAATAATTTAAGAACTTACTTGCTAGTAGGTAGATTTCTCCAAAAATAGAATGTACTACTTTAGGAGGCAGCGTGTTTCTTACAGGTATTCAAGTACAGAATGGATTTACCCTTGATCCTCCAGGACTGAGTGTTGAATTGATAAATGGACTGAATATTTTTGGTACAGAATTGTACATGACCCTCAAAGTCTCTTCCAACTGTGAGATTCACCTCAACTAAAATAGGCAGTGATTTTTAAGACTGGGAAGAATTGGCAAGTAGTAGGGATAATTTTGGAAAAAAGAAAAATCCATAAGCAGTTTGATCTCAATCAATCTTAACTACTGAGTTTATTATTACAGTGTGATTTCAGTGTCAACATAGAGCTCTACCAAAAGGCATTTTGAATAAAGAGATGTATAAAGGTAAACCAAGTGGGGTTGGGTCTATAGCTCAGGGGTAGAGCACTTGCCTAGCCTGTGTGAGGCACTGGGTTCGATCCTCAGTACCACATAAAAATAAACAAATAAAGGCATTCTGTACATCTATAACTACAAAAAGGTGTTAAAGAATCATTAAAATATTTATGATTTTATATATGCTATATTATTTTCAAAACAGTTTGCCAGCTAAGTGAATATGAATACTAGAGATATGAGAATGAGAAATCATGTTCAGCAGTCTGCTAAGAGTTCCTGGCTTTATAACAAAATGTAGAAAGTTGACCTTTTCTCCATCATGACAACTGGTCTGAAAGAGTCAAGTATTTTGTCCTTGTGTCTATAAATGCTGCCAGTGGTACAAAAGGCATGCTACTATGAAGGGGAGGGCTCTGGAAAGTCTCACAATACAGTGGATAATTAAGTATTTTTTTCACTATTTTTCAGAAGTTAGGTAGTCAGGAAACTGGCAGCCCAGCCAGGGAGCCTGCCTGGGTCCTGGCTGGCCAAATTTGGCTGCCTGCCTGTAGAAGGAATAGGCAAAGATTAAAAAAAGGAAAAAGGAATTTTAAGCAGTTTGATGAAACTGGGAAGCAGTTTGACTGCTTCTCTACAAGTTTCATGAAATTGGACAATTCATAGAAACAAAAGCCAGGTGATATACATGTACAGATTTAGTTAGGGTGTGTGTGCTCAGCCAAAGAATATGTCAGGTATTAATTTCCCTGGCAGCTGTCCTCAGCATGAGGAAATATAGGATGCAGAAAAGCAGTTAATAGGAAGTTGTTTTTAATTTTAGTCAGGTGGTCAGAATCAAGTGGCGGTGTGCGTGTAGCTATCTGACTGGTGACATTACTACCAATAGGCAATTTTTACCTCTGTATTTGCCATATAGAGGAAATGTAAAGCCTTCATATTTAAACTTAAAAATTTCCTCCCATATTATTTTTTTCTTCTATCCAGCACATCCCTCCCCTCCCCCCCCAAATTGGGGATTGAACTCTGGGGCACTTGACCACTGAGCCACATCCCCAGCTCTATTTTGTATTTTTATTTAGAGGCAGGGTCTCAATGAGTTGCTTAGCATCTTGCTTTTGCTGAGGTTGGCTTTGAACTTGTGATCCTCCTGCCAGGCTCCTGAGCTGCTGGGATTATAGGCATGTGGCAACATGCCTGCTACTCATATTTGTCTGGGATTTCTGTAATAATTTAATGACTCAAGCTTAATTTACTTCTTTTAGGGATGGTTTTGGCAGTGTTACACTTAATGCCAAGTGATGGGAGAGGCTTCGTTAATTTATTTTTTTCTTCTGATTATTCTATAGCAGATAGCAAATCAAATATCTGTTTAAAACTCATTTTTTGAACATTTTTTATTATAGTATTTTTAGATTTCAAATGTTAAACCAAAAAAAAAAAAAAAAATCTTGGTTACCAACTTTGTATGCTTCCTCCTCAATTTGGGAAAAATATTTTCCTATGATTTCAAGACCTGGCTCAGTTTATTTCTTTAACGGTTTGTTCCAGGATCTTTGGACAGATCAGCTTTACTGCAGGATGAAGAACTGTTTATTTTCTCTTATCTATACCACTGGAATTGAGAGTTTGGAAAAGATCCTTCCTTAAAGACTGGTTATTACTCAAGTCACTCCATTTAGCACCGCAGAGAGTGCTGTGTAAACTTAGGCATGACACATATGCAGGGTTAAAGCATAAAAGATGCATTTTTTTCCCCAGAAAAGGACAATCCTTTGATTTGCCCTGAACCAAATTAATAAAATACTAGCTCATGATTCTGTTACTGGATGATATACAAATCTGGGTCCATAGTAAACAGAAAGCCACAAGTAGAAGAAATATCGCAGAATAATACCATCTCAATACAGGGTGCACACACACACATAATACCATAGCACACAGCCACATGAAGCAATGAACATGTAGGTATAAAGAATTTATGTGGTCAAGGTTGTTACAGCTGTCTGAAGGCTATTGGTTAAGAGAAACAATATGAGTGGTGGATTCTGGGGAAATCTGCTTTGGTAGGCTTTCTTCTCAAACTAGACGCTGCCTTTATAAGGGATTTTTCTTTTTCTTTCTTTTTTTTTTTTTTTTTTAAAATTTTCCGTGCTTTTACAATGTGCTCTCTACATCTATTAAGGGTATTACTCTATTGTTTCAAGTTATTTTAAATTTTACCCATTTATTTTGGTTTATTTCTCTACATTTGTTTTTTTTTTTTTTTTTTATGGAATGATATTTTAAATCCTCAAATTTAGGCAGATATGGTCCCCACAGTGGTGTGCCATGGCAATGTGAAGCACAAGACCCTCTTTGCACAGGGTTTATCTTGAAAATTTCAAAAGAAAGACACCAGTGTAGTGGTTTGAGTGTGGGCTGTGTCGTCAACTTCCCAGTTAGAATCTTGACTCTATCACTCATCCTTCAGCAAATTATTTAATCTACCTGCTTCTAAGTACTTTAATCTGAAAATAGGAATAATACTAGTATCTAGTTTGTAGTTGGTTGTGGGAAATAAATAAATATTCAGTTGGGATGGGGAGCATAGGAGGATTAGAGGAACACTAGAATGGCCAATGGGGAGGGAGGGGGAGGGAGGGGGCAAAAGGGTGAAGGAAAAAAAAAAAGATGGTAGAATGAGATGGATATCATTACTCTAAGTGCATGTATGAAGTCACGAATGGTGTGAATATACTTTGCATACAACCAGAGATTTGTAAAAAAGTGCTCTATATGTGTAATATGAAATGTAATGCATTCTGCTGTCATTTATAACATCTTAGAATAAAAAATAAATAAATTTAAAAAATAAATAAATATTCAGGACAGTGATGAAAACATAATAAGCTTTCAGCAAGTATTAGTTACTGTATATCTTAATATTGCATTATTTACTCCCCTCCTTGAGTAAATATAAGCAGGGATGGAGAGGTAGGTAATGCTGGGTGACGGTTAAGTTTAGGTAGGGAGGTGTCTCACTGAAAAGGTGATTTTGAGTAAAGCCTGAAGCATAGGAGGGGGCTAACTGTGAACTTCTGAGAAATAAACTGAAACAATATAAATAGCAAGCACAGAAGTCCTAGGGTATAGCTTCCATGTTTAAGGAAGAGTAAAACCAATAGTGCTAAGGCACAGTGAGCAAGGTGGTGAGTAAAAGGAAAAGAGCTGGCGGGTAGGAGCAGCGGAGCACACAAAGCTTCACAGGTTTTACTCTGGACTAGACAGCCATCACTTGCAGAGGAGTGACATATTTTTTGAAGAGCATATCCCTGGTTGCTGAGTTGAAAGAAGACCACAGGCCCCAAGGCAAGGTGAGAGCCAAGTAGGCTACTGCAATAATCTGTCTGAGATGATGCTGGTTCAGTCCAGAGTTATAGTAAGACAGAATTCTTGAATACTGTGAAGGTTAGTGTTGATAGGATTTGCTGTCAAAGTAGATATAAAATGTGAAAGGAATCAAGGATGTTTTACAAGGTTTCTGTTCTGTTCACTACAAAAATTAAATTGCTAATAACTAAGGTGGGACACTGAGCTAAGGCAGAGCAAGGTGGGGGGGAAAGTCAGAGCTGTTTTAAGACACAGGAAGTTTAAAATGCCTACTAAATGTACCAGTGGGGATGCAAAATAAGTAGTTAAATAAACCGGCTCAGAACTCAGTAAAGAAATACAGGCTAGAGTTACCAATTTGGGAGTTGCAGGTATATAATGCTATTTAAAGTCTAGGGGCCGAATGGGATCACCTAAGGAGTTAAGTATAGGAAAAAAAAGGAGGTTTAGGAATTAAGCTGTGAGACTCTGATATCACTGGGAACAAAGAAATGGGAGAGCAAAAAGGTGAGAGGTCAGAGATGAGGGAGAACCAGCAAAGAATAACAATAGTGGGAATCCTACTAGAGTAGTATCCTTGAAGCCAAATGAACAAAGCGTTTCATAGAGAAGAAGGTGATCTACTGTGTCAGATGCTGATCTACAGATCAAGAGGGATGAGAGCTGACAGATGTCCACTGGCTGTATAGTAACAACACTATCACAGACAACCTCCACAGTAGTTCTGGTTAACTATAGTGGGAAAATTCCTGACTGCAGTAGATTCAAGAGAGAATGGGTGCAGAAAAATTGGAGATGGCACATTTAAGCAACACTTTTTTTTTTTTTTTTACATTTGAGTTAAATATGAATAGCTTTGTTGATATAATTTGTAATATATAGTTAAAATGAAAATTTAACTACTTCATGATTTCCTTTGTCAAACTGTCTTCATAAAAAATGTTCTCTTCATTAGAGCATTAGCATTTACCCAAATACAAGTAGTTTGCTGTTATGACAGACGGGGAGAAGAAGAAAGACGACTTTGGGGAAAGAAAAATAATAAATATCAGTAGAAGAAATAATAGTATACTGAAATTCATGTGTTGAAACTAAAAAGAGAAAAGAAAAGATGGTTTCAGTCAGTTACAGATATTGGGAAAATATAAGTTTGAACACAATTTCTAGTGTAATCAGAACAGGCTCCTCTAAGGATAAACGCAATAATAAAGTCGGTGTATTAGAAATTTTTAAAAGGATGAATGGTGGTAGGGGTAGCAGGGGCTACATGCTGCATATGGAGATGATGTCACAGTATTTTCCAACCAAAGTTAATACACAGAACAATTCACTGAGGATACAAGGATGATTAAGACATGTCTTTTCTCTAAAATTTAGTCTCACAACTAATTACACACTTGCATCAATGTTCAAAAAAACAAACGTGTAATCTCCACTTTCTTATCTGAATGAATTTACATTTCCTACTGAAAATTAAGTAGCTTAAGGGGTCCTATAAAATATATGACAAATACCATCTACTTGAATCAATACAGAAATAATTTATTTTATCTCAATATAAACTAGTCTATTTCAGAAAAGGATAATCAAGGCAGATTAAAACTATCATCCTTATTCACAATTCCAAATAAAAAATAATTAACTGACATTTAGGGAAAAAAAAGATAAGTATCAGGAAGCCAGGTGCGGTGGCACACGCCTGTAATCCCAGCACTTGGGAGGCTGAGGCGGAGGATCGCAAGTTCAAAGCCAGCCTCAGCAATGGCGAAGCACTTACCAACTCAATGAGACCCTGTCTCTAATAAAATACAAAAACAGGATGTGGCCCAGTGGTTGAGTGCCCCTGAGTTCAATCCCCGGTACAAAAAAAAAAAAAAAAAAAAAAAAAAAAAAAAAAAAGTTAAGTATCAGGAACAAGGTTCAATTTTACTTTTGAGTTAAATTATTCTAGGACTCTGTAGCAATTTCGACTTTAATAGACGATAAGAATTAAAATGTCCAATCAGTAAAATGAAGAAAATTCTTTCTTCTTTAAGTATCTGGGTCAAAGAAGGTAGAACCAACTTACTTTTTATTAAAATGTGTTTCTACATGCACAAAATTTCTACATGCACAAAATTTAAAGGGAAGTCAGCATCAGCACAGGTACAAGGAGAACTGAAAAGAAATGTGTTATGGACATTAAGAAATAAATAATCTTCAAGTTATTCTGAAGAGCTGATAACTCTATCAAACTTCAAGTTACATGATAATAAAATTGAAATTTATATGAACACTTTCAAATATTAAGATCAACTGGGGTACCATTTAAAAGATGAAATAATGATGATGCTCATTTCTGCTGTGGAATCAAATATACAGTAATAAGCCCAGCATGAGAAATTACCCCATCCGTTAGTTGATATTACCTTGTGTGTAGGCAGCATCATCAGATCCCATACTCAATTTCCGTGCTTCACTTATTCTATCCACATGTGCTAAGGCAGGGTCCGTGAGGTGCTGAATATTCTCTGTTTCTACATAATGATCAGGATGATTTAGAAGATTTGTAAGTTCAAAGGTAGGGGACACCACCCCTGGTGAGACTGCAGGGGGTTTATTGGGAGAAACTGTAATTTTG
Organism: Tamias sibiricus; assembly: GCA_025594165.1. NCBI lineage: Eukaryota > Metazoa > Chordata > Mammalia > Rodentia > Sciuridae > Tamias > Tamias sibiricus. Next base: position 134,002,988 of record CM046666.1, on the reverse strand, counting down.
AAAGTATATTTGGTATTGGGTTGGGTGACCACCACTCGAGGAGAAGTTGCAGAGTTATTGCCTATTGCTCGACTCTTGGGAGGGTGGTGATGAATGAAGGCAGGACCCATGCTCACTTGCCCAGACATATTCCTGGAGGCAGCAGATGCCCCAGAGTTTGTGGATATAAAGAGTGTAGGCTGATTCCGCATGCCCTGTTCATCTCCTGTGGTGGCATTAGCTGAAATATAGACCTTAGGTTGACTACGAGAGATCATCTCATCAGTATTTGGGGGACTGGCAGCTATGTAAACAGTGGGCTGATTTCTATTTAAGGTCTGGCTGTTGACTGAAGAGGAACTGCTGGAGGCTCGAGGTCCAGAAGAACGCAATTTTGAAGAATTGTTTCTTTGTGGGGGTTCAAGTTTGATTTCAATCTGGTTTTTTCGAGGTCCTGTTGAAATATTCTGAATGTTGTATTGACTATGGGTAGAAGACTGTGAGCTACCAGATGAATGAATTGTTGGCGGTTGTGGAGTAGTAGGTGAACTGATGGGCATATAGACATGAGAGGTCTGGTGGCCTTGCTGATTTGGCTGTTGGGTTGAGGTATGTGGCAGAGGATTAGATGCAGGATAAGTAGTCCAAGGAACAGGCTGTGAAGGTTGATAGACTTGTTGAGGGTTCATGGGATTAAACTGAGATACCCAGCCAGAATGCTGCTGTGTCTGTCGAGTTGTACCACTAGTTGTTGTAATGTAAGGCCTAATATAGATAGAATTTCCCTGTGGACTGTTAAGTACAGGTGGAGGTACACCATGTATGTGCAAAGATGTAGGAGTATTACGACCAGTCTGGATATTTGGGGCTAAAGTTACCATAATGGGATTAAATCTGGGAGTCTGTTGAGAAAGGTTAGATGTTCCTTTGCTGCCTAAGTGAAATCCAAGATGTGGTGCTGAATTTGAAGTACCAGATGTACTGGACATTCCAAAAACATTAAAGCCTTGAGGAACTTGAGCTGGTGCTGTCTGTGGCTCCTGCTGAAATAGTTCGTTACTGGACTGACCACCTTGAAGTTGTCCATCACTAATGCTGTGTGCTAGAGTCCTGCTTCCATTCATTCTATTTCCTTCTCTTCCATGGTGGTAAACATTCTGTGACTGCAAGTCCAAATTGAGAGAAGTCATGTGATTGCGTAGACCAGAAATTCCAGAATCATCCGAAAAATTCAAGTCTCCTTCACCATAAAGATACCTTGTACTCTCCTGAGAGAGAACAGCACAGCAGGCATCCAGGTTATTATTATTCTATAAAACAAAATAAAAACAGCTTGATGTTAACAATTAGAAGTAATAAGACTGTCATTACCACAAAAATATTCTGAACAACAAGTTAATGGTTAAAACAATTTTAACAGATATATTTGGACTCTTTTGGGAATTATTTTTATGCAAATGGTTGAATCAAAAAATTCTCACTAATGTAATGAGAAACTATTAATAGACGAAAGTGAATCAAATCATTGTTTTAGAAGCTACTTGGTATGGATTCACGCAAACACAATAAAACTGTAACAATTAAAAATACTATGTCATCTCAATTCCTCTCATGCTTTCTCTTACTTTTGTAAAATACCTATCTACATATGAAATATAAGCACCATAAAAATCTATTCCATAGGAACAAATGAGACAGAATAAAACAAAAACCAATAGGCTGTTTTTAAAGACTCCTCAAAAGAACACCCACAAGTATTTACTGAATACCTACCATATGCACAGCATTGTTTGAGTCTGTGGAAGACTCAATGACATATAAAACAGCTTTTCTTCTAGCAGAGTATACAACCCAATCACGGAGACAAACCATGGATTTTTGAAAAAGCAACATTGTTAATATGAATGAGTATGTGCCATATTAATATTGAAGTTTAACAAAAGTTAAAATTGTAGACTACTTTAAGAAAAGACAGGGCTAATATGGGAGGTATGGCCTGATGGTTTTCATAGGATATGTAGAACTGGATAAGGAAAGAAAAGGATTATTGGTGAAGGGAATGGCATTATGTAATGGAGGACACAAATGTAACAGTGATTAAAAGTATGTTTCAAACAAGGTGATTGGGACAGATCTGGCTGTAGTTAAAGGTTCATATTGAAAATTTTGTGAAATGAATGGTTGAAAAAACAGACTGGGATTTAACAATGAAGGATTTTTGAAAAAAACGAATCACATTAGAGTTAGACTTTTACTAAAAACAATGGGGAGAGCTACTGAATGAGAATGAAAACAGAAGACACAAAGGGTTAATTCTGTTGATACCTGGGATGAAAGGAAATGAAGACAGAATAATGAATGTCTGATAATGAAATGAATCACATAAGACTAGTCAATACAACTTGGACATAAGAGAAAAAAATTCAAAGAGGACTAGATTAGGAGCCTAAGAAAAAGTGGACAGTTTTAGATCTAAAGAAAATGAGGAACAAAGTTAAAGACCTACAAGCAGTTTGATATGAGATAAAAATCACATAAGAAAGAAATGGATTACAAAGGCATTTTGAAATCTTGTTGAGAAATACTACAGTCCACACTGTTTGAACAGGTAATATGAAAAATGGGCACTGGTCACCTCTTTTTTTTCTCCACCTAGAACCAACAATTTAAATCTTTCATGCTACAAAAATTCTTTTAAGTCTTAAATTTATATATACTAGTTTTCCAGATAAAACTGAAAAATTGATTACTATTTTGATCATCTGATTACTTATTATGAGACTTGAATTAACATGCCTAACAGGGTTTTTGTGCTAATTTATTGCCCTTTCTATTATATTCTTCTTATTAAGAAAAAGCTCAAAGACACAGAAATCTTGTCTTTCCTTTACCTCCTCTCAGTCATCATTCCCATTAGAATTAATATGCCAATAAAATAAAATGTATATTCCTACCAAATCCAATTTCATTCCCTTTGTGAATGCTTCCTACTCATATTTACAAAGCCTTTTGCTTCAGTTCACCTGAGCATTCAAAAATCCTTTTAATCCTTTTAAATTAATAATTATTATATGTTCATATTAAAAAGTAATATTCTAATCCCAGCTCTACTATAATTCATGTGACTTTGTATTACTTATCCTCTAGAGAAATCAATTTCTTGGCAGATTCTTATGCAGTCAGCTTGATCCAGCTAATGATTATTAGCAGTTATTGATAATCACTATTTAGAAATATTAATTCATTAGGGGTTGTAAAATGGTGGTATTGGTAATATCCCAATTATAAAATGCATGCTTCATTTATTAGCAGCAATTCTCTCTTAAAGACTTACTCTTGCCGGGCGCGGTGGCGCACGCCTGTAATCCCAGCACTTTGGGAGGCTGAGGCAGGAGGATTGCGAGTTCAAAGCCAGCCTCAGCAATGGCGAGGCACTTAGTAACTCAGTGAGACCCTGTCTCTAATAAAATACAAAAAAGGGCTGGGGATGTGGCCCAGTGGTCGAGTGCCCCTGAGTTCAATCCCCGGTACCAAAAAAAAAAAAAAAAAAAAAAAAAAAAAAAAAAAAAAAAAAGACTTACTCTTATTAACTGTTTGGTTACTCTTTCTTTGTACAGAAAAGGCAGGATATAAAGATTCTTTCTCTATATTTTTCAGAATGATTTTTAAAGTTGGTACCCTAGAAATCTCCAAAGGTGACTAATATTTACTTTTAGTATTATTAAAAACTCCTACATCTTCAATATTTTGTTTTGATTGTGGCCATTAAATTGCATCTTTAGGCTAGTAGAACAGCAGCACCTTGGCTCCTCTGTACAAACAACATGAACCCAGTAGTTTTTCGCTGATTCCTTGTTTTCTGACAGAACAAGATCACATCCTACTGCAGACCTGGACTCAGCCACTTCTCAAAGAAACCTTGATTATTTTCAGTGGGAAACTGCAGAGAATTCTCTTTAAATGTATCAAAATGGGGTGGGAGAAACATGAGTTTTTAAAAGATAGAGAATCAAGCCAAGAGTGGTGGTGTACCCCTGTAATTCCAGTGACTCAGGAGGCTGAGAAAGGAGGAGGATCGCAAATTTGAGGCCAGCCTCAGCAATTTAATGAGACTCTCAGCAACTTAGCAAGACCCTGTCTCAAAATAAAAAGGGCTGGAGATGTAGCTCAGTATCCAGGTAAAGCACTCCTGGGTTCAATCCCCTGTACTAAAAAAAAAAAAAAAAAAGAAAACGAAAGAAAAAAAGAAAAAGAGTAATAATCATTGTTCTTTTGTACACAGCCACAAATCTGCATTCTCTTCAAGATTACTAAAAAAGTTTGAATCATTATTTCCAGTTCCTTTTTTCCCAAACTCCTGAACGGACAAAAATTATAGATAATATCAAAAGTATACCCTATGATTAATCTTCTCCAACACTGATTCATTCACTTCTTCAACTAACATTTATTGAACATTCATTAGGCAAGTTGAAAGGACTACGACTACTAATCTCAAGGATCTCAATTTAGTGGAGGATATTCATGTATAAACAAATAAATACCATACAGAAATGGTGGGGGTTAAGAATATGGAATAGACTGGGCGTGGTGGCGCGCACCTGTATTCTCAGCCACTTGTGAGGCTGAGGCAGGAGGATTGCGAGTTCAAAGCTGGCCTCAGCAATGGTGAGGCACTAAGCAATTCAGTGAGACCCTGTCTCTAAATAAAATACAAAAAAGGGCTGGGGATGTGGCCCAGTGGTCGAGTGCCCCTCAGTTCAACCCCTGGTACCAAAAAAAGAGAAAAAATGGAATAGGACTATGGGTAGAGGTCATTGGAGAAATCTACAACTAGGGAAATGACAAATAGTAAGTCTTACGTATACTAAATGAATAGTATTTAATGAATTGTTTTGGAGAAAGATTCAGCAATTTTAAACTTAAAAGGCTTAAACTCTCATATCAGAATTTTAAAATTGTGAAAAATCCGTTTAAAAGGAATCAAAGGGTTAATTATATAATATTTCTGTACACATTTTAAGTTGTTTTAATTATTAAATGAGAAGGCAAATTGAAAAAATGCAAGTTATATCTGCTGATAATATAGCTATATCAGAGAATCTACGATACAAAAAGATAATGTGAGTAGTTTCAGAAAGAGGAATCTGAGCAATAAATAAAGTCAAGAAGAGAACAGAGAATTGATACTTCTGTTCTCTTCTTGAGCAAGATGTCATTTGTTTAACAAAGAGAGGCAGAATAGCATGATCCTTTCCTTAAGAAGTTCTGAACCAGGACACTATAGGGAGGATTTCTCAAAGAGAAAGGACAGAAGTCCACCCAGCAGAAAGGGACAGCAGCTCCTAAAAGACAGGCTGTCACCAAACAAGAGAACTTTATATTACATTCAGAGGTAACTTAATTTGCCTCTATAGTGGAACACTATTTTCCCAAATATGGAAGACCTACAACCTAGCTGTACCCAGAGAGACCCTTTCCACCCCATTTTTCACATTTCTTGTTGTATTAGCTAAAAAGCAAACTACCTGGATGAATCAACTCACTTTTAGAAAATGTGGTCTGTCTCACGAATAAGTTGCAAGTAAAATAGATTTCATTTTAGTCCTCATTAGTGGTTAGGGAGCAAACCAAAGAGACCAGTGAGCTTTTGAGAAACTTCTGGGTGCCCAGAGGAAATCCAAATAATATTTTCTAACTATTGGTAAAGTTGAAAACCATGCTTATTTTTTAAAAAAATAGGTTCTATTTACATAGATCAAAATAATAATTAAAAAAAAAAAGGTATGTTAAGAAGTCTTAGTCCTAACTCTATCCCCCATCTGGTCTGCCCCTCTTATCCTCTATTGTTAACCATCTTTTATTAATTTTGTTGTTAATCCAGTATTTCTGCAATCAGGGACAAATATATATTACGTATATATTTATGACCTGTTCTTGTCTATACAGGACACTTTGTTTTCTTAATATGTCCTGAAGATCATATTCAAAAGTACATTAGAACTCGTCTTTGTATTTTTGAAAATATTTTAATAAATTCTACAAAAAATCTGTTTTATTCCCAGTTAATTGTATTTTAAACTCTCTACTGACTGAGCTATAGAAGTGTTCTAGATAGTTCTTTCAATATTGAGTCTAAGAAATTTTGAAGAACCTAAAGCATTTTTCTATTAGATTTTCAGACTTATTGGACACAGTGTAAATTTATTTTACTACAAAATTCTATTTTATTTGAAAAGTTAGGGACAGAGACTTGGGTTCTGGGGGGTAGACAATTTCCCCCCACTATCTCTGTTCCTTCCTCATACCTTTGTTAACTTCTGAGTCCATTCTTATTACTTCTTTTCCCCTCTTTTTTCCCTTTCATGTTCTATATTGGCAAATGTAAACTACTGATTCATTCATGAAACATTTATCAAGCTTTCTACTATTATTACTCCTTGTAGTATTAGCATGCTAACATGAGCACTCATTGTGAATCAGGTCCTGCGTTATCATATTTAATTTGGGGGGTGGTATTGGGGATTAAACTCAGGGGTGCTTAACCACTGAACTATATCCTCAGCCTTTCTTATATTTTATTTAGAGACAGAGTCTCACTGAGTTGCTTAGGGCCTCAATAAGTTGCTGAGGCTGGCTCTGAACTCTCAATTTTCCTGCCTTAGCCTCCTGAGCCCCTGGGATTACAGGCATGCGCCACCATGCCCAGCCTATCATATTTAATTCTATGTGAAGTTTATTATTCTCATTCTACAGCTGAGGAAATGAAGGTAACAAAATGAGGGCCAGAGAGATTAATTAAATTACTGCTAATAACTGCCAAACTTGAACTCAGGTCTGTTTACTGCCAAAACATACGCTCTTAACCATTATACTCTAGAAAAAGTCAGATAAATTTGGAAAATTCCATGAGCTCAGAATGATTATAGTCATAGGATATAGGGAGGAGGAACTGGTAAGACATCATCAGGCTGTAGAAAAAGCTAGGATTCCAAATCTAGCATGCCCTAGAAAAGACAAAGTTAATTCATTCTGAAGGGTGTGGAGAGCAATCAAAAGGTTTTAAACAGGTAATACATGACAGAATCTGCATTTAGAAAGACTATTAGGCAGATATAAGAGAATGGACTGGAAACACCAAAAAGTGGGTTAGGCTAAGGGCAGGTATGAACAAAATTTATGTAGTCATCTGGTATCAGGTATAGATTTAATAAAAATTTCATATAATTTCAATCATTAAAATCATTTGTCAAGAGTAATATGTCTGAATGAGCCCTGATACTTTTTGATAAAAAGATTTCCAGTTTATTCAAATGGGAAGGCATACTATCAACTAAATATTCAGAATTATGGATTTCTAAAATTATGTATACTAAGAATACTGTAACAATTTATTACCTTAATTGGAAAACTTACAAATTAAATTAAAATTATAAAAACAATTTTTTTTTCTTTAGAATTGGGAACTTGTCAAGTCAAACTCAGTCATTTTACAGTAAGAAAACAGAAGTACAAAGAGAGCCTTGCCCAATATGCATGGAGTGTCTAATTAGTATTAGAATCCAAGGTTTCTGACTCTAAGTTCATAGCTACTAAAAATGGGAACATAATTAGTGCTTTACATTCAGAATTCATTTCATTCTTGCATCTAATCTTTGAGACAGGTAGTATCCATATTACAGATAGGGGACAGAGAACCTCATGTTGGCAAAGGCCACATGACTGTCACACACCAAAGTTCATTTCTTTTCATCACAGCACAATAAGAATTTTCTTCCAATGTTTATAAAACACCAGATTTGTATTAATAAATTCAGAAATCATTGAACACTGACCTGTAACATGCACCTGGACACAACAACTTCAGGTACTTCAGGGAATTTTTGTCGCAGGTCATGTAAAACCTGAAAATCAATTTGGTGGCTTCCTTGGGCCATTCGTATATTGCCTGATCAGGACTATCTGTACAGTAGGCAATTCTAGGCCTTAATGGAATTAGTAATCATCTCTTCTGTCCAAGCATTTTCTGTGAAAGAAAGAAAAAAAATTTTTAATGAGAACTGAGTATAGAATAAATATTGTGTGGATTTAAAATTTCAGTACAAATGGGTATGTGCCTTAGCACCTACCAATATAAATGATAAAAAATATTATTTTGGCCTAAAAAGCTTAACATATACTCTCTTTTCAGTATAATTCCAGATGGCAAACTTTTAAATTGTTTAATTCTTTCATATTTGTATACTCTATAATGGCTGTGGCAAAAGGCATTCTATAAGAAATTATTGTCAGGATTGTCTTCCCTCGTTTTTTTAAAAGAAGAAAATGAAAAATTATACTGATGCTTTTCTTAATAATTACAGAGGATAGCCTGAGGTATGAAATATCATTTGTTTGATTTAAAATTCTTAAAGAACCTGAAAAAATTTGGTTCTCTAAAAAACTTTCACACACTTTGTTCAAGGCTTAATAATCTATATCCAATATACTTGATATTTTGGCTTTATTTTTCAGGTATACTTAAATGTAAAATCAACTCATTCTCAGGAGTTCAGTAATATTTTATTCCCTCTGTGTATATCAAATCAGGATTTATAAAATACTAATACTTGGGCCTCAACCATAGAGTTTTTGATTTAATTGGTCAGGGAGCAACCTGAGCATATGAATTTTTATAAGTTCCCTGGGTGATTCTAATGTATGGCCAAAGTTAAGAACTACCCCCTTATTTTCATTCCTAATGTAAACCATGATTAATTTTGAAAACCTCTTTGGGACATAAACAGGATACAAGTATATTAAACCTAAATAAAATATTAAAATATTTAAAAACATACCATTTGATTATTACTTAAAATAGACTTCATTTTAGGATAAATTTAACAAGACACAATCTCTTTAAAACTAATTTCTTATTTGTAATATTTCTCCTTTATCTTCATTAACAAGTTTCAATTTTAGGAATGTAAGAACAAGGTCTCTTTTGTTCATTATTGTGTACCTAGCACTTTATAGTCATCAGCCTAATATAGTAAAAGAATTCCTGAGCCCTCAATAGAATAAAAACTCATTTAGCTATTATGCATAGTAATTCTTTTAGTTTATTATTATTTGATTAAATTTTACTTAGTCTTTTTTTTTAAACTGGTGTTGACTTCGGTTCAGTTACATCTCAAAGGTAAAATTAATGCCAATTCAAGTTATTTGTATCATAGATTTCCCAAAAGCATTTCTACGTAAAAAACATACATGAACACACAATTTTGGCACTCAAAGTAGTGTTTCTACAAATGGGCTGCAGGAGAAAAGAGTAATACTGGAAACTGGTAAGTGATATTTAAAAATAACTTAAGGGGTAATTAACATGCTACAGAACTGCTCATCTTAAGAAAGTCTCCTTTGAAATCTTTCCAACTACCAGTTTATTTCTCTCATTTTGGGCTAAAACTCCTTGGAAGAGCTATTTATACTTAAAATGTCTTCATTCCTTCCTCTTAATCTCCTTTTTAGGCCTACTCCAATCAGGCTTTCAGGTCATGAAATGAGTTCTCACTCCTCACTTTTAAGAGATCACTCCACAATTTATGACCCAGTCAACTATTTCCTCATTCTCTGAACATTTCTTCATTTCTTCTGAGATATGTACTGTTTTGGCTTTCCTTCTACCCACAGGTGGCTTCTTTTCAGTTTTCTTTGCCAGATCCTCCCTTTTCTGGTCATCTGAATGTTGGTGGGCTAACAGAGTTCAGATATACGGTTTCTTCTCAACTATACCTACATTCCTCTCCAAGGTTAATTTCATTCAAATACATTTGTTCAAATAGCATTGGTATACTAAGGCTTGGCAAATTATTACCTCCTATCCCAATCTCCTCCTCGCGCTCTAGAATATCCAACTGCTTGTCTGACATTTCCTTTCGGATATCTAAAACTCATTTTAAACTTAATATGTTTAAAAATTCAACTTTTAATCCACCCCTCATCTAAATCACCCTTTCCCAATCTTTTTCACTCCTTCTTTCACCAACCTGGTCCTTTCTCTTATCCCATACCTAATCTAACATCAAGTCTTGTTGACTTTACTACATAAGGTATTTTTAATCTGACCACTTTTCCTACCAGTTACTGCCCTTGCCCAAGCCATCGTATTTCACCTAGATTACTCCTGTGAGTCTCCTAAATGGTCTCTTCTCTACCTTCACTCTTTGCTCTAACACTCTCCTTTCTATGCTCCCAGTCTTCCCCTAGTAATCAGAGTCATCTTTGTGAAAAGTAAACCAGAGCAATCACACCCTGTTAAAGTTTGATGTTATAATCCTCTTACTAACTACCAACTCTCTAACTTCATCTACCACTTTTCTTATTCCTTCAGTTCCTAATGGTCTTCTGGTGAATTCTCAAAGAAGCCAATCAAATTCCTCCCGTTGGGCTTTTGGCTCTTTCTGCCTGAAACATTATTCTCTTGCATGGTTCTCTCTCTCAAATTCATTAAGGTCTCTGATAAAATGTCACTTCCAGGCTAGGGTTGTGGCTTGGTAGCAGAGCACTTGCCTTGCACATGTGAGGCACGGGGTTTGATCCTTAGCACCACATAAAAGTAAATAAACAAAATAAAGATATTGTGTCATCTATAACTAAAATTTTTTTTTAATAAAAAGTCACTTCCTCAAGAGACTGCTTTTCCCTGATCAATCTATCTAAAATAATGCCACACCTTTGCCCATGCTCCCCACAGCATTCTCATACTGTTTTTTCTTCACCTATCAATTATCTGGCATATATTTGATCCATTATCTACCTATCCCCAAAATTTCTCCACAGGATCAAGGCCTTTAAAGTTTACTGCTGTATTTCCACGATCTAGTTCATTCTTATTATACAAAAGATTCAACATTCATTGGATGAAATAAAGGTTTCACTATAAGTTCTTTAATATTATAGTTTCTAATACATATTGCAAATGAAATTTGGAGAAAATAATTATTTATACACAATTTTAGGGAGAGGCAAATAAAACCTCAGCCTAAATGAGGAACATCTTTACTTAAAACAGGAACTGTGAAAACAAATTGCAACTTATTTCATTATTAAAACATTTTTAAAAAGCTCTTACCATACTTTCTTGCTTTTCTAATACTATTGAGTACACAAAACAAGAAAATTATTCAAATGTACAGCTGTATTTTATGTACATTTCCTGCTATGACTCAATAGATGCTATTGAACCAACTCTTCAAGAAATGATATCTATAAACACTAGACAAAATATAGAAGAAACTACCTTAAGGCAGAAATATAAATAGAAAAAGGAAAACAAGAATGTGGAAGAAGAGAACAAGATGACCTTCCATGTTTTTTTTTTTTTTTTTTGGTACCAGGGATTGAACTCAGGGGCACTCAACCACTGGGCCACATCCCCAACACTTTTTTTGTATTTATTAGAGACAAGGTCTCACTGAGTTGCTAAGTGCCTCTCCATTGCTGAGGCCGGCTCTGAACTTGAGATCCTTCCGCCTCAGCCTCCCAAGTGCTGGGATTACAGGCATGCGCCACCACACCCGGCATGACCTTCCATTTTAAAATTGCTTTTAGCCAGAAAGTAAGAATCTAATTGATTTGAGTAGCTAAAACCCAGATAGAAGACCTATAGTCTTTATCTGCCTGATGAACCAAAGGGCAGACTTTGGCATGACCACAAAGATTCACCGAGAGCATAGTGATTGCATCATGGAAAGGAAAACCAGAGAGATGAAGCCTCAAATTCTGTGTATACACTCTGTACATATACTTCATCTCTATACATATGCGAGACAGATTCCAAGCAGCCAGGTTAAGGTTAAAATAACTTATCTAAGATTCCAATTTGTAGTGTGAGTTTAGTCTAATTAAATGCCCACTAAAACAAACCAAACATCAATATCCACTGGAGGAACACAATAGAACCTGGAATCTCTACATGTTAATCATCTCCTAAAAACAATCTAAAACTGTTGCACATAAGAGGAATAAAAGGATCCATGCCCAAGAGAAAAGGCAAACGATGGAGAATAAATCCAAGGTGATTCAGCTGCTTGAACTAATTTAAGGACTTTAAAGCAATTGTTTTAACTATGCTCATGGATATAAGAGCAAATGTGCTTGGATTTCTCAGGAAAGAGTAGGAGGAAAAAGAGGAAGAGGGAGGAAGAACTGAGAAGAGAGCAGAACAACAACCAAATGGAAATAAGATATCTGAAATGAAAAATTCACCAGATGGATCTACCACAGATTGGAAATGACAGAAGAGTCAGTGACTTTTAAGGCAAAGCAATCTGAAGGATTGAGATTTTAACCAAAATTGGGTAATTATGACATTATTATTTACAATTGGGACTTTCATCATCTATTTATCGACCACTCACACATTTAAAGAGTGTCCAGTCTAAGCACCTGTTGTGCTGGGGACATAACTATTAGAGTCTATGTTCCTGCCCTTCAGACCACAGAAATTCCTGGATTCAAGTTTGATATAAATACAAATTTATAATTAAGGTAACTATTTTAACTTGCTATCCACCTCCTTCTGCTACTGGATTTGCCACCTTTCTTTTTGTTATCCCAGTCATAGTTTCCATTTCTTTCACATCATTCAAAATCAAAGATTAGAAGGTAACATGATATATTAGGACAAATTATAAATAACAGAAAATAATAAAAACAGGTAAAGGTCAAATCATGAACTGCCTTATACACGGAATTAAAATTTGGGGTTTTAGCTGGGTGCAGTGGCATATAACTGCAGTCCGAGCTGAAAGCACCAACGCGATCCAAAAATGCAGCAGGCAACCAACAACAGTTGGGAGATTTTACTCAGCGAAGGTAACAGGCTGGCTACAGCTTCGGGATGGCTGTAGCAATTTGGGAAAGAAATGTCGGGGTTTTTAAGGGGTCCCGGACAGGGGAGTGAGTGGAGAGGTATTCGGTGGGGAGAGCTGGGGTGGTCTTTTCTCACTGGGGCTAGATTACGTTACCAGGTAGGGAGGACGGTGTGGCTCTCAGGGATTGGTCGTGCTACCTCCTGCCACCCTGAACGTCATTAATGGGGAGCCCGCCGGTTTTCGAGCCCGCCATTTCCAAGCCCGCCAATTTTCTCCCGGAAGAGAAGCGCCCTGGGCGCCATCTTTTACCAACACCAGCTACTTGGAAGGGTCAGGCAGGAGGATCCCAAGTTTGAGGCCAGTCTCTTGACACTATATCAAAATAAAACAAAAAAGGATTGGGTATGTAGCTGAGTAGTAAGTAAGAGTGCTTGCCTAGCAGGCACAAGGCCCTGAGTTCAATTCAGTACAGTAACAAACAAACAAAAATCCTGGGAGGTTTTATTTTAAGAATAATGGGAAGCCACTGAAATATTCAAAGTTCAGAGACAGGGAGAGAAACATGGCTATAGTACTGAGAAAAGGGCAAATAAATAAAAGAAAACCAGTTACAAAACTCTGCTATAGTCTACCCTAGAATAGGTAATTGTTTATATTGTAGAGATGGCAATGGAGGCTGGGTAAAAGAAGTATAAAAATCTAAGGGATATTCAGGAAGTCAATATTTATAGGGCTGGGGGGTTTAGCTCACTGGTAGTGTTTGCCTAGCATGTGTGTTCAATCCCTAGCACAGGAAAAAAAAAGTTTTTGAGCTTGGTGATGAATTAGATATCAGGGTGAAGTAGGAACATCAAGGCTGATTTCTGATTTGCTCAACTGGGTAGTCGTTCATCTGTGAACTACAGAACAACAGAAAGGTCCAATGGTACAAAGAGAATTACAGGTTTGGTTTTCAACATGTGGAGTCTCAGGCTATCTTTTAACATCCAAAGAAAGATGTCTTACAGGGTGTTGGGAAATGAGGGTCTGGAGCTCAGAAAGAGAGGTCTGAGTTAAAGATACAAATTTGAAAGGCATTTTTGGTGCTGACATTAATTAAAAAGTGCAGAAGAAACAATTCTACCACATCCTATAATTTAAGAATGCATGAAGAAATATATTCTTGGTAGTATTATGGTTAAAACATAATGCAGTTACTAATAATTTTTTTCATAAAGGCCAACATTCCTTCCATATCCAAAAAACCCGTAACCTGTAAGTACCATTTTAAAGATATTTGAATAATTCATTGTTCAAGAAATATTTTAACATGACATTATCCTGTAATGAAAACTTTAAATAAAAATTTAAAGCAGAAACACACAAATAATTTAAAAAGTCATATAGTGCTACAAGGTGTACTTAGTAAGAAAACCTGTAGTTCTCTGCCTCACACCTCCCCACCCAATACCTATTCTGCAAAGGTAACACCACTGAGTTACTTCTTCAAATTCCTACATAAAACGATCACAGGATTACTTCTTGAATTTTCAATTTCACACATTATCTATGAATTTATTACTATGGAAAATGAAGATTAGCTTTAACTCTACCCTTATCCCTTATGTACACTATACTTCTCTTATCTCTGTACTCTTCTGCCTACTTACTTATTTCACAATTTTTGTTTAATCAGTATTCAGTGTTGATATTACTTTTTTCCCTGCAAATATTGCTAGCCAAGTAATTTCTCAGTATATAATGAAGAATGGACCATACATACCTCCGAGGTCCTTTCCCAAACTAGCATTTTGATTCTTAGTGAAAACCAAAAAACCAAAAAAATTAAAAAACAACAAAAAACCCTGTAGAATATTAAATCAAATCAAAAGCTGGATTTCCATCAAGCCAATAAAACAGAACTCTCAAATTCTAATGAGGTGGAGGGAGGATGGGGAGAAAATGGAGAGAGGGCAGAGGGGAAAAGCATTTCTATTCTACTCAAGTTATAGACTCAGAGGAGATGGTATTACTGTATGGTAAACAGACTACCTTGATAAGAGATTAAAAACAAACATCCACTACAATGACCACATAGATAAATAAAAGTTTGTCAAAGATTGAAGCTGATAATCTAAAATGGGGGTGGAGGGTGGGAGGGGGTTGGGAGGGAGAGAATAGGGAAAAAAAGAGGGAGGGAATTCCATCAAAATAGAGGGAAGATCAGCAGACAAAGGGGATCAAGGGGGAGGAAGGAAGGAAGGAAGTATGGGAAGAACAGTGGAGTGAAACTTACTGAACTTTCATAAGTACACACATGAGTACACCACAGTAAATCTCTCCATCAAGTACATCTACAAGATGCTAATTAAAAAATAAAACCATAAGTGAACTGCACAAAGATCAGTATAATAGGAGGGAAAGGAGCAGGGTCGGGGGAGTTCTGGGGACAGAATTAGAGCAAATTATATTCCATGCTTTTGTGATTATGTCAAAATGTATCCTGATGTTTTATATATACATATGGTATGTATGTATATATAAAACTAAAAAAATCTATTAAAATATAAAATAAATAAAAAGAACGTTACAAGAAAAAAGTGTAAAGAAGTAAATATAGAGCTAAATAATAATTTACCACTTTAAAACTTAAAAAAAGGAAAAAAGACTGAAGCTGACTTCCCCTGACCATTCTTCCCTTTCCTTGTACACCAAGCCAGATAGTGGCTATCTTACAGGTTCTTATGAGAATTAAATGGGTAATCCATGTAAGAGAACAATAACAACAACAAAAAGCACACAATAAATACAGATCAATAAAATAGTGATACCATAATCTCATCCTTTACAAAATGGAAAAAGCAACTGGAAGAGTTTCAAGGATTAGTGTGAATGCAGTGAAAGTGAACTGTATTACACTTGCCTGGGCTACAGCCCCAAAATACAAACTGGTGGCAATAACTATTTATTTTAAATATTGTGGATTTTCACAAAGTAGAAAGGCCTGCATGCTACCTTGGCTGCAGAATGCTGAAGCTGACAGAACCTGTTGAGGCCTTCCTTTCCAATGTACATGGGATGAATAACAAGTATAATTGAGGAACTCTAGAGAAAGCTACCTGAAAAGCTCAAAATACTAGGTTGCACATGAGTGCTAGAAAAGGATTATAAATTGTGCCACATCTATTTAATAGGAAGTGCCCCTGGACTGAGGGAGGGAGTGGGGGATACAGATACTTAAATAATACAGTTGAAGTATGAAGCAAGGCAACCAAACAGTGGACAGATTCTGGAGATAATGACCATTGTGTCTGGGTAGAATAAGACAGGAGGGACAAGAAGAGGGGACTATGAAGAAGGTGCTGGGGTGGGGAGTTGTTATGGAAGAGTATGAGAAAGGCAATGGAGCCTTCATGTGTATGATGGTTTTTATTAAAGAAGACCTTGAGATACACTAGTACTATAGTTTTAATATTATTATGCAAATATATGCATTCATTTTATTTTTGTTCCATTCTTACATGGCATAATTCTAGTGGTACAAATTTTAATTGTTTCAACAAAGAAAAATAGTTCATGTTGAAAGCCAAATAATATAATGAAGAAGAAATATGCAAAATTCACTCCCCAACTGTATTAGCTTCTCCCTCATTTTATGAATAAGAAGGTAAGGAAAGAGCATCTTTCCATTTCAATACATCCTAAAATTAAATTCTGGTTTCTGTAGTAACTACTAGAAATGATAATATTATCTGTAAACCATGAAATCCTGAGTTGGACAGGATTCTAGCAAGTTATCTTATAAAAGTTTATAACTTAAGAGGTAAGAAAAAAACCTGCTGGCTACTAGACTCTTTGCCAGGTTTCTTCTACGCGTTAACACATTTTTACCTCTTACAACCAACCCATGATCATAAACAAAATTCTTCACATAAGGTCAGTTCCAAACTGTGAGATCCCTTGCCTACTTGTGTATCCTAAGTACTACTCATGTATGAAAAGTGGATGTTCAGTACATATTTGTTGCAACAAATCTCTAAATAAACATCAGAATACATCTAGCTTTTAAAGATGTAACAAGTAGTATCTATCTTCCCAAATGCAAAAGTTTTTTTTTTTACCTTCAGCTGTTAGTTCTACACTGTTTTGAAATGATCAATTTGTTCCAACAGTTGATATAGTGGAGAATAATTTGAGCATTAGGTGAAATTTGCCACAATTTCATTTGGGAGAATCACTAGGTAAACACAGAAAATCATATCTAACTGGAAAAAGGTGCACATAAATCCATACAAAACAGGAACACACCTCTAACATCTACCTACCAGCTACTTCATCAGCACGTTATGGATTACACCCAGCTATACCTTGTGTTACAACTTTGCTTCTGATTTCAGAAAATCTTTTTTGGACTATTTCACAATAACTCATGAGCCTCAACTTTGTGAGCTCACTTCTATAAGTAAACTTCAGGTCTTGTTCAAGGAGAAGCACAGTATTTATTGTAGTATTTATGTAATTCCTAACCATTTAACATGAGTAAAACTGTATTATCATTTATCTTATTATCATTAAGATTCTTGTCTTTATTTTTAATGTTCACAGATGAAGATTTTGAGTGCTATATCCCAAATCTCCTTTTTTTAAATAGGTACAATGTCATTTTTGGTGGTATGCTTTTGCATGTCATAGTGATGTTTAGGAAGACATATGTTAAATTTTTAACAGAACTGGCTATATGTCAAAACTCCTTTGATCTCAACAACTGTTAACATTACCTTGCTCAAAATGTCCAGTGGGACAACCACTTATCTGGTTGTCAATATGATGCTAAATTTCTTCACACTAATTACAATTTGTGTCTTCTGTGGACTGACTGACATTATCGAGACTGCAATGAGTTATTCTGAAATAATATCTTCATCATAAAAAGGACTGATATGCAGCCTATTTATCACCACTATGCCAAGTTAGATAACATTTGGTATACTACACATTTGATAAACCATAAAAGAATTTATTAATATCATTAATTTAACCTAAAAAAGTCAACATTTTTTATAGCAAATTACTAGAATTATGTTTCTTGGAATATGATGTTACAATTCTATAAAGGCAAAACACTTAAAAAAATCTGTAATAGTTATTTTCTAAAGTGAAATGCAAGAATTTTAGCTGTAACATTAAAAAATATAACATTCAAATACATCACCATTCAAGATAAAAGAAAATTATAACTAATTTTTAGCATAAAGTCAATCATCAACAATTCTAACACTGAACCATGTTACACAGATAAGCCGTTATTTGCAAAAAAAAAAAAAAAAAAAAAAACCAGAAACATCAGTCATCCAACTACTAACTACTTTAAGTTAGCTATTATGTTCAGTTTTAGTGTTATTTAAGACTGAAGAGACCCAAGGATTATGTTACCAAATGTCAGATATCTATCTCAACTTCATAAGTCTAAAATGGAATAATTTATTTTTTAAAGAGAAACTATAAAAATGAATAGCTAAAGTAACATAATAATCCACACTACTACCTCTTAAAAAGAAAAATTTTCCCACAAAAAAATTTTCCAATTGTTTCATTTAATGCATCACTTCAAGACTATGAATGTTGACATTTCTTATGGATAAAAGACTAACCAGTTATAAGTTCTTCTAAAAGGAATGTACAAGTCAGCCACACTTGGCAATTTATGTATTGTGGTTTGTGGTGGGGGCTACCATTTTCTAAGGATTGAGAAAAGTGTAATAAATCTGAGATGACATACAATTGACTACCTTGTGTGTATTTTCCTATTCATATTTCATAATTATTTTCCAGTATATTAGGGCTTTAAATTGGAAACAAAGTTACCATTCAATGCCTTTTCTCACTATCAGTTTTGGACAATGTACCCTGTGCATAAAGATCATCTTTAAAAGAATATAGACGCTAAATATGTTAATAAGTTCTTACTTATGGGTAAAAGGAGGAGAAAAGCAAATGAAAGTGCTTAAAAGAACCAGTTTTCATCTTCCACCAACCACAAACATTTTTAATGGATCAATTAACTCAATGACATGTGAAAATTGTATTATGGCTGAATATAACTTCAAACTCTACCTTAATAGGAAGATTCAGAGAAAGTTTAAGAAATTTCACCAGCTGATTCCTATATAAATTCAATCCCTTACTTCTTCCCTGTTCATCTCAAATAACTTTGCTCATCTTTTTTTCTAATGTCACAACTCTCAGCCAACATATTCCCAGAGTAAACTGGCCAGCTGCTAGCGAGGTGTGTGTGTGTGTGTGGGGGGGAGGGCACTCAGAGAGAAAGAGAAAGATGGGGGGGACTCAGAGAGAATTAAATTTATGAATTAGACATGGTATAAATGACATGCTACTAATAATAAAGTACTGAGTTCTAATTTTCTATCCATCTATATACAAATAAAAGCATCTAATATAGAGAAAAATGCATGTGTATAAAGAGATGTAAACAAAGTTTGTGTACTGTTACCAAAAAAACTCCAACGTCCATCACAGAGGAATAAATGTTTGCATAGATAGAGTAAGAAACATCATGTGTCTTTTTCTTTCTGTAGCAAAGTAAGATCCAAATAATTATATGGCAAATACTATAAGACATTATTTGAATTAAAAAGATTAAGATACAGAACTCATGTATAATATGATACTCTGTAAAAAAAGAAAAAAGAAATGACAAAAAGGTTTATTTAAAGAAAAATATTTGTATGAATACATAGGAGAGATTATAAAGGTAGTTCATATAAGTTTAGTTCTAATTCTGTAATGTTTCAGTTTCTGTAGGAAAATATATTTATATATTACTTTGAATAATTAAGGCAGAAGAAAAAAATTTCCCTGTAAAATTAATATCTATATATTTCCCATGACACTGCTTATATTTTGATATGAGTTGAATAGAATGAGTTATTTGAAAGTAACTGAACTTAGCTGACAACAGCTACTTTCAAATAATTCAAAGTGTATGTTATCTATGTTGAAACTGTTACTGATATGCAGCTAACAGCTGAAGCAATGATCAATTATCAGGACGTTTAAAAGACTGGATTTACAGTTATATTTTTCTAATGCTTTCATTAGTGCATTATACTTACACATCATATTGGGTTCATTTTGACATAGTCTTAACATGCCTGGAATTTAATTTGTTCCAATTTCAGTCCCAGGTGTCTACTCTTCCCCCTTCCCCTCCTCCTTCCTCCTATTCTCCTCTCCTCTATTCTACTGTCTTCCTTTTATTTATTTATTTTTTTAATGAAGCTTGATATACACAAAGGCAGAATTTACTCTGGTATATTTATACATGTACAGTTACATTTTTAACTGTTATTTATGGGTTCATATGTTTAGGTCCGTGACTAATGATCTCTAAACTTAGTCTCCTAATTTATGACACACAGTTAAAACAAAAAAGCCATGTCTCATTTTTTTTTTACCCCAAGGAACTCAAGGTGAACTTCTTACTTAAGCCCTCAAACTATAAGCTTATTATCCACCAATGAGAGTTTAATTGGTTAAAAGAAATAAGTACGGAGTAGAAGAAAAAGTAGGTTTATTATTATTTTAAGTTTAAGAGTTCCTCAATAAATACTATACCCTATCCACAAAGTAGAGACAACACACTATTTTATCTGAGTTTATAGTATAATCCCTCTGGTTCAGCACTTACAGGTCGTACACTAAATGTTTAACATGTATCATTGCAGTTACTTCTTACTAGAGTCCTGTAGTGAAGATTAAAGAGAAATTACAGACAAAACTCTACATACAATGCAGGATGAACAGAACAATAAATGTCCTTTATTAGGTATTATTACTACCTAACTAGATAGCCTTATTAATTCAACCTTCACTCTACTGCAATCAGTTTTCCAAAATAGTCAATGACTTACGTGCATTATTAGTACTAAGAAATCTTCACTGGATTTTCACTGCCTAACAAAATAAATAAAAGTCCAAATTCTTTCACCTGACATTTGAAAATACGTATGACATAGCTTCATCTCCCATCAAATCCCCACTATTTTCTAAGCATGTTAGATGCTTAGTAAATGCTTTTAGAACATATAACTTAAAAATAATAATTCTTGAAAAACACTCTTGCCACATTCTAAAGTTAAATTCTAACCTTCAAGGCTTGATAGAAACATTACCTTCTTCACAAGGTTGAGTCTCTCTGGTACTCTCAAGTAAATACACAATAGTATATTAGTATCTCTACTATGATACTTTCATATTACAGTTGTCCCTCAGAATTCAAAAGAGATAAGTTTTCAGGACTCCCCAAGAATACCAGAATTGGCAGATGCTCGATTAACATTATAAAATCTTATATTAAATCGCAATGTAGATATGCACATCCTCTCATATACTTTAAATCATCTCTGGACTACTTATAATATTTAATACAATGTAAATCATTGTATTGTTAGAAAATAATGACAAGAAAAAAGTATACATGTTTATTATAGCTGCAATCATTGAGGCCTACCTAATTTTAATCCACAGCTGGTACAGAAGCCAGGGCTGTGGAAGGCCAACTATACTTGTCTATAAGCTCACTGGAAAGGGTTTCTTCATTTCTATATCCCTACTGTGTTTAGCCCAGTGTTTTACACACACAATTTATACAAAAACAACTTCACCATTACTCATGGTGAACACTTGGTATTCATATACAATTCCTTCTTCAATTTCTCAAACAGTGGTGATGATCTTCTAACTCTGCTAGCTGCTCCCTTTCCAGTCCTTATTTAGTACTGAGATAATCAATACTAAACAGATAAGGTGTCACATAACCAGTGATGTCACATAACCCGTGACCTAATGCTGACTGGACTGCCTAACACTGAACTCCCATGTATTAACTAACACTGGAGAAGGAAACATAAGGAAGGCACATAGTATAATATTAGGATCTTCCACTTAATTCACAATTGGGATACAAAATCCCTGATCAATTGTAGGTGATCTCTCAGATTAATTAAACTTTAAAATCAAAAGATATAATTTTATTTATGCATATAGTATTATATATATGATATTTATAAATAAATGTCACTTTTTATGGATTGTTTCTAAATCTATACAAATCAGTTAAAGCAATACATGTGCTTAAAAGCCAACTGACCTTTGGTTCTTTCATCATTTATGAGTAGTTTTCCTCAGTTAAAACCTAAGGTGTTAGAAAGCCTCAGTTTTTAGTTTTGCTTTTCCATTCTAGGACACTCTATGACTTTCTTATCTGGCTTCTTTTAAGCATTCAAGTTAAAAATAAATCAGCAAATATTATTTATACACTTACATATAAAATATAATTAATTCTCCAGGTAAAAGTACTACAATACATCATTTGGTTCTATTCAGAAATGTTAGTTCTGATTTCTCAAGAATGTATTGACTATTTATATGAAGGCATCAGTAGTACAGAACAGTTAAGGATCTCAGGAAGAACCTGTTTCATTCATTTAATTCCCTATACTACTTGTACCACATGTAAATCTCTTAAAGGACAGTTGCTTATTGTTAATGTTTACTTTTCAAAGAAGATCAGAGTACTTTTTGTAAATTTACAGGGCTTAACTCTACAGCATTTCACATTTGTCTTAGACTGTTTTTGCATTAGTTTGCTATTACTAGCAAACAAGTTAAGAAAGAAACATTCAGGCAAAAGTTACACTAAAGGCAATACTAAGTTACATGTTACCTAGATGTTAGGGATGTTATTGTATTTTAAAGCAAGAGGACTATAAGTTTTGAAAGTAAAGTTGTGTTTATTATAGATTTCATAGTAAGGCAGTTATGCAGGCTAAGCTTGACTGGTGCCGTGGACTTTAGCATACCTGGAAATAGAAAAATTCAAATTGTAGCTGTTCTTGGTTGGCCCATTGCCATTTTTGTAGCTTACAAATTTTTAATTAAGTAACTGCAGTGAGCTCATCTCTACTGGATACTTCTTTTCCAGGGCAGGTCCAGGAACTGGGTCTGGAGCCTTGAAAGCAGAAGAGAAACTAGAGTAAACTAGAGGTAGGCAGAATATGAAACGTGACCAGATAACATTATGAGATCTAAGTGCAGTGAGGCAGTTCCTAAAGGCTCTAACACTAAATATTCTGAAGTGGGAAAAGGGTTTCTAAAATGACAAGTTTACCAGAAGAAGTTCTTTTCTTAAGTGGCATTCTCTTAATCTACCCAACTCTAGTCTGGACTCCCAATTCTAGAAACTGAACAGTAGTTTTGAGGAAATCTCTTAGGGCTTTCAACTACAGCCTGTCCCACAGGGGACAAGAGTAACTATAACAGAAAAACAACAACAAAATCCATTTTCATTGGTTAAATTGAGATTGTGAAGTCCTTATTTTCAGCTCATTTTGTTCTTCCTTTCTGCTATTTTATTTCCCATCATTTTCTAACTGTTCCCCTAATTTCCTATTTCAATTCTCAGAGTTTCTTAAGAAATGCTTTAGATATATCCAAGGAATGAACTGAATTTAAAGTTCCAATTTTTAAAAACACTTGGTGATTCTTAAAAGAGGGAGGCAAAGAACAGTAGAACAGCTCAGAAGATGTGGTTCTTAACCACATTGGAAATTCTATTTTCCATTACTAAAATAGATTCACGATTAAAAAAAAAAAAAGTGTTAGACCCATATAAAAACAAAACTCCAAAACAAACTTGCAACTATAAAGGTAAAGAAATGGCAGGATATTAAAAAATGGTAGAATATTGTACTAATTAGATTTCTAGGGTCTGGAAATGATGCCCTTATGCTTGGTAGGCTGGCGCCATTAGGAGTTTTTCTAAGAAACTAACCCCACAAAATAAATCAACTTCTCTGCTGTTGTCAAATGTAAAAATTATAACAGGACAAAAAATACTAAAAAGAAGGTTTCAAATAACTTACGTCCCTGCATTTCTAGTAACTAGCAATACAACATGGCAAAATGGAGTAAAACTATTTTGTGGAAAACATAAACTTTCCATTGTTTGTGATGGCGAGCTGTAGGTAAGGATTTCTGGAAGAGAGAGACCTCCATTCAAATTTGATATGAATATGGCCCTGGATTAAAAGTCTCCGCAGAAGTTTCCTTTCTATTAAATGCATACTTCCACTCATCTCTCTGCTTAGTTCAAGTGCATAAAGCACCTAATAGCCTGGTACATATTAAGTGTCCAGCACATTTTTCTGCATTACTAAGGAATGAAATATATTTTTCTGTTCTAAACATGGGTATACATAAGTTTTCACTGCAACAGCTACATACTAAGTCTTGAGGTTTAACTAATTCAACTGCATCACATTCTAAGAGATATAACTGATTTATCAACACTGACTTCAGAATAGCTACAAAGTAAATGAGATAGCTCAAGTCTGGCAACTGATAATAAATAGATATATTAAAATTTACATTTAGGTTATACAGAAAATTTGTAGTGAACAAGAAGACATGTAATTCTTCTCCCTCCAAGCAAAGCAGAAAATCCTGTGTCAACATACTTCTTGTTAAAAAGTTATAAATCTTGAATACAATGCTTTTTAAAAGACAAAAAGGCAATCAATACATGATATAACTTAGTTTTTAAGTCAGGAAATACTTTAAGGGCAAAGAAGAGCTATACATATGGGCAATATTTTCCTCTTACTGATAGAACAGTGGGTTCCACACAAAATTATTATTTACCAAATATGGCTCAAAGATCAGATTACACCTTCCCTGACATTACAGCATAATAGAACAAGTATCACAAGCCACAAGGAATTCTTTAAAAAAAAAAAAAAGATATCCTTACAGTCACACTAAATGTATTCACTGCCACAACTTTATTTCAAAATAGTTTTTAAAAGTTTACATGGAAGTACTTTTTTTATATATATTTTTAAATATTTATTTATTTGCTTTAGTTGTACACAATGCATTTATGTTTATGTGGTGCTGAGGATCGAACCCAGGCCACGCACGTGCTAGGCGATCGCTCTACTGCTAAGCCACAACCCCAGCCCCACATGGAAGTATCTTATTCAAAAGAGATGGTAAGATTAAACTGGTGAACTCCTCAGAAAGGAAGAAAAAAAATGTAAATGTGAGGAGGTAGAAGGATTACCACTTACTAACCTATATAGATAGGCTTTTAGTTTAAAGACCATCAAGGAAAAGAAAAACACTTTAGACAAACCATTATTATGTACTTTAATTTTGTAATTAGCCATCACTTTGAAATCTCATTACTCATAGCAATATTTCAGTTGATTTTCTTGGCTTTTCCAGATACACAATGTTATCTACAAATATAGTAAATCTGCCTCTTCCCTTTCTATAATTATACCTCCTGTTTTGTTTTTTGGTCTAATTATACGGGTTAGCATTTCCAAGACCATGTTATGTAATAATAATGTTGGTTGGATCTTATTTGATTCATGACTTTTTAACATGAATTTAGAATTTTACTAAATGCCAATTCTCATATTTTCATGTTTCTAGTAACAAAATGCTACCTACTGGTCTGAGATACAAGAAATCTTAGGAATATCCCTTTATTCTTATTTTACTAAGAATTCTTTGCAGAAATCCTCCTCTTCCACTTTTTTTGTTTTCCTCAAGATAATCATATACCCTCCCATCAATAAGAATTAATTTGATCTATTGATACATTCCTAGAATGAATCCCACTTGGGTCATAGTACTATTTTGTTAATGCCACACTAGATTCACTTAACAATTAAGCATTTTTTGCACCAATTTTTAAGAGACTGGTCTATAGTCTTCTTTTATTCTGTTTTACTCTCATGTTATGTCAGCTTTGTAAAAAGAACTACAAAGTTTACCTTTTCTTCTATGTGTTCTGAAAGTTACCCAGGGCTTGAAGTTTTCAAGAATTTAATGGTAAAACATCCTGGGTCTGGTACTTTTTATAGGGAATGGTCTCTTGTGAATAAGACTAGCATTTTCTGCAAATTAAAATTATACTGAGTCTATCTCACCCCAGTCAGAATGGCAATTATCAAAAATACAAGTAACAATATATGTTGGTGAGGATGTGAGGAGAAAGGTATTCTCATACATTGCTGGTGGGACTGCACATTGGTGCAACACACCTGTGGAAAGCAGTATGGAGATTTCCTTAGAAAATTTGGAATCGAACCACCATTTAGATTCAGTTATCCCACTCTGTGGTCTATACCCAAAGGACTTAAAATCAGCATACTACAGTGACGCAGACACATCAATGTTTATAGCAGCTCAATTCACAATAGCCAAACTATGGAACCAACCTAGGTGTCCTTCAACAGATAAATGGGTAAAGAAAATGTGGTATATACACACAATGGAATATTACTTAACCATAAAGAATGAAATTATGGCATTTGCCTGTAAATGGATGGAATTGGAGACTATCATGCTAAGTGAAATAAGCGAATCCCAAAATACCAACAGTCAAATGGTCTGTCTAATATGTGGATGCTAACCCACAAGGAAGGGTGGGGAGGGGAAGAATACAAGTCCATTGGATTAGACAAAGGGGAATAAAGGGAAGGGAGGAAGGAGGGGAATAGGAAGGACAGTAGAATTAATCAGACATACCTTTCTTATCCTTCTATTTGAATACACAACCAGGAAAATTCTACATCATGTACAACCACAAGAATAGGATCCTAATAAGTTACACTCCACGTATGTATAACATGCCAAAATACATCCTACTATCATACATATCTAAAAAGAACAAAAAACAGAAAGACTAGCATTATCATTTATAGCTCCAGACCCTTCTTGTACATTTCCTTGAAGAAACCAATAGTCTTTCTTTAACCTATGACCATATATAAGTCTTATCCATCATAAACACACCGCCATGTATATGTCAGTACACACATACACACACACTCATACCACAAACTATTTCCTTAACCTTAAGTGTGAGAATCATTCAGCAAGTATTTATTCACAAACCTGTTTATTAAAATTGCTGCCCTCTATCTACTCCTAGTCTAGTATGAAACACCAACAAGTATGGAAGAAACTGCATTAGCAACTAAGGAATAAATATGCTATGCCAGTTCACCTCTGTTACCATTCACACCTTGCCAAACTGCTCTACTAAAATTTTAGACCATGGCCTCAACTTTGTTTTAACCTGCCTTCAAGGTCTCTCCCCTTGATAATACTTTTATTCAAGTCATCAAATCCAATAACTTCTTCAGGATCCTCCTCCACTTTTTTGCAATTACTTAAGTTCACTGAATGTTTTAAGTTTCTATCATGTCACTAGATCTTCCCCAAAACCACTGAGGAAATCTAGGTAGTTATTACTGTCACTTTGCAAGGTTCCGACAACTAAGTAACTTTTTTTTTTTTTTTTTTTTTTTTTTAAACTGATTACCAAAACTAAAAGCCAGAGAGTTAAGGGCAGAAATGTGTTTGTGGTTTTCTAACTCTAGGTCCAAGGTTCTTTCTTCTTTACTGTACTAATGACATTACTAATAACTTTCCTCTTGAAAACTCCTTTTTTGGTCAATACTGTGCAGACTTTTTTAGTTTATTAGACTCCTTATTTCTATGCTTTTTTTTAAATGTTTGTCAAAAGGATAGAGGCACAAAGTTATGGTATTCATTCTTTCACTGTTCCTCTGGCATTCATCTACACTCAGCATCATCTAAGGAAAATCTCTTAAGTTGTAGTTTAAGTGTTTAATCTACTTGATGAAACATTCAGTATCATAGAATTTGAAATTAAAAAAGACTTTACAGATTATCTAGTCCAACACCTTAACAAAAGTTCTAAACATAAATTAGCAGACTATGAACAAAAGTTCAATTGAAAAAATTTGTCTTATTTCTTGTGAATCATAAACAAGGATACACATTTATATATAGTAAATATAATTTAATGCATTTAAGAGTAATAATTGAGCTTTGTTTCATTTTTTGTTAAAGATTTTTTCCTATTCCTAGGAAATTTTACTTATATAATGATATCAATATATAAGCCTATTTTTCTTTTTTTGGTACCGGAGATTGAACTCAGGGGCACTCGTCCACTGGGCTACATCCCCAGCCCTTTTTTGTGTTTTATTAGAGAAAGGGTCTCACTGAGTTGCTAAGTGCCTTGCCATTGCTGAGGCTGGCTTTGAACTTGCGATCATCCTGCCTCAGCCTCCCAAGTGCTGGGATTACAGGTGTGCGCCACCGTGCCCGGCTATAAGCTTATTTTTCAAAGTGAATGAAAAAAAAGTACAGAATGGCAATACAGTTAAAGCTTCCTCAATCCTACCTATTCATGCATTAACTGTCTATATTCCAGATTTCAGAACAAAAGCACATCACTATGTATGCTAATGCTTTCTACCTGAGTTGATGCCCTGACCCAGTCTACCAAGAGAAACACAACACAGACTGCTGCTATGTACACAGAGCAACATCTGCCCACATCGGTGACCACTGCTGCTGAATGATGACCACTTCCAAATAATTTCAGATTATTATGAACATGGTCATAGTAGTGATCTGACATATAGAAGAGGATGTGTTAGGGGCCAAATACCTCACTCCACTCCCTTTAGTCTCTTTTCCAGGTTTTGTTCAGTGAGTAGGATCACAGTCCTCACCCACCAAAAAAGGCCTTTCCATCCACTCACAACCCAGAAACACTTTAAGGTTTCAAGATAGAGGCTGCTAGGCTCCTTGTAGGTTGCTAAGAATTAATAGCTCCTTTTAGAAGGAAATTTCACACTTTAATACTTTCAAGCTAATTTATCCACAATAAAGAATATGAAAAATTTAATAAAAGAGAATCTCAGTGAAGCAAAACATATTTTCCTTAATTGTGCTTATGTTTACTTAAACTCTTCCCAAATTGGCTTCCCTCCTCAACTCCCCCTTTTTTTCCCCCACAGAAGTAGCAATTTTCTTTTCAGTCTGAAAACTGAAGCAGTCTAAACTTTTCTCTTGCCTTTCTTTACCTTTATCCCACTCCTTTAAATCTCATCAATTTCATAACATTCTTCAAAACAACTCCTAAGACTCTCCTCACTGGGTGCCACAGTTGACTTCTTCCATAACTCTAAAATCTAAAAAATATTGAAGCGATTCCCCCCCCCCCCCAAAGCTTCATGTTGAAATTTATTTCAAAATGGCAAAAATTTGACTTGAGTTGATGTAAAACTATTTATAGGTTTGATTTAGCCCACTTACTGTTGAGTATTTCCATGTTTCACTGCAGAAATACTAGCATTTAATTATAGGGTGATGTCTGAGACCTTGCTTAGGAGTTACATAATACACATTACCTTTCCAAAACCCAAAAAATTCAACTTATATAGTTTTTTTTTTTTTTCCAAATCTCTTGAGATTCTACTCCACCTCTATTGCTACCTACCATGCTATTCCTGTCATCCAATATCTACATTACCAGACCTATGCCTTTAGCTCCCTGTCACCAAGGTCTTCTCACCTGGCCTATGAAAAGTATAGTACACCAGATTAAGAAATGATCCTATGTAACTATTTCAAATATTTCACTCAGTTACACAAGAATTTAATAAGCTGAAATGAATATATAATATCAGGAAAGAATAGTAAACATGGAATTATGGATGAATTATGGCTACCTTTTTAAACCTCAGTTTATCCATAGCTGAGTGCTAAGAAGAGTTTCCCTTCTCTTAAAAACAACTTCACACTTTAAAAATTCTTAAATTAGCTTACATTTATTCTGTAAATGGTACACACATACATAAAAATTCACTGGGTTCCTTTCCTCTTTATCACTTCCACTAAAACCCATCGCAGCGTCGTTTTCAATGCCTTCTCCAGTCTGTGTCTACCCTAGATCAGGGGTGATGAGCCCCTTTGGTAGTCTTTCAACTGTCTATTTAAATTAAATATATAATTACCACCCTCCCTCACCAATGATACTAAAACCCAGTTACCTTAATTTGTGATAGATTAATGTGTATATGTTTCTTTATTAACATAGAACATAAAAAAACCAATCAGGAGTTTAAAAACCATAATTGTGAAGCAGTAATATGCATAAGTTACATCTAGAGATGCCATAATGATAGATGTGAAAGTTGTCTGTGTTTTCTATTAGCAATAAAGACTGGTACTGCTAATACTATTGTAATCTGCTGCTTAAAATCTTAACAGAAGAATATGCCAAGTTTCAGTTAGAAGTTAACTTTTTTTATCCAAATGTGGACATCTCTATTATTATTATTATTATTATTATTATTATTATTATTATTATTATTATTTTGTGCTAGGGCTTGCCCTTTAAAATTTTTTTATTTTTATTTTGAGATAGAGTCTCACTAAATTGGTTAGGCTGGCCTCAAACTTACAATCCTCCTGTCTCAGCTTCCCAAGTAGCTGGGATAATAGGTGCGTGCCACAGCTCAGACTGTGAATTGCCCTCCACATATTTCAAGCTCTACTGTTGATTATGACTAAAAAGTTACTTTTTCCTAAAGGGAAGTTATTCCAATGGAATTTAGACATGAGGGGGAAAGGGTGGAACCAGAACAAGTAAACTAACAGCCTGACAATACCATGCTACCAATGTAAATTCATCTTACCCAGAAGAACTCACTGCCTCCCACCCAATAATGTATTTCTATTAATTTAAAGTATCATGATTCTGAAGCTAGAAACCAGAGTCAAGCCTCCAATTCTTTGACTTTCCACATACAGTTAATGGCAGTTCCAATGATCACTCCCACAAACACTTCCTGTACTTATCCCCTTCTCTCCACTGTTCTTGTTCAGATATCTGCTATCTGGACAATCATAGTAACACAATAACTGCTCGTTGTATAGCTCATTATACTGTTCAGAAGTCTTTCTGTATTTCATAGTGGTGACAATGTACTAGCTTAAAATATAGGCTGGGCCATGTCACTTTCCTACACAAGAGACGCAAGAGATTTTGTAGAGTTAACAATGTAATGAGTTTCATTAGAAGTTGTTGACCCTGACCTACGGAATAACAGAAAAATGCAAAGTTCAGATAGAACGCAGAACAGGATGATATAAAGAAAGTCAAATGAAAACAGTTATAACTAAAATGATTATACAGTTGTTTTAAATTAATTGTATGAGAATTTTTCTATTTATTAATAGTTTATACATAGCAAGTGATAGGCACTGGGTCAAATGATTTATAATGTATTCATTAGCTTTCTGTAATGGATTAAAGTATATGTCTGTACATGTATATACACAGACATGTACAAACACACACATACATACACACTATAGATATGATAATCATACTATGCCTTTATAAAATACCCATTCTGGTATTTAAATTTACACCCAAATAGTAAAGGCTCAGGGAATTTTTGTCTTATACAGCTCAAAAGTGAAAAGGTATGTGAAAATATTTTTGTAAGTATAATTATTACTGAAGGGAAACCTGGTCTATACTCCTACCATCTACCTGGAAATGGGGAAGAGTGTGATAGAAGGTAGATGACAACAATTCCTTTCTCTTTTAAACAGCGCACTAGAAATTTCCTATAAGACATGCAATGTATGGACTCAATGAGCGCAGTTTACCATCTGCAATGTGCAAACCATTCAACGTGAAAAGTTAGCTAAAGTTCAGGTGAGTCTACAGAAATCCATTGCCACTTGGGGAAAAATATCAAAAGGCAAAGTGTGTGCAGTACTGACTTTGAATTCATGATGGTGCTATGCATACAGGTGTATATTCTCTAAAAGTGGAATGCTTGTTGGAAAGCTTTCAAGGTAACCTGTACTCTGTAATTTCAAAAACCACTGACTTTTAAAAACAAACAAGTCTACTAGCTTTAAACTCTGGTAGTCTGTATTCATTCACTGATTCACAAATATTTAGTAACAGCTCATGTGCTAAAGCACTGTACTAATGATGTAAAAAATGTACATTTAGTAGGAAACACTGAAAAATAAGCAGATAATTGTAATTCAACTTGGTAAATGCTGCAATGGGGGTAAATAAAATGCTATAAGTATATAAATTACCAATAAGAAAATATCATTAAACTTAATAATCATCAGTTACCACATGGGGGGGGGGAATCCTGCAGTGTTTAGAAAATATTTTCCAGAAAACTTCATTGTAAAGTAAACAGATCTGAGTAGAGCTCAGATGTGTCTTTTCACCAAGTTTCTGTGACTAAGGTTCACCCTCTTTCTTCACCACTTTATGTCTGGCTCTAAGAATCTTCTTGCTAGCTATTTTGTATTATTGTTTTTAATTGGTTTTGATTTCTTTCTCTGGCTGTTTATATTTACAAAAAAAAAGTACTGCCACAGAAAGCCATTTAGGCACTTATTAATAGTGTCAAACTTATCAAAATACTCAGAGTTACTTCATTTTAAAAAAGATTTAGGACAAAGCTCTGAAAACTAGTAAAACACTATTAACTGACTACTATTACATCCATCTACCTATTAAGTATGTATTATGGTTTCAAATGTATATTATGGTAAATATACTCCCCCAAATACCTATCCTCAAAATTATCTCCCCATTTCTGGTGTACTTAATATCAGATACAACTATCTACTGATAAATAGAACCAATCTACATTTTCAAAGTTCTTCATATGCTAGGAGAATCTGGCTTTTTGCCAACAAAATTTAAGTAATATGACAGTAAACAAAAAAAAGTAGTTATAGAAATAGTTTTTAACAAATACTACTGCAATTTCTTACACATAAACTTATCTCCCAATAGCCCAAATCTCTTGCTTAAATTCCATTTCGAATACTGAATGAATTGCCTACTTGATATCATCAGTTAAATGTCTAAAAGACATTAAGGTTAACATGTCAAAACAACAAAACAAAACAAACAAGCTCCTGATTGCCCACCCCAGTCTAAACTTGCTACTTCACCACTTTTGCCTAACTCAGTTAACAGCAATTCCATACTTCCAATTGCCTGGGCCAAAAATCTTGGGAGTCATTCTTGAATTATCTTTTATACCTAATATTCAATTCATCAGCAATCTTGCCCACACAGGATTTGAAACACACCCCAAATCTGACATACCATGGAGAGACATACCATGTTCATGGACTGACTCAAAACAAAAATGTCAATGTCCCCTGAATTTGAACTATAGATATAATGCAATTCTGACAAAAAATATCAGTACTATGTTTTGAGAGACCCTGAATTTTACATGGGAAGGAACTAGAATAGACAAAACAATTTGAAAAAGAATAAACAGAGGAATGTCACTACAATTTTAAGACTTACTATATAGTTACAGTAATTAAGATCATATGGTATTAGTAGAAGGACAAATAAAAAGATCCTTGAAAAGAATAGAGAATCCAGAAATAGAGCCTCACAATTATGGCCATCTGACTTTTGCCAAAGGTACAAAAGCAATACAATGGAAGAAGGATAGTCTTTTCAAGAAATTGAAAAGAAATGTTGGAACAACTGTTCATCCACAGGCAAAAAAAAACAAAAAACAAAAAACCAAAAAAAACCCCCCTTAACCTAAACATAATACCTTACATAAAAATTAAATCAAAGTAGGTCATACCTATAAAAGATAAAATATAAAGCTCTGAAGAAACTTTTAGAACAGAATAATCTTGGGGAACTTAAGGTTAGTTGAAGAATTCTGAGTGTTGACAAGAAAGGCACAATCCATAAAAGACAAAATGCATAAACTGAACTTCACCAAAATTTTTAAAAAGTTGCTTTGCAAAAGGTTCTGTTTGTAGGATAAAATGAGAAACTACATACTAGGAGAAAATATTTGTAAATCATTTACTAAAAAAAGGACTTGGATCCACAATGTGTAAAGAACTCTCAAGAAAACAAGCCAATTAGAGTATGGGCAAAACAACCAGGCCCAGGGGGCACACCTCTATTCCCAGCAACTTGGGAAGCTGAGGGAAAAGGATTACAAGTTCAAGGACAGCCTGGGTAACTTAGTGAGATCCTGCTTCAAAATAAAAAATAAAAAGGGCTAGAGATGTGTGTAGCTGCTCAGTGGTAGAGCACACCGGATTCAATCCCCAGTACTTGGGGCAGGGGAGGGGGGAGTACAGGCAAAAGATTTAAATGGACACCTCACTATAAAGGATATGTAGACAGCAAAAAAGCACATGAAAATATGTTTAGTCATTAGTCATGGCACAAATTAATGTCACCTTTTAGACTGGCTAAAATAAAATAAAAATAATGATAACATCAAATGCTAGTGAGGATGCTACACAGAAACTATATAGTTCATATATTGCTAGTGGGTATATAAAACAGTAACAACCATGCTGAAGTCTGTCAGTTTCTTTTAAAGTTAAACATACATTTATCACACAGTCCAACAATTGCATTCCTGGGGATTTATGCTATAGAGATAATGGTTTTTCACATAAAAAACAGTAAAAAATAGTTCATAGCAGCTTTATTTTTACAGCTCCAAATTGGAAACCTCTGAAGTCCTTCAAATTAGTAAATGATTAAATAAATTATGGTATATTCATACGATAGTACACTTCTTGGCATTAACAAGGAATGAACTACTGATACATGTAACAATTTGGATGGACTTTAAGGGCATTACACTGTATGATTCCATTTATGTAGCACTCGAAGTGACAAGATTATAGGGCTAGAGAACACATGGAGCTTGCCAGGGGTTGAGGTTTGTCAGAAAGGTGAGACTATAAGGGGGAAAAGACATAACAATCTATAAACCCTATTAAAAAAAAGCTTACTGGGCTGGGATTGTGGCTCAGCGGTAAAGCGCTCGCCTAGCATGTGCGCGGCCCGGGTTCGATCCTCAGCACCACGTACAAATAAACGCATTGTGTACAGCTAAAGCAAATAAATAAATATTAAAAAAAAAAAAAAGCTTACTATTTGGATCTCATCTACCCTTCTTCCTCTCCCTCACTCAGTTACAATTATATAGGCCTTCTAGCTCTTGGAAGGATGATGGTAACTAGGCTTTCAACTAAAGACCTCTGTATTTGCTCCTTCTATGTGGAAAGCTTCTTTTTATCACATCAGGTACCTGTTCAACCGTTATCTAATCAAAAAGCTTTCCTTTTCTCCCTCGAATAAAGTGATGTTTTCTTCCTCTTTCTCCCTCTACAGGAACCCTAAAATCAATAAACAAAACTAAAAACTAACCTTCCTCACCTATTACTCCCCTGGCCTGTTCTCTATCAGTGAATGTCACCACTATGTGCCTAGGAACTCAAGCCAGGGCATGTGTGACTCTTATCTTTATTCTCAGTATTCCCTTCTCAAGTCCATCATCCGCTCACCTCCTTAATTACCCCATTATCACAACCTTAATTCTGATCCTTGTCAACTGTCAAACAATCGTTATAAGGCCTAACTCTCCTTTCCAAGTGTATCTCTTTTCTTAAGTATTCTCTCTGTTTTTCTAGAATGTAAACTTAAGAACTTGCCTTCTATCACTAATAAAATGAAGTCATATTTTCTTCAAAGAATATTCAAGTATCTTCATGCTCTGTCTTTTAATTTTCTCAGTTCCTATTACCCACAACTGGAGCCTACCACACTGTGGAACTACTCACAATTACTAAATACAGATGGGCACTCCTACCTCCATCCTTTAGACATGCTGTTTTTCTCTGTCCAAAATGCCCTCTTTACTGCAAACCTGTCTTTTCCTTGTCTGAAACACACTCAAAGTTAGTGTCATTTTTCCTTGAAGATTTCCCTGTTGTATCCTTTCATCACTCACTGAATCAGATACTCCTTCCTGTGGATTCCCCAAGTATTCTGTTTAACCCTGTCACAACATTTGTCACAGTATATCATAGTCATTTACACATGTCTCCAAGGACAAGAACTATATCTTATTAATCTCTCCGTCCCCTTTGCCTAGAAAGGACCTGGTACACAGCAGGAACTCAAAACTACTCAGATTTAATAATAAAGAATACAGAGATGAGACACCACAGAAGAATGGGCAAGTCAAGATTTCTTGGGTGAGCAACTATTCTGCACAGGTGTGCCATACAAGGCATATGAAATTTTTGGGAGTTTCTTAATATTCTCATGTGATATCCTATAAAACTTGTATTTTGGCTTTGGCTAAGATCACCAGATAAATTTTCCCACGAACCAGTTATCATCCCCCAAAGAGTATTTCTTGTTTCACTTGTAGAACTACAACAAAGGCACTGGACAGTCATCCAGAAAAATCTCAAGGAGAGAATGAGGATGTCTCACTCAGGCCAACAAATCATTTGGCAAGAAAAATCTCAAAGAGCAAGCAAGTCCAATCAATAAGTGCCAGTGCAAATCTATATGTAAAAAAGCAGAATCACCATATGTGGCAGTCGGAATTTTCTTTTGAAATCCCCTTTCCATTTGTTTATTTTTCCATTTCCTAGAAAATGATCATAAAAGTGGCAAACAGGACTTAATCAAGTACTGTTTACATTGTAAACTAAGCTACATGCTACTCACAGAGTAAGGTTGCAACAGTTATTACCTCATGTAAACATATTTCCAGCACTTTTTATTTGACATTGACACCTTAGAGTGTTTCTCTGAGCACATTTTCTCTCCAATTCTAGCAACTACTTAACTGCGACACCTAGGAATTGATGTTAAGTCTCATCATCTTGGATGTGGGATGCCTATAAAAACTTAAGTTGAACAACAAATATACCACTTACGAAAACTTTCAAAATAAATATTGTTTTTAAGAGTTCTATTCTTTTGAGAAAAGCAGTAAGTGAATGATTAGAACACATGACAATATATATAAAGGATATAATTAGATTCCACATTGTGATTTCCAACCTATTTTAATGCACCTGTGTCAATTTCATTCAACTATTTACAGAATTGAAAACATGGGACTTAAAGGGTTTTTAAAAAGCAGAACTCTATGTTTACCAGACCCCTAATTGTCTTTTTAAAAAGTAACTATACCAAGTTAATGTGATATTAGATATGGGTGTGAGAATAAAGTGAAATGACACAATCCCTGCCCACCCAAAAAGCAACTTTACCACATTTTGTGCTTAACGGATTAAAATGGAACATGTAATCTGTTCTAAATTCTTTTTTAAAAGCAACAGTCTTCTTGCCTATATTGCTATCTTCTCTATAATTATTTTCTAAGGTAACAACATTTAAAAAAATCTATAATCTGGAAATATTAGTATAACTAAAAGAACAAAAGAAAAAACAGTCCAAAGAATGCCAAGGATAGAATGTCCAGAATATGGAAACAAGTATAATACAATAGGTTTTACAGAATAAATTTAAACATTATTCATGTTTAAAGGGAGGTTTTTATCAATTTAAATTCTTTTGCAATATAAAATTGGCTTTGCTGCTTGGAAGTCAAACTGTTGCAAACTGCAAAATCAGGACTCAGAATGTTGTTCGGTGGTAGCGTGTTGACTAGCATGCATAAGGCCCTGGAATCAATCTTCTGCATTGCACACAAAAAACAAAACTAATTTGCTGACCCAATCATTAGTTGTACTAAGTGACCCATCTGACAAGATTTACAAATGTTGTTTTTCAAAATAATGGCGTTTGATCAAAATAAATATAAAATGTTGTACTATATATGTTTTTTGTGCGTATATATACAAGTAATCCTTTACACTACATGCTAGCAGAAAATCTATTTGGGTATAAAAACAAGCCCCAAAAGACCAATATGTATCTCACAATTCTTTCTGTAATGATAATATATCATCTATGATTAATTGCTAGATCCCCGTCTTAATTTGTGCTTCTGGCTTGACTTTACAGACTGCACAAAAACTGCATACATGTAAGACTAAAGAGTACTAGTCACCTTTAGGATAAAAGACTTCAAATACACTACAGAATAATCTAAATATACTTAATAAAATGCAGTCCATATTTTAAACTGTTTCAGTGGCAACTACAGAGCAACTGGCTGTATCAGCAATAAGTTGTTTGTATTTTTTAAAAATATTTATTTATTTGCTTTAGTTGTACACAATGCATTTATTTTTACGTGGTGCTGAGGATTGAACCCGAGCTAGGCAAGTGCTCTACCACTGAGCCACAACCCCAGCCCAGTTATTTGTACTATGATCATACTTGAAAGAGTTCTGAAGTTTAGCACACAATTAATAGACAAATGGTATTATTAATATAAAATATTATTTGTAAACAGCATTTAATACTAACTAGTAGAGAAAAACAAAAAACCACACCAGTTCACTCAATGGATTGAGACAAAATATTTTAGGGAAAAAAATCAAAGCAAAGACAATTATAGTTAATCCAGCAATAAACACAGGAACAAGAGAGCACTATTTCTCAACATGTGAAATACAGATATAAATAAGAATGTTACTGAAATAACTGAAAAAGTAGCTCAAAATTATTTGAGATATATATCTAAAGTAACTAGAACAAATATTCATTTTGTTTACTTCAATGGATTAGCTTTTATAATTAAACTTTTATAATTAAACTTTGCTGAATAGAAAGTGATCAAAATGAAGCTAATGTGAAGAAGTTATAGGGAAGAAAACTTGCCTTAAAAAGCACAGGATGGAGAGAGGGGATAAGAGGAATGAAAGAGCTTTAAATAGAACAAAGAGGGGGGAGGGGGCAAGGGGATAGGAATAATGGCAGACTGAGTTATCCATGACTACCCTAAATACATGTATGAAGACACAATTGTTGTAAAAATACTTTATATAAAACCAGCAACTTGGGGAAAAAAAAATAAGCACAGGATGGGCTAGAAGCACTGTTCCAGTGGCAGAGGGCTTGCTAGCATGCATGAGGCCTGGGTTCAATCCCCAGCACCTCCCCCTACCCCAACCTCAGGATATCATGGAATGTATTTTACATTTTGAGTGCTATTTATTAATGGCTACTAGGTTCCCAGTAGACACTGTGCTAGGTAACATAATACAGAAAAATGTAGTTAGAACCTTCATGCAAAGTAGCTATTAGAGTATCCATTTTTCTTGGGTTAGAGGTTGAATGATACCTAAGACCATATAGTTATGGTTAGCAATAGAACTCATATTTGAACTTGGGCTCATCTGAGTTTAAAGCCTACATCTTATTTTACATTGCACAATTGTCAACATAATAAAATTAAGAAATTTAATTAAAGTGGCAGAGACTGACAAGATGACAAGTTAACAATCAACTCAAAACCAAAAGTCATTATTTGCCTTGGTTCCTTTAGAGAATTAAAATCAGGTAAACTCCTTTCTAATCATGTTTCCCCAGTTCATACCAGAATCACTGCTTTTGTTATTTCTCTGCCTCAATCAAACTTGATATAAGGTCAATGTTCTGTACGGTTAAGTGGCTAAACTGAAGTTTCCATTTGTATTATCAAGTATTTTCTCTCATTGATGAGAAATGGAAAAAAATCACTCTGCAAAACTGACATTAAATTAAAAGCAATATCTTTGGGCTGCCTGGCTGATAAACTGACAGAAGCAAACTTAGGGTAGGCTTAATATTGTTGACACTAAAAGTTATAAAGGCATTAAAGGTCAAAAGACAATTTCCTTAATGTAAAGAAATCTCAGAGTAAAAGTTTAAGCTAAGACTCAAAATAACAGTATTTTTTAATGATTCTGATGAAAGTAATTAAATAAATCAGGGAATAAGAATTCACAAAGTATTACTTTCACACACTTTAATTTTTAACTTTTAAATTTTCTTCTTTGTATTGGTTCTGTGTGTGTGTGTGTGTGTGTGTGTGTGGTGCTGGGGATTGTGCTTGCAAGGCAAACACTCTTACCAACTGAGCTATATTCCCAGCCCTATTGGTTCTTTGTAGTTATACATAACATTAGGATTCATTTTGACATAATTATAAAAGCATGGACTACAACTTGTTCTAATTTAGTCCCTAGTACTTCCCCTTTCCCCTCTCCTCCCTTCCCCCAATCCTTCTACTCTAATGACCTTTTTATTTACTATAGATTTTTTTAAAATATTTATTTATTTACTTTAGTTGTACACAATGCAATGCATTTATGTTTACGTGGTGCTGAGGATCGAACCCGGGCCGCGTACGTGCGAGGCGAGCACTCTGCCGCTGAGCCACAACCCCAGCCCTAGATTTTCTTTTCAAGCTTGTGTCTTTTGGATATACATGATGGTGAGATTCACTATGGTATATTCATATATGTACATAGGAAAGTTAGATCAAATTCATTCCATTCTTCTTTCTTTATTCCATCTCTAATTCCCTTCGATTTTTCTTCTACTTTTTACCCCTCCCACTTTATTTTGGATTAGCTTCAGATTATCAGAGAAAACATTAGACCTCTGACTTTTTTGGGACTGACTTCTTTCACTTAGCATGAGTCTCCAGTTCTATCCATTTATCAGCAAATGCTGTAAAGTCATTGTTCTTTATGGCTGAGTAGCATTCCACTGTGTATATATACCACATTTTCTTTATCCATTCATCTGTTGAATGGCACCTAGGTTAGCTCCATAGCTTGGCTATTTTGAATTTTGCTGCTGTATTAATGGATTAATTATTTTTAGAGCAATCAGCAATCAGCATTCACACATTTTTGCATTTCTTTACTCTTGGTTCACCTGTCTGTCTCTTTTTCTCTCTGCAGGACCTTTCCAACCTCTACTTTATTATTTGGCTTCTGTGACTTCTACCACGAGTACTGGTATTAGTCCAATTTTTGTTATTCTTAGGTGAAACAAGAATGCCATTTTCTTTAACGAGGCAATTAAAATAATACAAATTCTTACTTTATTCTGCCCTCCTTTGTTGCACCTGTTTGTGGGTAAATTAGACTTATTTTCTAAAGCCACTCAAACTAACACTTTGTCGTAGTATTTCTTTCCAGCTGTAGATTATTGTTCAAAACAAGCAAACAAAAAATCCACAAGAGTATTAGAATCTTTAATTGTACATCTTTCTCATTTGCAAGATAATAATGTGGCATATCAAATTTGAATATAAAACATCCTATATGTGCTTTGAGAGGAACTGTTTTTTAATTCAAGAAATAGTTTGTGTAAACAGCTAAAGGTCTTAGAACCAGACAGAAGTCTTAAATCTTAGGGAAGCTGAAACTATTATTCATGAGGTAGAGGATAACTTGTAACAGAATAGGAAAAAGCTGACTGGTGCTAAGATGCAAACATCTGAGGAACTGGTTACTGCTAAAGTGGGTGTTGGGGCAGTGGTGGGATGTTTTCCCTTTTCTGTGGAAACACCAGTATTTCCCACATCACAGGAATGTAAGTAAATAACTGAGCCATTTAATTCATAAAGCCAGTACAAATCTACAGTTTCACTGAAATTGCCTTAAAGGGACAAAATAAACTTGACCTTTAAGTTAGTTAAGAGCATGTAATTATGCATGACTTCGTTTTTCTATTCTGCTTTTAAAAACTGCTATGTCCCTTTTTCACATTGATGTCAACAACATCATAGGAATAGGATAGAGAACACTAGTCTAGTTGCAAATAATTGATTTCTTCCTTTCAATTTCTAGGGTATTTTTTCAAATTAAAAAAAAAGTTACAATGTTATTCAAGAAGACTCTGCTGTAATATTTTAGTCTGTACTTAAAAGGGGAGACTGGAAAACTTAAGTCCACTGCACCCCTAACAGTTCAGACTCAGAAGGAGTTTACTACCAAATAGGGCTGTGATTACACCAAAAAAATTACCTCCAACACTTTAACACACAAAGTTCCTAGCTGCAGGTTAAGCACTGACCAGATCATGGTGTAAATACTGGAAGGAAAAGATCTGCTCTATCCTTGAGAAGCTCAATTTAGTAATCTTCCAGTGTAAAAATGAAAATAAGTATGCAATTTGAATGGCTATTCTGCTCTTCCATCAAAAAACTCATATAAAATTTGCATTATGCTTTTATTTTTTAAAATGTTTTCCTTAATACTTTGTAAATTCTTTGAAATACCCTTCATATCCAATAAAGGAGAAAAATGACAAAAGTG
This sequence comes from Tamias sibiricus, assembly GCA_025594165.1. NCBI lineage: Eukaryota > Metazoa > Chordata > Mammalia > Rodentia > Sciuridae > Tamias > Tamias sibiricus. Next base: position 133,961,169 of record CM046666.1, on the reverse strand, counting down.
CTCACTGAACACTATGTATAAGGCACTATACTAAATGTTTTACAAGAATTTATACGAATTGTAATTTTTTTTTTTTTTTTTTTTTTTTTTTTTTTTTTTTTTTGGTGCCAGGGATTGAACTCAGGGGCACTCAACCACTGGGCCACATCCTCAGCACCCCCCCCCCCCCTTTTTTTGTATTTTATTAGAGACAGGGTCTCACTGAGTTGCTAAGTGCCTCGCAATTGCTGAGGCTGGCTTTGAACTTGCGATTCTCCTGCCTCAGCCTCCCAAGTGCTGGGATTACAGGTGTGCACCACCACGTCCAGCTCTGGAATTTTAATACAATATTTGTTGTCTACTTGACAAAATGCTGAGATCCGGCTTGTCAACCTATATGACCAAACAGGACACAATGTTCCTTCACCACAAAAAGGTTATTCCAGATGTTACACTGACTAGATAACATGCACAAATTCTCCAGAAAGTACTAGTGACTATACGTTATAGTTGTACTTTAATTAACCTTCTGATAATCAGTAAGACAGCTTTAGTTATCCAAATGAACATATATTAGACTATGTCCACATAGAGCTATGAGAGCTTCTTGAAGAGTCACCAACTCCAGCCATGCTTTTTTTTAAATAGAACTCTAGATGTGCAATAAACACTTGCAATTAATTGAGCTTCTATAATGTACATAAGACATACAACTTAATCACTGCAACAACCATACAGATATTATATTCATTACAGATTAGAAAACAGGATCAGAGAAGCAAAGAAACTGTAATTGACCCCAAATTCAACAGCAAACCCAGTAAGTAGCAAAACCAGGATTCAAGCCAGGGTAATAAATTCCAAAATTTTCTACTGAGCCACAAAGCAGCTTTCTGAAATATTAACAATAAGAAATTCTTATTAATTGAGACTGATTACTCTGAAGCACAAATATAATCTTGTTCTCAAGTTATAAAGTATATTATTATTCAAAGAAAAATTTTATGTATTGGATAGTTTTTACTTTTTGAAATCAAGAATACCCATTAAGTAGTTTTTAAAAGATCAAATAAGCAACATTCCCCAAACTCCTTCAGTTTTATTTTTCTCCACAGTACTTTTTTACCCCCAGACACACTACATTTTACCCATTTATTGTGTCTTCTACCACTAGAATGTAAACTATATGAGAACATAAATTTTTGTCTGTTATTCAGTACTGCATCTCCACCATCTGCAACAATCCTTGGTACATAGTAAATACTTAGAAAACATTTGTAAAATGAATGAAAACTTGGCACACAATAGAGATTCAATAAAATTAGTTCCTTCTTCTTTACTATGTAAGATAGCACCCCTTTGATACCAATTCTGAACTGGAATCAATAATTGGATATATACTACAGTCCCTATTAAATTTTTACCTTAAAAATGAATTAGGGAAATCAAAAACCCATATCAGTGAAGCCTCATTTACCAAGCACCATCAGGAGACAAAAGGGTCTATGTAAACTAATTTTTGAACAAATGAACATTTAAGTGACAAAATTTTTTCATAGTTTTTTTATTGATATTAACATCCACAACTTTACTTTGCAACAATTCTGACTTGGATTTCCTCAAACATAAATTTGTCAGCTGGCACTTATCACTGTGCTCACTCCTTCTCTAAGGATTAGGAAATAAGAAAGTGAGCAATTCTGTAAAGTAAGTGAATAAAAATCTTAGTGAAATACATCACTTCAATGTAGGAGTTTTGTTATTATTATTATTCTGGGACACCCCTCCAAAAATAAAATCCTGGAAGGCTGAATGTAGGCAGAAAACCATTTACTAATAAAAAGACTGTTTTGAGGGATACTTAGAAAATAATGAAAAAGGAAACCCTCCCTGCTTATACTTTAGTTATCAAGATCACAGAAAAGTTTAGTGATTAACTAAAGAGAACACAGAAAGGCAGTACCTGGCAACTGCTGGAGTACTTATGAATTTTAGCTTTCTGAGTAAGTGTTGTTGATTTTTTTTAAGGGTCAGAATCATTAGGAAAAAAGTGGTAAAAACATCTGGAAATATTTGGAAATAAATATGAACATGCATACATTTAAATTTCATAAAATTTTAATGTCTTCAAATTCTTACTATCTTAAAAGAGAGGGTTTTAAATAAGATGACATGTATAGATTGCCAGAGCCTACCAAAAGATTCAGAACAAATCTCACTGCAGTTCAGCACGATCATTTTCCTATGCTTGGCAGCCACCACTATCCACATCTCCACATTCCCAGCTACATAAAACTGTTCATTTAATCCTCCACTAGCATGTTATTTACTCCTCATTGTTTTGCCCTAATCTTCACACTTGCCTCTATTTTCTCATAATTCTTTATTTTAGAGAGTCCCAATCTTAGACCAAATAAAAATGGCATAAGTGACACAAAGGAAAAGTGGTATTACTGTTGTCTGGGTCATGGGAACAGGGCCAAGTAAAAATATAATGGAATTAAAACCTTTCTGAATTATGATTTAATTTATGAACTTTATATGTTGTAAAATTATCAGAAATCTTTTTTTTAAAGCATCTATATAACAAGGCAAAATTTCTCTTCTAAAGTATGCTGATAATCATAAAATATAAACTTTTTGTCTAGATGTGTTTATATAACTAAAAAAATTGCAGTTTTAGAAAATTCAGACATTCCTCAAGGACTTTTCTGGCAATGTGATTCATAGACTAAAAGAGCCTACACATTATGTCTATTTTTCAAAATGCAGTAGGTTCATTTCATTCTAAACAGTGGTGTGGGAAAAGAATTTTCCTTACAGAGAAAATTCAAGAAGTAGAACAAAGTTTTATTTCTGGGAAGATACAAGAGCAATCATGTTAAGACATTTACCTAAGAGTAGTGTATTACTAACACTAAAGAAGCAATATTCAATACAGACATAATTAAGCATCTGGTAGTGTCTACTCAGTAGAGAGATTATGCAGAGATTACCTCATTTAATTAGATGTAATAACTGTACACAGGTCTGACAATATCTTTAGCTGAAGGGAAATGCTTCTTTCCACTTAAGAACTAAACATAGGTGTCATTTCAATCAAATGGGATTGATTTAAGTTAAAATATATTTTTCAGGGAACACATACCATAGGAACCTCTGAGTATTTACCCAATTCTTAATGAATTACAAAAGCACAGGTTCCACTATGAGAAACCATTAAAGAGGGTTTGAAGGGTGGCATTTCATCAGTGGCCTATGGAAAATACTTTTAAACTCAGGAAAAGTTATTCCATGCACCCAAGGGAAAAATGAAATAACAGTATATTCAGTGGATAACTTACTCATCTAACTAACTTATTCAATTTCCAGTCTGATTCTTTAAGAATTAAAACTTAAGCCCCCTCTATTAGAAACCGTTTAAACTTAAAGGGGGGAAACCCAAACAGAAGTTCTGAATCATTGGAATTTTTGTTCTATTTCCTGTTAACACACTGATAGTACCATCATTCAACTTATTTACTGCATACACATTTTTTTTAAAAAAAGCTAAAGGATCCATAAACTAACAGGGCTCTAATTTAGTCTGTAGCTCATTTATCTGACATTTCTTACCATGGTTTCTAATTAAAGTGCTCAAAGAATACAATAAACTGAAAAGCAAATCTTTATTAGCAGCCACTATGTTTTCAAAATTTAACGTTTCAAATTGTCAAGTTTTAAGATCAGTGGTGATTTCAGTTACAAAGAATTTAAAAGATACTTTTAAAAAGCTGTCAATGCTTTGCTACTGTACCAAGAGTGTGGTAAGCAGCAGCAGCAGTGTAAAAACTGAAAGCAAAAATTTTATTCCATTCCCACCAAAACTCCCAGCCAAATTTTAAATTGCATAATGAGCAATATCTTCTTTGAATACAAGAAACTTTCTTTTAAAATGTGAATCAACCTAAGCCTAAAATTTGGCACTTTACAAACTTACCTAAAACAGACAAAATGGATGCAAAATTATACTGCCTCACTGTTGCCTTGAATACGACCTTAGTGCTCAACAACTTTCCAAGGAATAAAGGCAGTGAACAGTCTCCACTTTGGGGACCTAAATTTCACCAACTACTGAGAAATCCCTGTGAAGCTGCAAATTCCCTTCACTCTCCTGGAAACCCCTCTTATCAGAAACATTTGAAGAATTTCTCCACAACAATTAAGCTGACTTGAATGGAAACCGAACATCTCAAATATACTATATATGGAATGAAACATGGCCAAACACATAAATACAAACTCACTCGGTCTCTTTGACACTTGGGTTCACAACTCTGCCTCAACAATCCCAAAGCATCACCAACAGAAAGATCCACCTGTCACCTGTTCGGCAATGCCAAAAGACCCTCGCTGCCTCCTGGTCTCAATCACAATCACTGGGTTTCAGGGTGAACCAACAGAAAGCTAGCGTTTTCCTGTGAACTCTTAGGGGCCACATATTCTTAGCAGGGCTTGCTCCCCACTTTAAAGGCTGAGGAAAATCGCAATCGTGAAGGGAACGGTGTTCTCCCCCCCGACCTCCACATAACTCCCTCCAGCTCCTAGCACCCCCGTGAAGTCATCTTTCTGCAGACCTCGGCTCCCCAGGAGTGTGCCTCCCCCACCTCCAGCGCACACGCGCCTGGGGGCGGGTCGGGGCAGGGGCCTCCCACCCCGGCTCTCCGGGCGCTGGGCTCCCACGAGCCCCCCTCCCCCTCCACACCGACGCCCCGGAGCCCAGGCCCGGCCCGATGCTCCCCACCCCCACCCGGTCTGGAGGACTTGGGGGGCCTCCCTCTCCGCCTCGCCACAGGGGGAAGGACAGAGGCGGAGGGAGGAAGAGGGCGAGGAAGGAGCGGACGCCCCGCAAGGGCCTTCCCTGCGAGTCGGCAGAGCCGCTTCCCGACTACGGGGAGGTGCGGGGCGCGGAGGAGAGAGCTGCGCTGGGGATCCCGCCGAGGCCCGGCTGCGCTGTCCGCTTACCCTTCGTCGCCGCCGCTTCCCCCTCCTCCTCCTCGGCCGCCGCCGCCGCCGCCGCCGCCGCCTCTCCCACTAGGGCAGCCGTCTCCACCGTCGCCGCCGCCGCCTCCGCCACCACGGCCGCCGCCAGCGCCGCCGCCGCCTCCGATTCCACCCGGCAGGGGGGACACCTCAGCCTTCCCTCCCTCCCCGCTCAGCCCCCTCCGATCGGCCGCCGCCGCCAACTCCCTCCGGCCGCAGCCGCCGCCGCTCGTGGCTGAGGGGGAGGGGAGGGGGTCGGGCTGGGTCGCCCCGCCGGCGGCTGCTGCAGATCAAAAGCGATGGCTGGGCGGCGTCGCCGCGGCCCGCAGCTCCGCTCCGGTCGCTCGCCCTCCCTACCTCCCTCTGCCCCCACCCCCCTCGCGCTCGCCTGCCCTCCCCCCACCCCCCCAGCTCTCGCTCGCTCTCGCCGCGGCTCCGCCAGCCCAGTCCAAATCAAAATACTGTCACACAATATGGCGGCGCGGCGGCCGGCAAACACCGCGAGATCTGCGGGCGCTGCTGAGGCGGCGGCTGTGACGAGGCCTCCCCCAGCCGGGCGGCGGGGTTGCGGCGGCGGCGGCGGAGGCAGCGGCGCGGGGATGCTCTTTCCCCGCCCCGCACCCCGCCCCCGACACTCACCATCCCCACACCCGTCTAGGGAGCGCAGCGGGCGAAGGCTGCTCTGCGGCGCGGACTGGCGCGGGCCGCCGCGGGGCCGTGCGAGGGGGCGCTGGGGCCGCCGGCCGCGGCGGGGCCACAGGTCTCCCCGGGCACATGCGGGCTGATCGCCCTTTGGGCTGAAGGGAGAAGGGAGCTCGAGCTCCCGGGTCGGTCGCCCGTCGCTGGGGTCTAGCCGGGTCCGGAAGCGGGCGGCGGGACCCGCCGGGCGACAGGCTGCGCCGCTTGAGGGTCCCGGGGGCGGCCGCGGGGAGCAGGTGGGCCCGCGGAGGCGGGCGCTGGGCGGGCGCGGACACACCCCCTCGGAGCCCGGCCGCGCGGAGCCCGCCGGCTCCCCGGAGTGACCAGTGCGGGAGACCCAGGCGTCCCCAGGGTGCGCGGAGACGTCCTGGAAGGCTGGGGACTCCGGGCTGGGAGACTCCAAACAGCGTCGCGTGGGGCTCGGACTTCGGGAGCAGTTGGGTGGGGGTGGGGGAAAGTGCTGCAAGGGATTTGTTGTTTCGATTTTATTTTAATTGCACGTTCCTAGAAGTCCTAGAAGCAGAGCCAACGACACATTAGCTTTCAGAGTAGAGGGGGAGACTTCAAGTTTCTATCTTCTTAAAGAAATATTTGTTTAATTTCCCCCTACGGAAAAAAATTAACATACGTTTCTTACAATATAAAATATTTATGTAATAAATCTAGCGTTTTCACGGTGTCCAAAACACTACGGCATTTTTCTGTCTCTGTCCAAAATGTCCATATCGCTGCCAGTTTCTTCCTTGAAACAATTCTTACTCCCGAGAAGAATCCTGAAGGACCATTTTTATTCTATCACAAGATAAGCTCTATGGCAAAAGTGAGAGGTGTTTTTTTGTGTTTTTGTTTTTTAAAGTATCTTTTAAGAAGTATATAGCCTTCCTTACAGTTAGGTACTCCCCGCTTCCTTGTCCCTTACTCGTCCTTAAAATTACCTGAAATATTGAGGTATAGCGCTGATTTGAAACCTTTCATAGTTGCCTAATCCTATGCAAGACCCTGGGTTCCATCTCCAGCTCTGCCAAGGAAACAGACAATAACGACGACAAAATAGTAACACTTCAAAAAACAAACTTCAAAAGGCTTTAACACTTCAAAAGCCAAAAGTGCTTTTGATATACAATGTAGGAATTTAAGAAAATTCTCTCCAGCCAGGCGCGGTGGCGCATGCCTGTGATCCCAGCACTTGGGAGGCTGAGGCAGGAGGATCACGAGTTCAAAGCCAGCTTCAGCAATGGTGAGGCACTTAGCAACTCAGTGAGACCCTGTCTCTAATAAAATACAAAAAAAAAAAAAAAAAAAAAAAAAAAAAAAAAAAAAAAAAAAAAAAGGCTGGGGATGTGGCCCAGTGGTCGAGTGCCCCTGAGTTCAATCCCTGGTACAAAAAAAAAAAAAAAAAAAAAAAAAAAGGAAAGAAATTTCTCTCCAATGGAGATACCATTAAGAAAAGTAAAAGTAAAACCGGTTACAAAATGGAAAGATTCTGTTGTTTTAATTAATTGTATAAGAAATCAATCCAATTCTGAGGAATTGTTTCCATGCTCAATGATGAAATAATTGAATTAATTTTAAATAAATTGAATCCATTAAGTAATTTTCACACACAAAGCCAACAAGTGCTTTTGAAAACTGTAGAATTACCTTATTTATTTATTTATTTATTTATGGTACCAGGGATTGAACTCAGGGGCACTCAATCACTGAGCCACATCCCCAGCCCTATTTTGTATTTTATTTAGAGACAGGGTCTCACTGAGTTGCTTAGTCCCTTGCTTTTGCTGCGGGTGGCTTTGAACTTGAGATCCTCCTACCTCAGCCTCCTGAGCTGCTGGATTATAGGTGTGTGCCACCTTGCCAGCTGAATTATGTATTTTAAACAAGAACATTTTCTTTCAGAAACTTGCACAAAATTTGTGGGTAAATATTTTAATAGAAATGTAATATTTTTATAAACTTATTAATAGGTGTGTGTGGGGGTCTAGTCTAAGATCCAGTGGAGGACAAAAAGTTCTGTATAACAATAGTTCCTTCACCAACTTTGAAGAGCTTTAACCAAGATCTCACCACGAGGAAGGGTCAGACAACCCAAGCAGAGAAAAATTCTGTAGAATAACTAGCCTTATATTTTGAAAGCGCTGTCAATGTCATAAAAGACAAAGACTGCAGAATAAAAGAAATTAAAGGAACATGACATCTAAAGGCAACATGAGACCCTGAAATAGGTCCTTTATGAGAGGAGAAAAATATCATAAAGAATATGGACATAATTGCTGAAAATGGATATGGACTGTAGTTTGACATAAATATTGTGTCAATGTTTAATTTTCTGAATATGTTCTGTGCAAAATGACCTTGTTCATAAGAAGATACAGTGAAATATTAAAGTGTAAAAGGACACAATTGGGGAGTTTTCTCCCAAATGGTTCAGAAAAAATAATATATATACCATAATATACATGCTCACATCTGCTGTACACATGTACAAAAAGAGATTGATAAAATTTGAAGCTTGGAGAATCTAGTTTTTTTTTTTTAAATGTTTATTTATTTGTTTTAGTTGTACACAATGTCTTTATTTTTATGTGGTGCTGAGGATTGAACCTGGGCGGCACATGTGCTAGGTGAACGCTCTACTGCTGAGCCACAACCCCAGCCCCTAGGTTATTTTTAAATTAAAAAAAAATTAAATTTGGTGAAGCTGGATATTTCTGTACTATCTTGCAATGTTATGGTAAGTTTAAAATTACTGCAAAATAATAGTTTTTTAAAATACCTTGGGCTGGGTTGTAGCTCAGTGGTAGAGTTCTTGCCTAGCCTGTACAAGGCCCTGGGTTAGATCCCCAACTCTGGAAAATAAAAAAATAAGACTTTTAAACTGTAAGGAGTTCCTTTATTTATCTTACTAGAGAAGGAATGTTGTAAGATATATATACATAGATGATAGATCCTCTGATTGGACTAATTATCTGTTCTTCAGTAATAGACTAGAATTTGGGTCATCCAGATATTCCTTTTTCCTTATTGAATCCACTTGAGTTTGGAATAAAAATAGCTAGGAATCTTTGTAAGTACTTATAATGCTTATAATACTTACACTTGAATATTTGGGAAATGTGATTATTTACTAATTTCAATGAATATTTAATGTCTATCATCCACAAGAATGGAAAAAATGAGAACAGAACAGATTGTAGCTTCCAGGTGCTGTCTGTAGTGGTTATAGGGAAAAAAATGTTTATACTGTATTCCAGAGCCTATTAGTCTGGTACTGTATAGTCTGATATAGCAGCCATTAGCTACTTGTGTCTATTTAAAGTTAAACAAAATTAAAATTCAGGCCCTTAGTTGTACTAGCCACATTTCAAGTGTTCAATAAATTGTGTGTTCTATCTTTGCAAAAAATTCTATTCAAAGGCACTAGTAGAAGAGATTACACAAATAGCATTGATGCAAGGTAGATGACGATAAACACCGTAGATGCTTGAAAAGGAGAGAATACTTTGCAAGGGGTAGATTGGGAGACATAAGGCAAGTTTCAAGAAGATTGCATATACACAGGTGGAGGTGAAGCAAGAGCATTCTAGGCAGAGATAACATGAACAAAGCAGGAAAGAGAAAGTCATGTGAGAGATGGCACTTAATTATTTATAACACGGATTCTATAAAGAAGGATAGGGCTACATAAAACCACAAATGCTGAGCCTAGACTGTTCTCTAGGCAATGGAAAGTTACTAGAAGTCTTTGGACAAGACAAAGGACGTGATTAAATAGTTCCTTAAGAAGGAATGTTTACACCAGGCACAGTGGTACTTAGCTGCAAACCCAGCTATGTAGGAGACTGAGGAAAGAGTATCACAAGTTTGAGGCCAGCCTAGGCGATTTAGTGAAACCCTCTCTAAATAAAATTAAAAAGACCTCGGGGCAGAGCACCTACCCAGCATGATCAAAGCCCTGGATTCAATCCCTAGTACTGGGGGTGGGGTGGGGGGAAGAAGAATAAAGAAAATGAATCTTTAGCAAGCAGGTATATAAAATGGATTAGCTTTGAAACCTTAAAGACCAGATAAAATTGCAGCAGCCCAAATGAGATATAATGAAGAGTTGAGATAGTGTGTTCTACTAGTATTCTGCCAGTAAGGATGTGTCAATGCATGTGACAAATTCTAATTTAAAATGTCTTCAATAATAAGGAATTTTTTTGGTGCCAGGGATTGAACCCAGGGGGTACTTAAAAACTTAGCCACCACTTCCCCAGGTCCTCTTTATATTTTATTTAGAGACAGGGTCTGTTAAGTTGCATAGGGCCTCACTAAGTTGCTGAGGCTGGCCTTGTACTCTGATCCTCCTGCCTCAGCCTCCTGAGCCACTGGGATTACAGGTGTATACCACTGCACTTGGCAATAATAAGGAATTTTATTTCTCAACAATTCAGAAATTCTGAAGTAGAAAAGACTTCAGGCTGACGGAACCAGGAGCTCATCAAGAATCAGGTTCTTCCCATTGCTGTCCTGCTATCTCAGATGCTTGCATGATTCCTTGCCTAATAGCAAGATGGTAGCGGTAGTTCCAGCCATTTGAACTACAATGTCCACAGGAAGAATATTGTTTTAAGAGAGGGAAAATATTTCCCAGGACTGTTTGCCTTACTTTCTCCAAATGACTTCCCTGACCATCTCCTAGGCTATAGTTGAGCCACATGCCCATTCCAGAGCCAGTCCCCAGTCCATAGTGGAACAATTGTTGAGGAGTCAAAGACAAAAAAGGTAGAGGCAAAGGTGACTCTAAAGGTTTGAGTCAAATGATCCAGGAGCATAGAGAAGTTATGAGAGGAAAGACAATGATTTTTATAATAGTCCATATGAGTTTGTGATGCCAAAGGGATTTTTTGGCTGGAGATGTAGGGTAGGGATACAGGATCAGATAATGACTCCTGATCATCCAAGAGAAGCATCTGAGAATAACATTGAAGGCACAAAAAGAGAGTAACTTTTTAGGAGAAGGGTCATTTTCTGAAGCAAAATATATAAGAAAGGAAGAAAAATCTCAAAATGTGTGCGTGCGTGCAGATTGAAAGCTGGTTCTAAGTTTTATATGGCTATGTAAAGGCCTGGAATAACCAAGATAATTTTCAAAAACAAAGTGAAAGACTTATCCTACCAAATTTCAAAACTTATTATAAGGCTCAGTAATTAACACAGTGTGGTATTGACAGAAGGATAAATGAATACACCAAGAGAACATAATAGAGAATCCAGAAATAGAACTTGAGAACTTGATTTACGACAAAGTCACTGCTGCAGTTCAGTGAGGAAAGGATAATATTTTGAACAAATGGTGCTGGAGCAATTGGCTACTCATCTGGAAAAAAAGGATATTTGACTCCTACCTCACTCCATATACAATAATTAATTCAAGATGCCTTATAGACCTAAGTGGGGAAAAAATAAAATAAGCTTTTATTATCAAATGACACCAATAGGAGAGTGGGTAGGGGAGAGAATGTATTCTAAGACATTTTTCTGAAAATTGACTTATATTGAAAATATGTAAAAAATGCTATAAACAATAAGAAAAACCATACAACTCGAGTTTTAAAAATGGAAAAGTCTTGAACAAGTACTCTACAAAGATGATTTCAAATGACCAAGAATAGGTAAAACTGATGGTAATCCAAGTTAGAGCCTTTGTGGGGAATAGGATGAAGAGTATTGGTTAGGAGGGGTCAAGAAGGGGCCAACTAAGGTAGGTACATGATCAAAATTTATTGAGACTATATACTTAAAGACAAGTGTGATTTAGGCCTTTTAATGAATTTATTTTGTATTTCAATAAAACTGCAAAAAAAAAGTAGAAAGGATGGATGACAATATAAGGAAATTTAACCTTAGGAAAAGAGGGACAGTAGATAGATTGAGCGGCCACTATCCTTCAGATATGTGAAGGAGGGCCTTTTGCTCTGAGTCTCAGGAAGGGGATTAATTAGAAGTATATGGAAAGGAGATATGGATAGTGATGTGAAGGCAGAATCACTCATTCATTCTTGTTTTATTTCTCTCTAGGATGGATATGGTGGCTTCATGCACATGCTCACATGTACAAAATATGGTACATGTGTGTTCTGGGATGCCAGTATGGGAGAGACATAGACGTTGTTATGAATTATTTAAGTGTTGCTGCCTGAAGCGGAAACCGCTTGGAGCAACGAATGTCGCAGGAAAATTCGGAGGCAGGATGAAAATGAAAAAAGGTCTTTTATTCTTCTTCTTCTCTCTCCGGCTCCAGGAATCACTCCAAACGCTCTAACTCCAACCACCACCTTCTTCTTCCCACACACACTAACTAACTCACCCAGTTATATACATATAGCTTTAACAAGGACACGTGCTTACAGCTCGAGCTTACAGGTGCGTCACGCAGTGTTCACGGGCATACAAAGATTCTTTGGATAATGTATTACTATCAGGTGGAAACTAGAACATCTTTTATGGCTCTCAGCTAACCGCAATCTTTAGCTATCTCCTTGATTATAGGCTCCTTCATTTAAGAACTTATTTTAGAGACTAATAAAAGTGAGATGCATGAGAAATCAATAGTCCTCACAACTTATTAAGTTGCTCTTCGCCTTAGGACTGGACTTGAAGATAGAAGGAACTAAGGGCTCTCTCCAATATACCTTAGCCTCTTTCATAAAAATAAGTTTCATTTGCATTGGTTTCTCTCAGTGTAATTATTATTTACAAAGTACAAAATATCATGTATAAGCTGGACTTTGGAGCTCAATATACTTAAGGCTCTTTTTCACTTTTAGATAATTGTAAATGTGTTGTTTAAAAATTCTGTTGTCTTCACAACAGACCAACAATGGTGGTTTCTACTTTTGAGACTAGATTACAATGGAAGATCTTAGAAAATATTGCTACCATCTGAATTGATACATTGGAATAATGCACAAATGTGCTAAGAACTCAGCATGTACAAAATTTACCACTTATAAACCAGTTAGTATCACTAACTTAAATGTTGGTACCATTACAAACATTACCAATTCACAACTAAAGATCCTGAGATTCAGTAAGTTAAGTTTCTTCCCTAATATAAAATAACTAGTAAGTGAACAATGATGCTTTGAACAGATCCTCTGACCTCATATGCTGAGCTTTCCACCATACCATCATGCAAGACATATTCTTTGTGTTTAATCACTTATGAACTACTAGTAGTGGTGATAATGAAATGGGTAGTCAGTTTAAGAGCAACTAAGTTCCTCTGGGAGTTCAGTAGAGGAGATGATATTGATGATACTTGGAAGAAGGGATGGAATTTCAAAAAACTGAAAAAAAAAAAAAAAAAGGGAGAGCATTCCAGATGCACATGATAGCAGGAGAAAAGGTCTACAGTCAGAAAAGCGCAAATCAAATCTTGGGAACATTAAGTAATTTAATTTTGCTGAACTGTAGGAAAAATATAGAATAGTGGTGGGAGACAAGAGAAAACGGTAGAAGTGTAAACTAAATTTCGTAGGTGGTCGTGTACCATTCACATTTTATGTACAATGGATCATAAATGGATTTATACTTCATTGTTATAGTTTGGATATGAGTTGTCCCCCCAAAAGCTCATGTGTGAGACAATGCAAGAATTTTTAAAGGTGAAATGATTAGATCATGAGAGTTGTAACCTAATTTGAGAATTAATCCAATGACATAGATTAACTCGGTGGTAACTACAGGCTGGTAGAGTGTGATTGGAGGAGATAGGTCCCTGGAGTTTTGCCTCTACGGTTTGTATTTTGTCCCTGGTGAGCAGAGTGCTCTCTGCTTCCTTGTTACCATGTCCTGAGCTGCTTTCCTTCGCCACACCATTCTGCCATAATGTTCTGTTTCACCTTGGGCCCAGAGTTATGGAGTCGGCCATCTCTGGATTGTGACCTCAGAAACCATGAGGCGAAATATACTTTTCTGCTGGGCACAGTGGTACACACTTGTAATCCTAGCACTTGGGAGGCCGAGGCAGGAGGATCGCGAGTTCAAAGCCAGCCTCAGCAATGGTGAGGCACTTAGCAACTCAGTGAACCCTGTCTGTAATAAATACAAAAAAAAAAAAAAAAAAAAAAAAAGGCTGGGGATGTGCCAGTGGTCGAGTGCCCCTGAGTTCAATCCCCGGTACCAATAAATAAATAAAAATAAATAAATAAATTGTTCTTGTCAGGTTTTTTGGTCATAACCAAAATGAAAAGCCAATCAAAACATTAATCGGTTCCCTCTTTAGGCAGAGAAGAAAGAAAGAGGAGGTGGGGAGACCATGGAGTCAATTATTGCTAGGCAAAGGCATGGAGAACATGACCAAACTTTTAGCAATAAAAAGAAAGAGTTAAGCTGGGCACAGTGGCACACGCCTGTAATCCCCAGCAGCTTGGGAGGCTGAGGCAGGAGGATCTCAAGTTCAAAGCCAGCCTCAGCAACTTAGCAAGGTGCTAAGCAACTCAGTGAGACCCTGTTTCTAAATAAAATAAAAAAATAGGGCTGTGGATGTAGCTCAGTGGTTGAGTGTGCCTGAGTTCAATCCCTGGTACCCACCTTCCAAAAAAAAAAAAAAAAAAAAAAAAAAAAAGAAGAGTTAGAAGCAGCAAGGGAAATATTCGCGGTAGATTTTTCTTTTATAACACTTTAGGCAAATGAAAGAAAGTAGGGATAATGGGGGAAAAAGTATCACAGAAGGCTGTGATTTTTAAAAAATTTGTTTGTTTATGTATTTGTTTGTTTATTTTCTTGCTGTGCTGGTATTGAACTCAGGGCCTTGCATATTCTAGACAAGCACTCTACCATCAGTCTATACCCCTAGTGCAAGACTATGGGATTTTGATCTTGAATATGGAAAATTATCCTTATTAACAGAAACAATAAAGTAAGGTAGAGGGGATATAACTCAGTCAGTTGAGTGCTTGCCTCATATGCACAAGGCCCTGGGTTCAATCGCCAGCACCACCATCAAAAAAAAAAAAAAAAAAAAAAGAGTCTATTAAGTAAGGTAGAGAAATTGCTTTTGCTGGGAATGATAAATAAGAATTTTTATATATTGAACAATGATTTTAGTTGTCTTTGGTATCTTCTGGAACCTTCGCTATCATTCAGATGTACAAGGGTGAGAGGCTGAACTTTTGAGAGTACAAATGATCAATAAATATATGAAAAGAATTAAATCTCATTGCTAACTATGTAAATACAAGTTAAAAAATAAAAATTTCTAGCCTATCACATGGAGAGGATTTAAAAGACAAACTATTCAAAAACAAACTTAAGAAAAACAGTATTTATAAGAATAAAACTAAAAACATTGCTGAAGGACACAAAGAAAGCTGGAAAAAATAGAAATAATATACTCAAGTAAGAAGATTTAATATTTTAAAAATGAAAATCATGGGCTGGGGTTGTAGCTCAGTGGCAGAGTAATTGCCTAACATGTGTGAGGCACTGGGTTCCATTCTTAGCACCACATGAAAATAAAAGAAATAAAATTAAGGCAGATTGTCCTTCTACAACTACAAAAAAATTTTTTAAATGAAAATCACCCCCCAAGTTTGTATATTTAACTTAATCATAATAAGAAGTTGATGAAATGATTTAAAAACACATCTGGACATTTTAAGTGAAATAAAATAAGCAGACTGCAGAAAAGTATATAGAGCATGCCATGATTTGTAAGAAAAAAAAAAAAAAAATTACACATACACTCACAGAGGAGGAAAACAAGGACTACTGAAATAAAGGTGACTGTTAGCTTTTTGTCACTGTGACAAAATACCAGAGAAAAACAACTTAAAAGAGGAAAGATGTATTTTGGCTCATGGTTTCATAGGTTTAAGCCAATGGTCAGCAGGCTCCATTGTTTCTGGGCCTGAGGTTGAGGCAGTTCATTATGATGGAAGGTCATGGTTGATCAAAGCTGCTCACCTCATGGGGGCTGGGAAATAGAAAGAGAGGGAGCGGAGGAGAGACAGCTTAACAGACACACCAGGGATAAGAAACACCCTTCCAGGGCATGCCCCAGTGACTTAACTTCTTCCAACTCCTAGTGACTTAACTTCTTCCTACCAGGTCCGACTTCCTAAGGTTTCTACCCACCTCCCAAAACTATCATCAGCCATGAACCCATCAATGGACTAATGCATGGAGAGAGCCCTCAGAATACAATTGCTTCCTAAAAACTGCACCTCTGAACACTGCTGCATTGAGGACCAAGCCTCCAACACATGAGCCTTTTGGAGGTCATTATGGATCCAAACCATAATAGGGGAAGAGAAACATCTCTGTTTATCTATTTTCCTCCTTCTGACTTTGAAAATGTGAGTATATTATGTATTAAAAATGATGAAATCTTAGAGTGGTTTTGATTTGCATTTCTCTAATTGCCAGAGATGTTGAACATTTTTTCAAGTATTTTTTGATTGATTGTATATCTTCTTCTGAGAAGTGTCTGTTCAGTTCCTTGGCCCATTTATTGACTAGTTATTTGGTTTTTTTGGTGTTAAGATTTTTGAGTTCTTTATATATTCTAGAGATTAGTGCTCTATCTGACGTGCATGTGGTAAAAATTTGTTCCCAATTAGTAGGCTCTATTCACCTCACTGATTGTTTCTTTTGCTGAGAAGAAGCTTTGTAATTTGAATCTATCCCATTTATTGATTCTTGATATTAATTCTTGTGCTACAGGATTCTTATTAAGGAACTTGGGGCCTAATCCAACATGTTGGAGATTAGTGCTTACTTTTTCTTTTATTAGGTGTAGTGTCTCTGGTCTAATTTCTAGATCCTTGATCCACTTTGAGTTGAATTTTGTACATGGTGTGAGAGAGAGGTTTAATGTCATTTACTTGCATATGGATTTCCAGTTTTCCCAGAACCATTTGTTGAAGAGGCTATCTTTTCTCCAATGTACGATTTTGGCACCTTTGTCTAATATAAGATAACTGAAATTATATGTGTTAGTCTCTGTGTCCTCTATTCTGTATCATTGGTCTATGAGCCTATTTTGGTGCCAATATCATGTTGTTTTTGTTACTGTTGCTCTGTAGTATAATTTAAGGTCTGGTATAGTGATGCCACCTGCTTCACTCCTCTTGCTAAGAATTGCTTTAGCTATTCTGGGTCTCTTATTTTTCCAGATGAATTTCATGACTACTTTTTTCTGTTTCTATGAGGAATGTCATTGGGATTTTGATTGGCATTGCATTAAATCTGTAGTTGGTGGGACTGAAAAATGGTGCAGCCTATATGGAAAGCAGTAT
Source organism: Tamias sibiricus (assembly GCA_025594165.1). NCBI lineage: Eukaryota > Metazoa > Chordata > Mammalia > Rodentia > Sciuridae > Tamias > Tamias sibiricus. The sequence goes on along the minus strand of CM046666.1, from coordinate 133,944,184 downwards.
GGAGATTCCTTGGAAAACTAGGAATGTAACCACCTTATGACCCAGCTATCCCACTCCTCGGTCTATACCCAAAGGACTTAAAAACAGCATACTACTGGGACACAGCCATATCAATGTTTATAGCAGCACAATTCACAATACCTAAACTGTGGAACCAACCTAGATGCCCTTCAGTAGATGAATGGATAAAGAAAATGTGGTATATATACACAATGGAGTATTACTCAGCAATAAGAGAGCATAAAATCATGGTATTCACGGGTAAATGGATGAAGTTTGAGAATATAAAGCTAAGTGAAGTTAGCCAATGTAAGCTACCTGGTACCGAAAACCGGGAGGAAAACTCTCAGAGGCAGAGTAAAGCTATTACTACTTTTACTTCTACTTTCTTAGAGAGAGCTTAGAGAGAGAAAGAAAGATTTTTCTTCTTCTTAGAAAGAGCTTAGAGAGAGAAATTAGAGATAGCTTTTTCTTCTTCTTCTTAGAGCTTAGAGAGAAAGAGAGAGAGTTTGAAAGAGAGAGATTTCTTCTTTAGAGAGAGAGAGAGAGCTTAGCTTTTAGAGCTTCTTTCTTCTTTCTTCTTTCTTCCTCGGGAGCCTCTGCCTGACTCTGACCAGGAATTACTTCTTCTATCTGGTTTCTCTTCTGTAACCGCTCTGCCTACGTTCTGGCCGCTCTGATTCTTTTCTTCTTCTCCGACCCGAACTCTTCTTCCGACCGAGCGACTGCATGACTGACCGAATGAATTCATTCTTCTCTTGACTCCGACCGCTTTCACCCGGTTATATACCTTTAGCTTTGCGGGTGCCTCACGTGCATTTACAGGTGTGTCACATACATACTTATTATCAGGTGGAACTTATGGCTTCCAGCTGACCGCAATAGCCATCTCCCTAACTGGGGCTCCTTCAAGCCAATCCCAAAAAGCCAAATGCCAAATGTTTTCTCTGATATAAGGAGGCCGATTCACAATGGAGTTGGGATGGGGAGCATAGGAGGATTAGAGGAACACTAGAATGGCCAATGGGTAGGGAGAGGAAAGAGGGGGCAAAAGGGTGAAGGAAGAAAAAAAAGATGGTAGAATGAGATGGATATCATTACTCTAAGTGCATGTATGAAGTCATGAATGGTGTGAATATACTTTGTATACAACCAGAGATATGTAAAAATATGCTCTACAAGTATAATATGAATGTAAAAAAAAGAAAAATCCAAAACAAATAATATATCAAATAAGGCACAATTAAGGACTTTCCTTTGCAAATTTGGAAGGATTTGGACAAACTTGGATGTGTTTGCCCCACTATTAGATAATCAGGTATGGAACAGAGGTCTTCCAGAGACTCCCTTGTTCCAAATCCACCCATTTAGAATCATCACTGAGTATATCGTATTAAAGGCCATGGGATAGCATGGCATCACCAAAGGGAGTGGGTATAATCAGGGAAGAAAAAGACCCAAGACATTCTATCATGAGGAGAGGAAAGAAGATGAGGAACCAACAAATGGAGAAGGGAAGTTGAAATTCAAATTGCAGAATATTGTATATCAAATTGCAGAGTGCTCAAGCCTCAGAGAACCAGAATATTCACCGAGTGCTTGCTTTCTACTAGTCACTTCCACATCCTGGAATAATCCTGAAAAATAGATTGAACTCAAATGTGTAGGGGCCAGAGCAAGGGGAAAAAATCTCCTGATGCAGGTGAGTTCAAGACCAGAGGGAGGAGCGAAGAGTGCTTGATAAGGCAGTTCTCTTGCAAAAGAATTTTTTAAATACTCTCTCAATTTTTTGAGCAAAGAAAACTACGTCTGTTGAACAAATGTGACCTGTGTGGGCTTTAAGCTTATGACACCTTCTACGTATGAACTCTTCAAAAGATAAAACATTCCTAGTTTCTAGGCAGCATAAAATGATCCAGGGCTATGTAACTAGTAGCAGACCAAAGAGCCCATGTTCCTTTATACCAAACTGCTCTTCTGAAATTTCTGAAACCAAGTAGATTATAATCTAAACATCAAGTTGAGTCTTGTATAACTTTTGAGGTGAACAAAATAGGTGGAGAAATTTATTTTATTTGTTCCAAAATATTCTCACTACAACTTTTACATTTCTTGTCCCATCCCATCCATGTTCTAAATTAAAAATAAAGAAACTTTGTGTAGTTTTTCTTTTTTTCTTTACTAAAAATTCCATATATTTGAAGTCTGAAGGAAATGTATGGAACCTGTTATGATTTGGATATGAAGCATCCCCCAAAAGCTCCTGTGTTAATGCTGGAAGTGAAATTATTAAATTATAGAATTGTGACCTAAAAAAAAAGATAAAAATGATGAAATCAATTGAGAGCAATAGCTAGATTGATTTTTTAAAGGAAGAATAATTGGGAGTTGGGAGTGGGGTAGAATTGGTATACATATTATACTAGACAAAAATCTTGTTAGAAGGATTAAATGAACGAACCTACATTGTGTTTGCAATAGTTCTTGGCATAAGAAGTGTTACAAAAATATTTGTTGTCATTTTATAATCTTGACATGAGAACTGTATGACTTTATGTTCATAAAGGAGTATATTAATAGATTTTTGCTATAGAAATTTAAAAACTTTTGGATAGGGAAAAATAAAAAATAAGATGGAAAGACCCATAACAAACTGGGAAAATATAATATATATGATGGGCAAGGTCAGTTATTTTACAGATATTTCTGAAGTTCCATCCTGGAACAAGCATTACACTAGAGGTTGATTATTTTGTGATGAAGAAGATGGTTTTGGCCTTCACGGAATTTATAGTTGACAGAGTCTTAGACTTATGTCCGCATATACAAAAGTTTAATCCATAAGGAAAAAAAATCTCACAGGTCAAGGAAATGGCCAAAGAGAGGCAAAAAAAAAAAAAAAAAAAAAAAAAAAAAAAAATTGCTAATGGCACTGGAAAGTAAATTCAGTCTCAGTAGTCAATTTTGCTTTCAAACAAAACCAACAAGATATGTTTATTTGTTTATTACTGGTAACCATTAAAAAAAAGGCAGATTTCAGTGTTGGCATAGTAGAGACAGGCATTTTTACATCCTGGGAGTGGGAGTATAATTGGTATAAGCTTCCTGCAAGGCAGTTTAACAACATGTATTGGAATTTTAATTATGCCAACTAGTTGACTTAGCAATTCCACTCCTAAGAAGAAATAATGGGACATGAATTTGAAGATGTATGTTCAAAGATGTGTACCCCTAACCTTCCTTATACTAGTAAAAAAATAGAAAAGCATGCTAATACATCTTATCAGGTGATGGGTTAAATTATGATACAATTTTATATGACGCAGTGTTTAAGGAGAATAATGTGGTTCTATGTACATGAAAGTGAAAAGATGTCACAATATTATATTAAGGTAGATCTCATGACAGATAGTTAAAAAATACTTTGATCCCCTTAAAAGATGTGGTTGTATGTCTGAATGGGAGGGTGTACCAAAAAAGATAGATTCCAAAACTTAACAGAGATTGTCTCTGGGTAGTGACATGTGGGTTGAGCTTTGTTCTATTCTTTTTTACTTTTTTTTTTTTGGTGGCATTTTCTAAATCTTTAGCAATAAATATATTATTTACATGTCAGTAAACAAAATAAAACTATTCGAAAGTTGCTTTTTAATTTTTTAAAAATACTTTGGGAATGACCTTTGTCTAACCAAGGCCATGATAACCAAAATTTTTACTATTAAGTCTCTCAGGTTTTGCACGTTCACATTTTTTTTCCTGTCCTAAGTCAGTAGGGAAACCTTTGTAAATAATAAAATATTTCAAGAATTTGGAACAAAATGACAATCACAGAGTACTGACCTCATTTCCACGATGGTTAAAAGAACTGAAGGAAAAGAAACCCTGACGATGGGACAACAGACAAATCTGAGCAGCCCTGGCTTTTTAAAATTAGGTTCCTTGGTGTTGGGTGGGATGGGACAGAAGGGAACAGAGGAGTCTGCCTCTTCCTTGGATTGTCATTGGCCTAACTATTCCCAAGTTTTCATAAATTTCCATGTGTACTAGGTTTTGGGGTGCAAGAGAATGATTCCCCTTGTCCCTGTTACTCTCCTTTCATCCTTATTAAATTTATCTTATGTGTCCTGTTACCAGGATATTAAATCCTCTTGATTCTACAACTATGTTTGCAGATGTTGCAGACAGCAGAAAACAGCCCCCATTCAATTCAGTCTCTTGGAGAACTCGGGATCTAAAGTTTATCCTATTTAGACAGAATTGTTCTGTGACTCACAATGCTACCCATCCACAAACAGAAAACAGCTATGTCCCAGCCTCAGATCTTGGGGCCAGAGGAGAAGGCAGGCTCCAGGGATTAAGGGTTATTGTAAAGAGTCTGTGATTTCATAAAGGTCCTGAGCATGGTCTGAAAGTGAAATAGACCAACATACAATTACTGTTGTATAGGGACCCACATTTTAAAACACTTAGATGAAAAAGGATTTCTCGTTCTTAAGACATTTACAAACTCCCAAACTAAAATAATCAACTTTGTATGGTCTTTCATGTCTCTCTGTATCTCCAATTTCCCCTTCCCATTCTCAGGCCCACTTTCTAGTTCTGGCAAACCCAGTAGGAGCATGTAGTCAAGCACGCTGTGCATTTTTAATAAGATGGTTCAGTCCAAGTTTTACAAACTTGTGGAATAGCCCTCTGCTCCCCATATACTTCTTTCCCTACCTCTTATTAGAACAAAATTCCCATGTAAAATTTTTAAAAAATGAAAACAAACTGATTCTCATGGTGCCTTGACATGGGGGTAAGGAGAAGCACTGGACAATCTTCATGTTTCTAGGCCTAATTATTGGTTTACTCACTAGAAAAATTCACAAAATTTTCTAAGCATCTTTTTTTCCCCCAAAATAAATGTTGAAATGCTTGCTATTGTAAAATGGAAAACCTTATGAAGAATGTTATAATAATAAGTCTATGTATCTGAATTGGAGGAAAAAATGACATGTTATGGAAATACTTGTGTACTCCAGTTTCAGCTACTATAACATTTCTTTAAATAAAATTTAAAAGAATGTTACCTCAGATTTATGAATAACTGCTTTGTCTATGCTACACTTAAAGTCAGCACTTCATGGAGGAACTTTGTGTTCTATTGTTGTTTTATTTTTTTCAAACTACTTTTTTTTTTCCACATGATACTATCAGAATTTTTAGTTGCTAACAACTTATCTAGTAACAGCAAAGAACAGATAGGAGGCTTGAGATAAGCAAATGATTAAGAGGTACTTTTATACATTTAATAGTGCTTGAGAGTGAACAGACTTGAGGGACTGGATGGAGCCCTTAGAAAAAGGAAATAAATTCCAAGTGACAAGCTATGGCAGTGTTGGGATTTTAAGCTCGTGGTGAGCCAAGTAACATTGTGGGCTCATGTAGCAGAATTTGACGCTAGATTATGTTAATTGCGCAAACTTCTACCCCAATTCTACCCCCACTTATGCTAATAATCAACATTTCAGAAGATATTTGAATAGGGACACATTCTATTTTTTGACAAAATTGTTCTCAACATTTTCCTGGTGATGTTTCCAAACTTGGAAAGATTGCAGTACTAAGCCACTTTAAAACACGAGTCTACTCCTTTAGGTAAAAATGAAGGGAGATCCCGTGGGCTCCTGATCATGGTGCACACCTGTGCTGTTTTGCATATATCTAATAGGTATGTGTCACACATTTGTAAGGTCAACTGTTTTGTGAACTGAAGGTACAAGATAGAAACCTGGCCTGTGCTTCAGGGCCTGCCATTTCTTCTATTTTTACCTACCAGAAGGTGACCTGTTCCATAAAACGTCTTCCTCTGCTGGGCCTGGATACGTCCCACTTCTGAAGTTCCAGAAAGAAAGTCAATCCAACTAAAACAGATTCTTCCAGATTGAATTCACAGAGTTCTGAAGAAGAGGAAGAAACTGGGCTGTCTGGAAAAACTCACTGTGGTCACCAGTAAAAACAGAGATGTGATCACTAGGAGAACTTAAGACGTCTTATTTTACCTGTGCAGGAACTGAAGTGACTCAATCAAGGTCAGAGTTCTATCATCCAGATGACCTGGCTCCGGTTAACCTAGCACTCATGATTTAGCAAACATATTTTATTGATCCAAACCATTCTGCTTGATTCTTTCTTTTCTGTGAGGGAAACAGTACTTTTTAGGCCTCCAGAATCCAATGTGAAAATAAGAACTTCTAAAAATTTTAACTAGAGAAACTATTAACGATACACAAACATTTTAACTTGGATTTGCCAGAATTATAAGGTCTAGCCTCAGTTTTTATCTTCCTACTTCTGTACAAGATATTGTTTTTAAGGTTGGGGATTTAGCTCAGTTGGTAGAGTGCTTGCCTTGCATGCACAAGGCCATGGGTTTGATCCCCAGCACCACCAAAAAAAAAAAAAAAAAAAAAAAAAAAAAAAAAAAAAAATCATTTTTATTTTGTTAATATTTAGAGACAAAAATTCTTCAAAAATAATAAGAAAAATATCCTTTTGTTTTCATCCAGAAACTTCATCTTATTTAGATATCTAGCTTTACTTAACTTCATTTTTATCTAACCAAAACATGGGTATAAGGACAGAATAGGTTTGCCTTAATTTTTACCTTACTATCAGGCTTTTAAACTTTCTAACATGAATTATAGCAGCTGATAAGATCAACTGGCTAATAGGCACTAGCATTATTAGAGTCTCTTGACCAAAAGCAAATATTTCAAACCAATGTTGTACTCAGAGATGAAAACTTTCCACTAAAATCAGAGAGATTCTTAACATAGTTTTCTCTTCCACTTTAATGCTTTTCATTTTCGGTTATATATGAAACATTAAAAATGTTAATAGTTGTATAGTTAAGGAAGAAAAATAAATCCCGTATTCATTTAACATGAAAGAATTTTTTAATAATATCCCTAGTGAAGAGCTGTGATTGATAGTAATAATGGTGATACATTTTTTTAAATTAAAAAAATAACATAAGAGGAATGTAATTAGTTATAGAATTAATCTCTCTAGCTGAGATTATCTTCAAAATTCTTAAACAGGTTCTGTCTAGTGGGAGAATATGATATTATCTTATAGCATTTGCATCTGAAATATGAAAAATTAACATTTATGTATGTGTTTGTGTGTGTCCTAGACTTTGTAAAATGTCTTCCATGTTTTAAATCTTCTTTAGAATACCTTGAAAGAGTAAATACTATACCCCCCCACTTAAAAGTGAGAAAAATGAAGTTCAAAATAGTGAAATGACTGGTTTAAAGTTACAAATGTAGTAGATTCTTGGTTTGAAATGATGTTTTCTGATTTTAAAATTGTACATCTTACCCCCAAGAAAATACATTTCCAAGGAATAGCACACATATTTTCAGAGATATCTAGAATAGTAGCACCTTTTTTTGTACAAAATATTATAGTAACTATGAATATAACCCTCGCTATGGTTTGGATGTGGTTTGTCCTCCAAGGGTTCACATGTTTAGAATTTTGGTCCTCAGTGTGGCAGTGTTGAGGAAGGGTAACTTCAAGAGGTGGGGTCTAGTAGGAAGTGCTTTTATCATCATCTAGTGAGCTGACCTCAGATGGGGTTAATGTAGTTCTCATGCAACCTACCCCAGTTAGTTCCTGTAAGAGTGTGTTGTTATAAAATTGCTTAATTTTTTTCCCTTTAATCAAATTGTGATTTAGTAACAATGACTTCTTTGGGCATTTTAAGTTGGAGGACATACTTTTTAGGCAAAATAGAGTAAATTGACAATTACATTGTGAAATATAAAATAATTGTTATCAGCATTTCATAATCCAATGTATTGTCACATAAAACCAAATATTTTTTAATAAATAGGGAACCAGCATCATAGTAAGAAAAAAATACTAATCAGAAATACCAATATTTCATGAACATCATATATTATTTAAAATTTGGTCCTTTCACTCAAAAATATATTCACTTAAAAATTGTATAAATTGTACTATTTTTCAATTGATCATTGAAAAACATTTTAAAATAATGCAGCAGGATATAAATAAAAAATTTAATTTCCACTTTTCAGATCATTAGTTATGTGTATATGCCTTATAAAATCCTTTTTAAATTCATTTTAGGAATTAGAAATCATGGACATGACAACTAAATGAAATAAGAGATCTCTGGATCCTGGTTAAGACAAAATACCATTATAAAGAATTTTATGGGGACAATTTGGAATTCAAAATTGATTCTAGATCTGATAATACTATATAATACTCTCTTTAGAGTGGTAATTGTATTGTGAAGGTAGAGAATGTCCTTGTTTTTAGGAGATATGTGATGAAGTGTTTTGGGTCTACTTCTAACCACCAAATAGTAGAGGAAATAAAGGAAAAGTGTAGAGAAGGAAGAAGAGGAGGGAGGAGAAAGAGAAGGAGGATAGGGAGAGAGACTTCTCTGCCAGTTTGAAATTTTTCAAAATAAAAGAATAAGGGGAAATTGAAGGTGTCATAACAGCATACTGCAATGCAAATAGCCATTTGGTACTGGAAATATTTGTGCTCAGCTCCAGACTTTGCCTATTATTTAATACTCAAGTGACCTTGGCTGGTGAGTTAACCTCTTGGGGACTCACTTGTGCCTCCCTAAAGTGAAGACACTGTCTACCTTGAAGCATTCTTGTAACAATTAGGTGAAAGAAGGCCCGGCCTGTGCAATGTTACTGGTTCTCACTCCATCTAAACTAATACACACTTTCTTTAATAATAACTTATGAGAGAATTTCTTGTTTATAGTAATGGTGAGCTAAATTATTCAAATCACAACCCCCTCTGCAGCTGAAAGTGACTAAAAGTTTGGATATTTAGAAAATCTCTTGAGACATTAAAGAGATGGTAAGGCAGTAAGACATTTTCAGGCCAAACAGACAGAAATCAAGAGTCCAGAGATGAAAACAATAAAGAAGTCACTTTAGCCTTGAAGCTAACTTTTTATGATCCTGGAAAGTTAGAATCTTCATTTTGACAGGCTTGAGGACCTGAAGGATTAAAACCAAATTCTGGAGCTTGCTGGACTTGGGGAGCCAAACCTGTGATGCCCCTCATAATAAGCTGAGTCCTCAAAGGATTACAGCCTTGGGCCAACCGCAGATTCAAATCCACGACACAAGGCTGGCACAGTGCTTCATGCCTGTACTCCCAGCTACTCAGGAGGTTGAGGCAGGAGGAGCACTTAAGTCCAATAGTTCAAGGTCAGCTTGGGCTATATAGCAAGAAACCACCTGTTTTTTAAAAAATCACTTAATCAGTTTGAATTCCCTCAGCTTTTCAGGAATGTCAAAACTTGAGTTTGGGCTAAGGTGATCTTAGGTTAGTAGTACCCTACACTTAGCAAAAGCAAGCACAAATCCTCTCTGAGGCAAAATACACTCATATTAAGACTCTAATTATTCCTATAAATACTTTTACAAAGGCATGCATTACACAAAGATAACCAGGCACAAAGAGAACCGAGAACAGTTGTGATATATTTGAAATAATCAAATGTAACTACCAAAAGTAAGTGAGTATAAAAGCGAAATTTTTGAAATTAGTGAGTGGTTTTAACACTAGCTTTTTAAAAAAATGTGTTTATTAGTTCTAATCAGTTATACATGACAGTAGAAAGCTCTTCGATTCATTGTACATGAATGGAGCAGATTTTTCACTTCTCTGGTTGTGCATGAGGTAGAGTCACAGCAATTATACATGTACCTAGGGTAATGATATTCATCTCATTCCACTGTCTTTCCTATCCCTTTGTCCCTCCCTCTTCCTCTTTGCCCCATCCAAAGTTCCTCCACTTATCTTATGCCCCCCCCATATGGATTAGCATCCACTTATCAGAGAAAACATTTACCCCCTGGTTTTTTGAGATTGGCTTATTTTGCTTAGCATGATATTCTCCAACTCCATCCATTTACCTTCAAATGCCATAATTTTATTTTCTTTTAATGATGAGTAATATTCCATTGTGTATATGTACCACAGTTTCTTTATTCATTCATCTATTGACAGGCATCTAGGTTGCTTCCATAGTTTAGCAATTGTTAACACTAACTTTGAGACAACTGAAGGTGGAATTGGTGAACTATATGGTAGATCAGAAGAAGCAGTGATGTCATAGGGATCCAGTAACCTCACACAAGGACACCCCCAGTTCTCCTCTCTCATCCCCTCTAGTCCTGTCACCCTAATTTGCCTTTTCTCTGAACTGTTTTTGTAAATTAAGGTATCATTTACACAAAATAAAATTTCCCAATTTTAAGTGTTAAAAAAAAAAGTAGATCAGAAGAAACTATTCCAAGAACAACCTAGAGAAACAAGATGGAGGATTAGAAAGACAGGACACTTCAAGGAGATCTAATGTATGTTTAGTTGTAGTTCTAGAAGGAGAGGAAACAGACAATGGGAAAAGGTAATATTTGAAGACATCATGGCTGGAAATTTTCCAGAATGGATGAAAGCTATCAATTACAGATTATAGATCTCTAGTGAATTTCAAGCTAGATAAATTTAAAAATTAAAAGAAAACAAAAAAACCCATCACTTGGTTTTGTCATTGGTTTTTGGGTCATAGTGAAGAGGCAGAAAACCAGTGGCAAAAAAAAAAAAAAAAAAAAAAAAATCTTAAAAGCAAGTGCAGGAAAAAAAAATTATCTGAAAAGAGAGAGAGAAGGGGGGCTGGGGATATAGTTCAGTTGGTAGAGTGCTTGCCTCACATGTACAAGGCCCTGGATTCAATCCCCAGTAACACACACACACACACACACACACACACACACACACCCCAAAAAAAAAGAAGAGAGAGAGAGAGAGAATTGAGCTAAGTAAAGACCTAGATGCTTCACTGGTGGCTCTACTAAAAAATAAATGAGATCTTTCACAAATTACTCCAGAGGATCATGAGTCTATTTCAAGAGTCTTTATAAGACCCACTCAGGATGAAAACTCTATTCTTAAAGTTTGTATTAGAGGTTGTCCCAGTACAGTGAGATGAGAAGGAAAGGTAAAAGTGTAAGGACTGGCAAGGCAAAACTAAACTACAATTTAGATGATACAATTATGTACTTAATCTAAAATTCCACATCTAAATTTTAAAGTAAAAAGGTGAAAAGAACCTTATATTTGGGTATGGTTTTCAATGCACTCTTTTTGGGGGGAGCATGAGGAGGTGCTGGGGATTGAACTCAGGGGCACTCGACTACTCAGCCACATCTCCAGCCATTTTTTGTATTTTATTAGAGATAGGGTCTCTAATAGTTACTAAATGCCTCGCCATTGCTGAGGCTGGCTTTGAACTCCTGATCCCCCTGCCTCAGTCTCCTGATTCACTGCACTCTTAATGATCTTATTATTCTGTGAGGAAGTAAGGCACAGAGAAGTTGAGTTGCAAAGCTGGGGAATGAGAGAACTAGCACCAGGACCCAGGTGTGCTGACTGTTCAAGAGCCTTCCCAGTTCACAGGTATTTTTTTTTTTTTCTTTTCTTTTTGGCATCCATAGAAATGACAATTGTCCATAAAGTAATCCATTCATTTGGAAACATAATTTGCATATGGCTATTGGAGTGACATCAAACCATACATGACCTTGGAATTAGATGAAAGATGAGATTAACAGTTAACCAAGGCAGCTGTTTTATTTTGCTTATCAAAAGAGCATGAGTGCAAAGTATGTCAGAAGCCATTGATAGTGCAGGGTTATAGGCTGAATCACGTCCCCCTGAATTCATCTGTTGATGTCATAACCTCTAGTACTTTAGAATGTGACTGCATTTGGAAAAAGGGTCTTTAAACAGGTAAAGTTAAAATGAGGTCATTAGGAGGAGCCCCAATCCAATGTGACTGCTGTCCTCTAAGTGGAAATGTGGATATGGACAGGTACAGAAGGAAAATCACACAAATACAGGCAGAAGACAGCCATCTGCAAGTCCAGAAGAGAGGCCTGGAACAGATCCTATCCTCACAGCCCTCAGCAGAACCCCACTGTACTGACGTCTTGACCTTGGACTTCTAGTTTCCAGAACCATCAGAGAATACATTTACACCACACTACAATCTGCACTACAGTTTTGGGAGCCCTAGAAAACAAATGTGCCTAGTGTCTAAAATAAAATAAATGTCATTATTCTTGAGCAAACAGTGGATATAATCAGATGCTGGATTTGTATAGCAATGCTTAGTTTTATAGTCTTCACTTGTAACTAGTGTTCTTCTGGCTTTTTTTTTTTTTTTTTTTAATGGACAATAACTTTGCTTTCGAATATTTAACACTCTCTGGTTTTTGTATGCATTTTTTTTTAACCATTGGAACGATTGTTTCTATGACACTGTATTGGATTACTTGAAATTTTTTAGAAATTACATTGTTATGGCAGGATAACCACTTATATGGTGACTCTTCTTATAGTATCAGATAATATAAATGAAGCCATATAGTCTGTGAAATGATCTGGCAAACTTTTGAAAGATATCATACATTTTTCTTTTACAGAATGTGTTAAGCTTATATTCAGGCAGTGATAATTTTGAAGAGTTGACATGACACTGCTTTAGTAACTATTTGAAAATGTGTGGGAGCCCTGGATATGCCCTTGTCTACCCAGGCTGAATGTACCTGGAACATCTGGCCTTTCATTCATTAAATTCAACATTTCAGTGGAAAATGCTATTGGAATGTGCAAAGATCCAAACAAGCAGCCAGGACAGCTGCATCTGAGACAAGTTTTATTTTGAAACCAGAAAATCCATGCAAATAAACAATAACAACAAATGTAGTACGAAGTAAATTAATGACAGAGTCCTGGAAATGATTCAAAAACAAAAACATTTCAATTGTAATTTCCAGCCTTCTATCTAGAATCAAAACAGGTGGATTACTAGTCATCCCCAAAGAGATGGTAGATTAATGTACAACAAATTTATACTATATTGCGTATGAGAAAAAATTCAGGACATTTTATATTCAATGATTTTTCTAAATCAAGCAATTCCATTTCAACATCACCTCTAATCTATGTGTGTGTTTCTCTCTTTAATTCTAAACTATGAAGAAGAAATCAAAGTTTTCTAATGTATTACCATTATTGGTCTCCCCAATCAAAGGCTTGTCATCATAAGGCCCGGCCTGGGAAGGAGATTTCTCTAGTTCACATTTGTTTTCAGGGGGAACACAGGTCAGTTGGAAACTCCCAACTTGCCAACATATCATTCACGGAAAATAGTGAAGATGTGTATTTGGAAAAACTAACATATTCATCTTGTCAGAAATGTTAATTCAATACTCATCTATTGAGTAACAATGAAAATTTTTATAATTAGCTCAGGTTGTATGATATTTTTATTAAAGAAAAACAAAGGAATTTAATTAAAATTCTGAATGTTAAAATAGGTCATATGGTTAGCTAGAAAAATTTTGATATTTGAATAGGCTCATTGTGGATCTGTAGAAACTTTAGGGGTGCTTTTGATCCAAACAGAAAATATGTTAGATTTCCTAACATGTAACTTTTATGTTACTTAATTTACCTATTGTAACACTGTTAGTAACATTGTTTAGAGAAGTTTAAAAAATATAATTAATGACTGACACTTCCTCTATTACAAATTTTATGTTGGGGGCTGGGGCTGTAGCTCAGTAGTAGAGCGCTTGCCTAGCATGTGCGAGGCACTGGGTTCAAGCCTCAGCAGCACATTAAAAATAAATAAAAATAAAATAAAGGTATTGTGTCCATCTACAACTTAAAATTAAGAAAAAATTTAAGTAGTTTAGTTTATCCTCTCTTTCAAAGTAAGCAAAAATTCTAGAAATGCTTCCTGGCATTGTTTAAACTTGCTACTTTAGAGTCAATCCTCACTTGCTAATATCTTTAGTTGCATCAATCTCTCATTCTAAAATTGTGCTTTTTATCTTGACTTGTTAGTTCACAGGGACTAACTGAAAACTGCTCATGAAACTGTTTTCTGATGCCAGTAAAGAGAAGAGTTCAATCTATGGCAGCCAACACACTGGAAAATGAGGTTAATATGTCTTTGTTGTAAAACATGTACTAGAACATTCACTCCTTATAGAGCATTGAACTAACCAGAATCCATGCTTCTGTCCTATGAATTAATCTGCTTAACATTCCTACACCAGTCTTAATCACTTCCTCCCAGAAGGCTTATGTTTCTCATTTGGGTCTTAATTTTGTGTAACTTCAATGAATCTTCATGGGCATATGACTTTGTAACTTGTTTTCCAATATTCAGTTCTTAAGATCTATCTTGCTAGTTATACCATAAACCCTCAAGGGTAGGCATCATGTCTTCTATTGTTCTTTGGAACAGCCTCATCATAAAGATTAGCACTCATTCACCTACAAAAGCTAAAATAATATTCCTAACAATAATGTTCAGCCACATCCAAAGTGTTTGCTGAATAATCCAAGACTATTGGCATGACTATTGTCAGGTGGAATTCTCATTTTTAAAAAAAATTTTGGCAATCATTAAATGGTAAGTGTACATTATTGCTCTTAGGTACTGGAGAATAGTATTCTCAATAATTCTGAATAGATAAGAGTTTACTAAGTAGTGTTCTGCATCTGCAGAAACTCAGGGGATGCATTTGTTTTTAACAAAATGAAACAAAACTCAAAATGGAAGACAAGCTTTGCAATTTAGATCTCATGTTAGACTTTGTGATAAATTGATGCGCAAGGCTTATGCTAAACTCTACATTTGTTTTAGTTATAAAAATGGGGTTTATTTAATAAATTATTCCTGTAAAGCAGATGAGAAAATTTTAAATAATTTATATAACATCTAGTCGTTTAACATCTATTCAATACCATATACTTTTCTAGTCTCTTGGGATATATAAAAAAGCAAAACAAAGATTCCTGCCCTTGTAGAGTTTATATTCTAGTAGAGTGGGGTACAGCTTGAAGAAATTAAAGATTAATAAATATGTGGATGATACTATGATTTGAATGTGTTGCCAATGTGATAGAATTAGGAGGTGATTAGACCACGAGGTCTCCTAACGGGTGTGATGAAAGCAGTTCTTTCTGCCCTTCCACTTTCTCCATGAGAAGACATAGTTTCCTTCCTTTTTGAGGACTCAGCATTCTGGGTGCCATCTTGAAAGCACAGAGCAGTCCTCATCAGATGCTGGTTCCATGATCTTGAACCTCCCAGCCTCCAGTTCTGAGGGAGATAAGTTTCTGTTCTTTATACATTACCGTCTCTTGGGCATTTTGGTATAGCAGCACAAAACAAAGTGAACCTAGTGGTAATAAATGTTATGAAGAAAAATAAAACAGGGAGGGAAGATGGAGAATAGGAAGGTGAAGGATGCAGAGATGTGGTTAGGCAAGTGTGCTCTGAAAAGGCAACTTTTGAGCAAAGATCTGCAGAAATGAGGGCAGAGCCACCAGTCTGTGCCAACAGCGGGGTGGGGGAGGAGGGCTGCAAGTGCTAAAGTGTTTACCTGCCTCCTAAAGAGCTCCGGAGGCTGGAGTGAGCTGGGTGAGTGGAGCAGTGGAGAATTGTAAGCTGCCTGGTACTGTAAACCGGGATAAAAACTCTCGGGGGCAGAGTTAAGCTTTTACTACTTTTACTTCTACTCTTTTTGCTGGTCTCAACTGAGTCTGAGGCTATGCTTTTTCATTGCTCTTATTTCTTAGCTTTTCTTCTCTGCCTGCCGAGCCCCGGACGGACCACCATTTGTAGCTTAGAGTAAGCTGCCTGGTACCGAAAACCGGGAGGAAAAAACTCTCGGAGGCAGAGTTAAGCTTTTACTACTTTTACTCCTACTTTCTTAGAGAGAGCTTAGAGTAAAGAAAGATAGAGCTTAGAGTCTTAGTTAGAAAGATAGAAAGATAGAGCTTAGCTTAGAGTAAGATTAGAGCTTCTTTCTTCTCTCTTCTTTCTTCCTTCTTCTTTCTTCTGTCTTCTGTCTTCCTCAGGAGTCTCGGCCTAACTCTGACCAGTCATTACTTCTTCTATCTGGTTTCTCTTCTGTAACCGCTCTGCCTACGTTCTGACCGCTGATTCTTCTGACCGACCGACTGAGTGACTGCCCGGCTGACTGAATTCTCCGTTCTCCTAACTCGGACCGCTTTCACCCGGTTATATACCTTCAGGTTTGCGGGTGCCTACAGGTGCGTCACATACATATCAGGTGGAACCCATGGCTTCCAGCTAGCTACAACAGCCCTTCCTAATTAGGGCTCCTTCAGAGAATGAGGTCAGATCACACGGGACTTCATGTGTTCTCATCCACATCACCATGGAACTTTGAAGGGACTCAAGCCCAGGGCCTGGCCTAAGGATGCTGGCTTTTAAACTATCCCCAGGTGATCCACAGAAGGCCTTTTATTTTGAGTGAGATGAAGGACATCAGATGGTCTCAAGCAGACAAATGATCCAACTAGCTTAAATTCACTTTGGTTCCTGTGTTAAGGGATGAGGGCAGAGGCAGGGAAACCACTGCCTTAAGAAAAGACATTTGTGTTTGTCATTCTGTGCTTGGCTCATTTCAAGTTCATCCATGCTGTGATAGAATGATAGAATTTCATCATTTTAATGGCCAAATAATATTCCATTGCAAATGTATATTATCTGTTCCAGATCCCAGAGTATATTATCTTCAACCATTATAGAAATTTATCAAATTTATTTTTTAAATTTTTGGAAAAAAATTTAAATTTAAAATTCTTAATTGGCATATAAAAATTGTACACATTTATGGGGTGCCATGTAATACACATATATATTGTGTAACACATTTTCTTTGTCCTTTCATCCACAGATAGACATTTAAATTGATTCTATATTTTGGCTATCATGAATAATTCTGTAATAAACACAGGGGTGCAGATGTCTCATCAACATAATGATTTCCTTTCCTTTGGATATATGCCCAGTAGTAGGACTGCTGGATATGATCTCACTCATATGTACAATCTAGAAAAGTCTATCTCAGAAAGTTGAGAGAAGAGTAGTGTTTACTGGAGGCTGGGGAAAGGAGGGAAGAGGGGGATTGGAAGAACTTAGTCAATGAATATACTTTCATAGTTAGATATGAGGAATAAATTCTATTGCACAGTAGGGCAGCTATAGATAACAATAATGAACTATATATTTCAAAATGGCTAGAAGAGAGGATTTTGAATGCCCTGTATTAAGGAACTTATTTATTTATAATTTATAAAAGAACTTATAAATGTTTGAGGCTCTGAGTAATCACCCTTATTTGAAAATTACACAAGGTATACAAATATCAAAACATCACATTGTACCCAGAAATATGTATAATTATTATCTGACTACTAACATAAAATAAAACTTAAAAAAGAAAAGCTATTTGTGTGCAGTCTTACAAGGAGCTTATATTAGTTCAAGTTACCTGATTTTTTGGTACCAGGGATTGAACTCAGGGGCACTCGACCACTCAGCCACATCCCCAGCCCTATTTTGTATTTTATTTAGAGACAGGGTCTCACTGAGTTGCTTAGTGCCTCGCTGTTGCTGAAGCTGACTTTGAACTCCTGATCGTCCCGTCTCAGCCTCCTAAGCTGCTGGGATTACAGGCGTGTGCCACCGCGCATGGCTCAAGTTACTTTTATCAGAACATTATTATAAGACATTCTCTAAGTCAATTATTGCTTCCCACTAATAAAATAGTTCAAGTTCTTTCATGCACAATACAATTGCATTGTTGAAAAAGTATCCTGGAAACCAAGCTTTCCCATAATTTGGTTCTCTTTTTTATTTTTCCCACTTTGGGTTGGAGAGGTTGTAAACGATGAAGAGGAGTAGGCCCTCTTCTTTCTCTGCAGGGAGTGCCACATCCGTCCCTGTCATTCATGTCTTGGGGGCCTGGGTAATGAGCAGGATCCGAAGAATTGGAGTGGTAACAGGGACAGGACCATGCAGGAGACTGGTGTTTGCTTGGGTTCTCACCTCGAGGTGTGCAGAGCTTAAGCTGGGCAGAGAAGCCTGCAGAAGTCTCTGTGTGTTTGCAATTCTGCTTTCCACTGTTTGACACTGAGGTGAATGGAAAGGAAGAGCGAACCATAAGAACATCAGCTCTACCAAGTAGAATGAGATTAGAATGACCCAAGGACCACTTTGTTGAGATATCTGCCCTTCAGGCTTCTCACCTTATAAAGTGATTGAGGGTTAGTGAAATAATACACAGTAGATTAGGTAGTGTGCACAGTACCAGGCATACAGTATGGAAATAAAAGTGTTTACTGTTATACTATTTTTTTTTTTTTATTGCTTATGTGTTTAAAAATCTAAGTAGTTTATAATAACCATGATTTTATTTTGTGCTTAACAATAATTTCATGATTTAATTTAAGCAGGTTACAAGTTTTAAAGAGAGTATCAAAGCTCTCCTGTAAACATTATATAGTGAGAAACTATTTAGTGGAGCTTTGTTGAGATTTGTGTTTAAGATCTCCTTATGAATAATACCACCAATACATAGGTGCTCAGGGCTTTTATTTACAAATGCACCTTAGAAAATGTTCTCTACTAGCCTGCCCTTTCCTGAATTTCTTTCTACAGGGAATAGAATTACCTGCCAGTTTAAGTATGCACAACGTCTTTATTTTTAACACATAAAACCAGGCACAGTACTGCATTGAAAACTAGCTTAATAACAGGTTCGTTGCAAGTGGCTCTGTGTTTTGTCTGCTGGCGAAGAAGTTAAAATATACATCAGCAGCTGGCATTGAAAGAAATGCCTTTACAACAACTTTTAAGAAGCACAAGTCACAATTTTCTATTGCACCCTTAAAAAAAAAAAAAAAACAGAAAACAAAGTTTGCTTGTTATATTCCCTTTGTGCCTTTCTGTGTAAGGAAGCTTATTATTTCTACCCATTTAATATTTCTGCAGGCGTTTCTAGTTTTGGCATGAACTTATGCATTTTAATACCTTTTCAGTTTTATTTATTTGTTTTTAAAACAGTGCTTTCTGCCTTTCTATTGTAAAGGTACTATATGCTCATACTATATGTAGAAAAAACATAAAAAGAAAACTCATCCACAGTCTTTTCATACATTGATAACTCATGTCAACATTCTGTGTCTTGTTTTGAATCTTTTTCTAGAACATACTTTTTATGATTACACAATTGAAGTTAAATAATAAATATAAAAATTTACAATGGTGTTCCCCACTAATACCATATAATGCACATTTTCTCATGCTACTGAAATTTATTTTTAAGGGGAACCAATATGCCAGCAAGGTACATATCAGAGCTTAGTCAACTAATCTCTTGATTGTGATTATTGAGTCTCTAAATTTTGCTATTATAAATAGTGCAGAGATGATCATTTTTGTTCATAAACTTCTGTCAGATTGTTCATGAGAACTAGTTTTAGAAGAGGATTTAATGAATTAAAGGATTTTGATATACATATAATCATACACACACACACACACACACACACACACGTTTCTGTCCAATAATTTTGAACCAGTTTACCTTGGGAGAATTTTAAGCATGATGGACTCTCTGGCTTTAATTTTTAAATTATAATAATTACTGCATATTTATTGCACAAAATGATGAACTTCATTGTAACAATTTCATCTATCCATATAATGTACTTGGATAATATTCACCTTCCCTATTGCCTTTTTTTACCTGCCTCCCCTGAACTCCTTCGCCTTTCCTAATGGTCCACCTTCTACATTCATCTCATCTTTTTTTCCCTTCTAGATTCTACATATGAGAGAAAATGTGCCATATTTATTTATTTTTTTGGATCTGACTTATTTCACTGTATGCTACCTGGTAAGCTACCTGGTACCGAAAACCGGGAGGAAATCTCTCGGAGGCAGAGTTAAGCTTTTACTACTTTTACTTCTACTTTCTTAGAGCTTAGAGAGGGAAAGAAAGATTTTTCTTAGAGAGGGAAAGAAAGATTTTTCTTCTTAGCTTAGAGTAGAGTCTTAGCTTAGAGTAGAGAGAAAGATTAAAGAAAGCTTTTAGAGCTTAGAGAAAAAGGTGCTTTCTATTTTAGAGCTTAGAGCTTAGCTTAGAGAAAGATTAGAGCTTCTTTCTTCTCTCTTCTTTCTTCCTTCTTCTTTCTTCTGTCTTCTGTCTTCCTCAGGAGTCTCGGCCTAACTCTGACCAGTCATTACTTCTTCTATCTGGTTTCTCTTCTGTCTTCTATCTGGTTTCTCTTCTGTAACCGCTCTGCCTACGTTCTGGCCGCTCTGATTCTTCTGACCGACCGAGTGACTGCCCGGCTGACTGAATTCTCCGTTCTCCTAACTCGGACCGCTTTCACCCGGTTATATACCTTCAGGTTTGCGGGTGCCTACAGGTGCGTCACATACATATCAGGTGGAACTTATGGCTTCCAGCTAGCTACAACAGCCCTTCCTAATTAGGGCTCCTTCATATTCCTTCCCTTTAGTTTAAAAAGGTGCTTTAATTCTATTTTCTCTATTTTATTTTCTCTATTTTCTTTTATTTTTTTGTCCCTACCTAGCTTTTCACCTTTTATTTTTGAAAGGGTGGATATTTGAGCCCTTTGAGAAGGTGCTGTGGCTTTAAGGAAGCCTACTGCTGAGGAGCAACTAACGCACTTAGTTAAGCACAATTGCATAAGCGGCTTTGACTTTTTTTTTTTTTTTTCCTCTTCTTTATTTTTCTTTATGGCTTTCTTGCCAAAGCTCAATGGCTTTTTTTCTGCATGGTTTTTACCATGCTATTTAATTCTCTATTTTCTTTTAAGCTCATGGCTTTTTTCTTTATACTAAAGCTCAAGGCTTTTTCTCTATATTTTTTATGGCTTTTGGCCGGCTACTCTGCTTCGGCTTTTGGCCGGCTCGCTTCGGCTTTTTTCGGCTTTTGGCCGGCTACTCTGCTTCGGCTTAATTTTTAACTGGCCTCAACTGAGTCAGAGGCTATGCTCTCTTGTTTCTACTCTTTTTGCTGGTCTCAACTGAGTCTGGCTTCTTCATTTTTTATGGCTTTTGGCCGGCTCGGCTTTTCGCCGGCTACTCTGCTTCAGCTTAATTCTTAACTGGCCTCAACTGAGTCAGAGGCTATGCTTTTTCATTGCTCTCCTCACTATACTTCTACTTAGCTTCTTGTTCTTATTTCTTAGCTTTTCTTCTCTGCCTGCCGAGCCCCGGACGGACCACCATTTGTATGCTGCCTGTTGTGGCCAGCCACGGTGCCGCGGGAAAATTCTCGGAGGCAGAGTTAAGCTTTTACTACTTTTACTTCTACTTTCTTAGAGCTTAGAGAGGGAAAGAAAGATTTTTCTTAGTAGCTTAGAGTAGCTTAGAGTAAAGAAAGATAGAGCTTAGCTTAGAGAAAGATTTAAAGCGAGCTTTTCTTCTTGTCTTCTTAGCTTAGAGTTAGAGTTAGAAAGATAGAGCTTAGCTTAGAGCTTAGAGTTAGAGTTAGAAAGATAGAGCTTAGCTTAGAGAAAGATTAGAGCTTCTTTCTTCTCTCTTCTTTCTTCCTTCTTCTGTCTTCTGTCTTCCTCAGGAGTCTCGGCCTAACTCTGACCAGTCATTACTTCTTCTATCTGGTTTCTGGTTTCTCTTCTGTAACCGCTCTGCCTACGTTCTGACCGCTGATTCTTCTGACCGACCGAGTGACTGCCCAGCTGACTGAATTCTCCGTTCTCCTAACTCGGACCGCTTTCACCCGGTTATATACCTTCAGGTTTGCGGGTGCCTACAGGTGCGTCACATACATATCAGGTGGAACTTATGGCTTCCAGCTAGCTACAACAGCCCTTCCTAATTAGGGCTCCTTCATTTCACCTCTCAAGTTCCATTCATTTTTTCCTTCAAATGCCATGATTTCATTTTTTTTTGTCTAAATAATACTCCATGGCAATGGATTATTTTACTATAATATTTACTATATTATTTTACTACATATATAGTATACATATGCACATCCTACATTATATAGACACACCATAGTGTGTGTGTGTGTGTGTGTGTGTGTGTGTGTGTATCAGAATTTTCTTAACCTATTCATCCAGTAATGGGCATCTAGGCTGATTCTATAACTTGGCAATGTTGAATAGGGCTGCAATAAACATGGGTATGCAGGCATCTCTATAATATGCTGATTTTTATTTCTTTGGATATATACCCAGGAGTGGGATAGCTGGATCATATGGTAGTTACATTTTTAGTTTTTTTTTTTTTTTTTTTTTTTTTTTTTTAAGGAATCTCCATAGTGTTTTCATAGTGGCTGTACTAATTTAAATTTCCCCCAAGAATGTATTAGGGTTCATTTTTCCTCCACATTCTCAGAAGCATTGGCTATTTGTTTTCTTTATTTTTTTTAATTCACCATTTTTTAAAATTATGTATTTGCTTTAGTTGTGTACAAAATGTGTTTAGTTTTACGTGGTGCTGAGGTTCGAACCGGGGCCACGCATGTGCTAGGCGAGCGCTGTACCACTGAGCCACAACCCCAGCCCTATTTGTTTTCTTTATAGCAATTCTGATTGGGGTGAGATGGAATTTCAATGTAGTTTTGATTTGCATTTCCCTGCTAATGAAAGAAGTTGAGCATTTAAAAATATTTTAAATATAGGTGATTATTTTCCCTTCTTTTAGAAGTGTCTGTTCAGCTCATTTGTTAAATTTTTTGTGTTCATTATATATTCTAAATATTAATTCTCTGTTAGAAGAGTAGCTGAGAAATATTTTCTCTGATTCTGCAGGCTGTCTCTTCATTCTGTTGATTGGTTCCTTTGTTTAGAAGCTTTTTAATTTGGTATAATCCCATTTGTGAATTATTCCAATAGTTTCCTGAGTTTGTGGAATCCTATTCTGAAAACCGTTGCTTATACCAATATCTTTAAGTGTTTTGAGTATGTTTTCCGTTAGTAGTTTTGAAGTTTCAGGTCCTCTGTTAAGGTCTTTGATTCATTTTGAATTGATTTTTGTACAGACCAAGAGATAGTGGTCTAGTTTCAATCTTCTATGTGCACATATACAGTTTTTCCAGCACCATTTGTTGAAGAAGACTGTCTTTTCTTCAAAATATGTTTTTGTTTTCTTTTTTGAGAATCTGATGGCTGTAGAAGTGTGGGTTTATTACTGAATCTTCTATTTATTTCATTGGTTCTACTTGTCTGTTTTTATGCCAATACCATGCTTTTTTTTTTTTTTTTATAATGCCTCTGTAGCCATTTTTTAAATTTTTTTTATTATTTTTTTTAAAATTTTTTTATTATTTATTTACTTATTCATCATGCACAAGTATAGTATCTTTTTACATACAACTGCTTGTATACAATAACATAATACTTTTAGCATTGTTCCTGTTTAGGTAGATTTGGCTATTCTGAGTCTATGTGAATTTCAGGATTTCTTTTTCCTAATTCTATGAAGAATGTCCTTGGTATTTTGTTGGGGATTTTATTTAATCTGTACATTAATTTTGGTAGCATGGCCATTTTAACAATATTAATTCTCCCAATCCATGAATATGGGATGTCTTTGCATCTTATAGGGTATTCTTCAATTTCTTTCTGCACTGTTTTATAAATTTAATTGTATAGATCTTTCACCTATTTGGTTAGGCTAATGACTAGGTAATGCATTTATTTTATTTGTTTTTGATACTATTATGAATGGGATTGTTTTCCTGATTTCTTTCTCTGTGAGTTCATTGTTGGTATATAAGGACAACTATAATTTTTGTAGGTTGATTTTGTATTCCTGTTACTTTGTTGAATTTGTTTTTGAATTCTAAGAGACTTTTAGTGGTTAGTGGTGAGTCCATGCAGTCTTAAACTTTTCTTTTTTGGGAGACTTGTTGTTACTGCTTCAGTTTCATTACTTGTTATGGATTTATTTAGGCTTTTTACATTCTCTTGGTTCAGTTTTGCTACATCATATGTGTCTAGAATTTTGTCTATTTCTCCCTGACTTTCTAACTTATTGGCATATAATTTTTTCAAAATAATCCATAATGATCCTCCAGATGTTAGTGGTGTATATTCCTACTTGATTTCAGATTCCATTTGATTGGAATATCATTCTTCATTCTTTCACTTTCAGTGTGTATGTCTTTGCTTCTGAGGTGAGTTTCTTGCACACAGCAAACAGTTGGGTCTTGTGTTTTAATCCACATCTGATCTGTGTCTTTTGATTGGGGAATTCAGACCATTTATACTTAGGATTATCATTGAAAGAATTGTGCTAGTTTCTGTCATTTTGTTGTTTTCCTTTTGGTTCTTTTGAGAATTCTGTTTGTTTCTCCCATACTCATCTTAGAGGTTTGATCATGAAAGAACGTTTGATTCTTTCCTAATTGTCATCTGCTTAGCTACTCTTCTAGTGAAATTTATTATTTCCCAAGCTCTTGTGGTTGTATTTATCTTGCTTCTTCACTTCTGTAAAGAATTTCTTTGAGTATCTTGTGTAATGCTGGATTAGAAGTCATTAATTTTTTTAGTTTATGATTATCTTGGAAGGTATTTATTTCTTATTCAATTTTGAAGGATAACTTTGCTGTATATAAAATCTTCACCAGTTATTTCCTTTAAGGGCTTGAAATACATCATTCCATGCCCTCTTGGCCTTTAGAGTTTCTGCAACCTGTAATTTTTATGTGCTTTCCCTTGTAAGGAAACTTTTAATGTTTCTTTGTTCTCTCTTGAAACTTTTAATATTTCTTTGTTCTGTGCTTTTGGCAGTTTAGACTATATCACAGGAAGGCTGTTTTCTGGTCATGTCTATTTGGGGTTCTAAATGTCTCCAGAATCTAGATATCCACATCATTCCCAAGATTTGGTAATTTTCCTGCTATTACTTCACTGAATAGATTTTCTATGCCATTAGCCTGTAGCTCTATTTACACTTCTAAACCTATGATTTGACTGTTTTGTCTGTAATATTGTCACCAGGAACTTGTATGTTCTGTTCACATTTTCTTATTTATTTTTATTATTGTCTAAATGTTAAATTTATTCACCTTGTCTTCAAGCCCTGACATATTTTTTGCTGCTCAGTCTGTCTACTGGTGAGTCTTTCAGCTGAGTTTTTTTTTTTTTTTTTTTTTTTTCTTTTTCTTTTTTTACTTACTGAGCTTTTATTTTATTTCCAAGATTTATGTTTGGTTATGTTTCAGAATCTATCTTTTTATTAAATTGCTTTTTCATATCCTGCAAGGTCTTCCTTAATTCATTTGTTTATTTCAGTTAATTCAGTTGTTTATTTGTATCTTCTTCAAATTCATTCATCATTTTATTTTATTGTCTTTTTTATCAAAGTTGTTTTATTTATAATAGTAGTATGCATTACAATTCATAATACACATATAGAACATCTTTTTATATAACACTGTATACAAAGTATATTCATACTATTCAAGTCTTCAATCATGCATTTAGGATAATGAAATCCATCTTATTCTACCACCTTTTCTTTTTTTCCCCTCCATCCTCCCTTGCTCCCTCCCTTTCCCTTCCTCCCCTTTGACCATTCTACTGTTCCTCTAATCCTTCTATGTACCTCCACCCGACACCACTGTGAATCAGCCTCCATATATCAGAGAAAACATTCAGTATTTAGATTTTTGAGATCTACTAACTTCACTTAGCATTATATTCTCCAACTTCATCCATTTACCTGCGTCATTCATCATTTTAATAGTTAATCTTTTGAATTCTTTGCACTGTTTCATCCACTCCAAAGTCTTTGGATTAAGTCACTAGGGAGTTAAGAACTTTTGGAGAAGTCATTTCACTTTGCTTTTTCCTGTTTCTTGTGTTTTTATGCTGAAATTTCTGTTTCTTTTGGTATAGCTATCTCTTCCACTTTTATGTGAGGGTGTTCAGATTGATCAGCTTTCTCTTATGACATGCCCTGGGATGCTGGTTTGTTGTGTAGTGTTGAGTTTAATTCCAAATAGACTGCATATTACAGTTTTCCTGTGGCTTGGTATGTGTTGATTCTGTGCCTTCTGCATCAGAACCTGAGAGACCCACTTTCTCTGTAGGACTTACATAAGTGGGGTTCCTTTGTTAGTTCAGGCAGGTATGATACAGACAATTAAACATATAAGATGTACATTGTCCAGATTTATCAGCACTCTATAGTCTGACAGAGTTTGGGAGTGACCTATGATAAGGTTCCTTGTGGGAGGTATGTACAACAGTTATGTTATTTACCTCTGTTATTACTAGTGAATGAATGTCCAGTAGTGGTCTTCTGCCCCCACCCCTGTTTGTGTTTACTTGGGGCTAGAGTGTCAACTGGGAAATTTGTCTTCCATATTCTTTAAGTTGAAGTATCAACCAAAGTTTGAGCAGGAGTAGGCTGTGGATGAAGCAAGGTACAATTTGTCTCAATTAGGCTGAAGGTGTAGCTCAGTGGCAAGACACCCACCCAATGCGTTCACAGTGCTGGGTTCAATCTCCAGCACTGCTTTGAGAGGAGAAAACCACCACTAACAACAACTTAAAAGCAAACTAAGTATGGACATGTAATAAAAACCTTTTAAAAACACCATGTACAATACCACTAACCATAGATAAGAAAGGGGCAATAATAATATAGAATAGACTACAACGTTAAAACATTAATGAAAGTAAAATTAATAATAAATTTTTTTTAAAGTGGAAGAGAAGAAAAAAGAAGGAATGAAAAGAGAAAGAAAGCAAGGAATAAAAAGAGAAACAAGAAAAGACAGAGACGGATGGAGAGAAATCCAAGAAAAGAATTTTAAAAAATACATAAAAATTAGATAAAAGTATGAAAAAATAATGAGATAAAACAAAACAAAACAACAACAACAACAAAAAAACAGATCAAAACAAAAGCAGAAGCAAACAATAACATAAAAGTCAGATTCATCCTTGCTGAAGTATTTGAAATGGAGACATCTCTTTCCAGGACCTTTAATTTTGGAACCCATCAGGTATGGGGGGTAGTGTGTCACAACTGTGGTCCTGATGTTCTCCTTGCTCACTCCAGCCAAACAGGCCAAATTAATTAGGGAAATATGCAGATTTAGTCCATCATTGCCTTGTGCACCAGCTAGGGAACATTGTCCACAGCAGAGCTATATTCATTCCAGAGGCCTTTGTATTTGCGCCTGAGGACAGTTACATGGCAACAGTATAAGTCACCTGCCATCGCTTCTTACTTGTTGAACATGTGGACCTATGGGGTTTGCAACACCCTCCTCCTGGTCCCCACACTGTCAGTCATTGTGCTCAGAGGTGTGGCTAACGTGTAAGCCATGGCAGCATATCCTCTGAATGCCTCTGACATGGAGGAAGTGACTGAACCAGTGTGATTGGTGTTGGGTGAGGGGCAGCTGTGGGGACTGAGCTATCTCCCAGTTGCAGCCATAGTGCTCCTGGACCCATCCCTCACATGATTCCACACGTAGATGGTCTTGTTCTTCTTCACAGAGGTGGAATTGCCAATTTTAAATGGCATCACCTTTAACTTCCCTCTGCCTCACACACTGAACTTCCCACTTTCTAGAGTTTTTTGTGAATCTGTGTCAGTCATTTCCCTGGGTCCAAACTGCTTTTCCGGGTGGGAGCCTGCTGAGCCAATGAAGAGAGGCCACTGAGTCTTTGAGATATAAAACATGTAGGGGCTTCTGATTCCCCAGGTAGTAAACTCAAACAATGGGACCCTTCGTGAGATGGCTCCCTGTTATGGCACCAAATGAATATGCCCTGAAGTACAGGGTACCTCTTCTCCAGAGCTGGACTTTGCAGATCCCGTCTCCTGTTGGCTCACACTGGACGCCTGCTCAGCGCCAGACCCTGCCCGGGAATTTCTCTTTCACCAGTGGCACAGTTGAAGAGCCCCTGCCCAGAGCTCTGTGTTGGGGTGCTCTGTGTTGGGGTGCTCTGTGTTGGGGTGCTCTGTGTCTCTTATAATCTGAAAACCAATATTTCGGGGTTTTACCTGACCACTGTCTCTTTGCTTTGACTCACTCCCCTTCAACATTCAGCTACTCACCTGTTGTTCTGGTTCAGCCTTGTGGAGCACAAGGCCAATGCTGGGTGCCTGAAATCCACAATCTTCCTGATGCCTCTGCTTTAATTTTAAAGGACTTTAAAAAAATGCTTTTCTCATCCTGTTTTGAGGAAACAAGTAGAGTAGTATCAGATGTTACTAGTAACCTAGAAACATTAAATTGCCATAAAAAGAAAATGCTTGTTTTGGATTTACATCAATAATTTGTATGTAGATGAGCAACATATAAGTAATCTTTAACATTTTATTTTCTCATGTTCTGTATACACATCATGTGGAAGTCCATTAATAGCAACTGAATTTTTTCCTAACTCTAATATCTTAATACTACAACATTGATAAAAATTAAATAGCAGTGAGTTTTTTTTTCTCATTTGAAAAACTTGATTGGAACCACCTGATTGATTACTAAAAAGACATTTCATGTGGTAGCATATACCTCATTTTTTAAAAAAGGAAAATTATTTTAAAAAATGCTAAGGAAATTTTTGAAGTATATCTTTGATTCCTCTTTATTTCACTGAAAACAAAAATAAGATTTAATTGTTTTAAACTGCATAGCATATTATTTAGAGCAGCGGTTCTCCAAGTGAGGTTCTCAAGATTAGCAGTGGGCACATCACCTGGAAACTTGCTAGAAATGCAAATTCTCAAGCTCCACTGGCTTCATGAATCAGAAACTCCGGGGGTGGTGCCAGACATCCATGTTTTAACAAGTCCTCCAGATATTTCTAATGAACACCCAGGTTTGGAAGCCACTGATCTAAGATTTGAAAACAGATCTGTTTTCCAACTTGCCCCGAACTCTGCTACCTGAGGCTACACAGCAACTAGCTAGAGGTATATTTCTGCTCTATGAGAATTTCTTATCCACTAGTGTTTGGGCTAGTCACTCAATATGCTTCATAGATGATCACAGGTGACAAAGAGGGTATATAGGTATGTTCAAATACAAGCTTTAGAGAGAGCCCTGCTGGGTGGGCCTGAAAAGTAACAGAAAAACAAAATAGAAAACAAATCAACAACAACAACAACAAAACAGAAATAAAAGAAAAAAACATACAATTTTTGGAAAGTTTCCCCTTTCTTGCCATATAAGAAGAAAGGATTCTTTGTTACGCCCAGATTTTGAGGTATTACAGGAGAAAAAGCTGAGAGGAGGAGGTGATCACTTTGTACATAAGTTAGGCCTGTGAAGATAGGGAGTGTCATTCTCCTGTAAGAAAAGGCTGGGCAAGTAGTGAGAGTCAGACTCTGGGGCGCAATTGGGAAGTAGGTGAAGGGAGACTCTAGGGCGCTCTGGTTTTCTCCTTTACCCACAGTGGTCTCATACTTTCCTTCGGCCCATTGCAGACATGCAGGTGACGGCTAGCCTTCCCAGACGGAAACCCCATACCCTGCTGGAGAGCTTCATGGACATTGTATCGTTCAACTCTGCAACTCTACCAGGAGAATGTGGCCTCATCAAAACAAGATTTAGAGAGGTAAAATAACCTGTCCAACATCTGAGATCTAAAGGGCAGAGGCAAAGTGAAGCCAGACTGCCTGATCCCTAAGCATGTGCGCATGCCACGCATAACTTTCATTTCTGTGACAGTGCCCTATCTTCATCTCTGTGTGACAGTGTCCCAGATTCCAAGACAGAGTCTTCTGCTCCTTCTAGTTCCCTCCGACTCTTTCAGGCTGTGATCTCAGAGGTTCCTGGCTCTGTGGGTATAGGGGGTTGTGAGGGTGCTGGATGTGGGAAAACTCATGCCAAGGGAATGGTGAGCATTATCTGGTTTAACCACTCTCGGGGTTATTTGCATTTAAAAGACAAAAGTTAAGGAGGACATTCTTTGGATGTTAATTTGGGGTAACCTTTCTAGTAGTATGGCAATTAAATAGATAAGGTCTCTTGGACTAAGAACTTCCCAAACTAAGCCCTTCAGAAAATGGTCTGTCCTGCCCATGAGTTAGGATAGGTTGTTCATATACTTTGAAGTTTATGTGTATATATAAACAGATCATACCACCAGGGAAGATGTAGGTTTACCAAGACTGAAAATTAGATCTTCCTCCTCCTCCTCCTCCCCCTCCCCTCCTCCTCCTCCTCCTCCTCCTCCTACTTCTTCTTCTTCTTCTTCTTCTTCTTCTTCTTCTTTTTGTTAGATGCTACCTTCTGCTTGTCCTAGTTGGGTCTGATGATCATTCTCAGAGTGAACTAAAAACTAAAAATCACTTGTTGAGCACTTAACACATGCTCCCTAATAGTCATTGGGGATACAAATGCTGACTTTAGTAAATTCACAATCTAGTGTGGGTACTAGAGACAGAACTCCATGCAATATTGTTGGGACAGAGGAAAATAATAATTCACAAAGAAATAGGGAACAGTTAGGAGAGGGACCTGATGAGCTTGGGGAAAGTCTGGGAAGAATTCCTGTTGGTGGGAGTGAGCCTTTGGCTTCATTTTGAAGAATGGACACAACAAGTCCAAGTGCAGAGACTGGCAGGAAGCACTCAGATAGCTGAGTGGGGAAAGAAAGTATTTGGGTATTGCTACAGCATGAAGCCAGAGGAGAGGCAGTGAGTGTGGACAGACTTTACAGGAAAGGTATGGAGTTCTGAAAACCTTCAGGAGCATTGACTGCCTGCGGTGGGCCGTGGAGGCTACCAAATGCTCCAAAAAAAGAAGTGATGTGGTCGATCTGTATTTTAGGTACCTGACCTGAAAATGAGCTTGAGTTTGAGGAAACCAAATAGGAGGGCAGGATGATGTTGCAGTTAATCACTGGCGGTGAGATCCCAGTGAAAATATGCTTAAAAGATTGTACAATTCATGTCCTGAGGTGCTGAACAAGTCCCCCACTCATTTTAATGATTTTTATTATACTTAAAAAAATGTTTTTTAAAAACTCGACGTAACACTCACGTGCAGTTATGAGCTTGATCTCCTGCTCAGCCCCGTTCAACTCTTGTCTGTTCTCTAAAAATCACCACTTCTCCTTGAGCTGTTTCTTCTTGTAGTTACTTCCACACCTCCAAATGATATTCTACTGTCCCTACTTTGTGACTTACTAGTTTTAGACATTATTAATAAATTTCTTGTCATATTATGTGAAGATATATCTTACTCCCTTCCCAGCCTCCCATATTCTCAATACATTTACATCACATTTTTAGTTCCTCTATTCATTTACACAGGTCATGACCTGAAATACATGGCTTCCTCTTACTACAACCACTCAGCATCCAGCATGTAGTGCAAACAAAACCTCTGGGAAAAGGGAGGGGAGCTGGAGAAGTCCCTACCCAGGGGGCTTCCTTCCCAAGCCTACTAATAAGAGAAAGGTTTCATTTTTTAAGTAAATGTTAAAGTCACTCTTTCCAGTTAGGTACTTTGTTAATCTTTTTGTAAAATCTTTATTAAGGTAAGAAATAACTGGACCTTCCTTCCTTCTTCCCTTTCTTCCTTTTCCCCTTAACTAAACCCCTAAACTGTCTCAATCCGTTGCAATTTATTATGATCCAGCAATTAAGAATGCCCTTTTGTGATGTATTTTGGCCTTAGGTGGGTGGGAAGTTGCTTTTTTTTTTGGTTTGTATATGGCAAGAGCTATATACCAAAGAACAGTGGCAACCAGGACTCCTTGAATGTGATTAATTCACATGAGTCAACCATAGTTGTGGGCTTTGCTGTGCAGAGTGAATAAATTCCTGCTGCATTCACATTTGTTCTGATTGTTGTCTAAAATATGATCTGTCATGTACAGTTTAAATGACTTTTATGTAATTTTTTTGTCAATTAATTTTCTTTTAAAGAGATCTATACAGTAATAATAGGAAAATATTATTTATTTGCTCATGCAATTACCGTTTTCAATCCTCTTCATTCCTTTGTGTAAGTATATATTTCCATTTGGTAATATTTTCCTCTGTCTAAAGGACTTTAGCATTTTTTTTTTTTTTTTACGTTTAATGTGTTTTACTTCATTTTTGAAATGTATTTTAGCTGGGTATAGAATTCTAGATAGATAATTTTGTAGTTTTCATCAAATTTGGAAAAAATTTGGCCTGTTTTCTCATTTCCAAAATGTGGACAGGATGACCTTTAATGTGCCCTCCAGCTCAACATTACTGTAAGTAGGAAGATGAGGAGGATAGAGAGGTAGGAAAGCACCATGCAGAAGAAGTTGAACCTTATAGTAATGCAAGATTTCCTAACCAGAGGAATGACTGATGTGGGAGGATCACTCTGAACAATTATTCAGTTTTCATGTGAATTGACCACATTAGATAGTAGTAGTGACTTTGTTTATTAAGCACTCCCCCACACTGCATGAACTTTACATACATTAAGCCATTTAATTGTCACAGCTAATTCATGAAGTAGATACTGATAACATTGAAGAAGAGACACTGATGTTTAGAGAGACTAGGCACCTTGCCCAAGAAAGAAACAAGAAATGTATGTCAATCAAAGAATTCCAGCTCAGGTTGTCTGAATCCAGAGCCCACACTTTGATTCCTACAGTGAGTTGATAGATACTAGAAGGTGAGGTTAACTTGGGAAGCATAGCAATGTAGTAGATTAGACATACAATGATAAAGAAGAGAAAGGAATAGATTTAAAAGGTCCTTAAGAGAAATAATTGGCAATAAGGAAAGGAAAAGCAGGCAGGAGGCCAATCTGCTCTCTGATCTCTTGGGCAACCAGGACGACTGGTTGTACCATCATTATTGACATGACAAGAATAGAGGGGGATAATGGGTTTGATGAGAAAGACAAGTTCAAAATTTGACATACAGGGATTAGAATGCTTGGGAGACATAAGTGAAGCAATTCAAAAGGTGTCTGGAAATTTAATTCTAGACCTCAGGAATTTGATGAAAGCTAGATATATAAACTTGAGAAGGCATTATGGTTTAGATAGCAGGTGCCCCCCAAAACTCATGTGAAAAACATGTAAGAAAGTGTAGAGGTAAAGTGATTGGGTTATGAGAGCTTTAAACTAATCAGTGCATTAATCCATTGATACCAATTATCTGGGTGGTAGCTGTAGACAGGTGGGAAGTGGATGGAGGAGGTGGGTCACTGATGGCATGACTCTTGGGTTTCTATTTTGCCCCTGGTGAGTGGAGTGCTCTTTTTGCTTCCTGATTGCCATGTCCTGAGCTGCTTTCCTCCACCATACTCTTCCACCATAATGTTCTACTTTACCTCAGGCCCAGAGTTATGGAGTCGGCGGTCTATGGACTCTGAAACTGTGAGCCAAATAAAACTTTTCCTCTTCTAATTGTTTTTGTCAGGTCTTTTGTTCACATTGATGAAAAATATGATTAAAACAGGTGCATTAGTAAATAACAGGAAGTCTTAGCCCACTTTCTGTTGCTGTAATAAAATATCTGAGGCTGGGTACTTTATGAAGAAAAGCAGTTTATTTAGCTCATAGTTTTGGAAGTTGAAAGTTCATGATTTGTTCAACCTCTGGTGAGAGTCTCTTTGGCTGCATCACAATGTGATAAAGGAGTGGAAGGGGAAATAGCTGCATACAGAAGGGGCCAAGCACATGGAATGGCCTCACTTTATAAGCCAGGCTCTCAATGAACTAGCTAAGGTCCTATGATACCTACATCAATCCCTCCCTAGGGCTGCACCCCTAATGACCTAGTCATCTTACACAAGGCCCCGCCTAGTAAAAGTTTTACCAGCTGCTAATACTATCACACTGACACACATGAACCTTTGGGGGACACACACAAACCATATCCGAACCATAATATCTATCCCTGGTCACCAAGGTTTATGTTTTTCTTATAGTGCAAAATGCAACCACACCATCCTCAGCAGTCCCTAAGTCTTAACTCATTCCAGCATCACTCAGAAGTCCAAGTCCAAAGTTTCACCTGAGACTCAGGGCAAACTCTCAGCGATGAACCCATAAAATAAATAAGCCAGTTACCTACTTTAGAGATACAACAGCAGGGCAGGGATAAGGCAAATATCACAAGCCGTTTGTGGGTTGCATGTGGGTCACCACACGTGGAAGCCTCATGGATAGAGACATCTGGTGTCTGGGAATGGCCAGTGGACATTTTCTCTGGTCAATTGTCCAGGGACAATGTGAATCTCTTTCCCGCTCTGCCGTGGTCCACACAGCACCTGAGATGGGTATGACCTGCCAAGATGTCAATCAACCTGCTGGCTGCAAGACTCTGCCCTTGAAACTTTATCCCTGCCTTTGAGGTACCCCTTAAACAAGCCATCGGAGCCATTTTCCCTTTATCTAGTTCCAGAACCCCTGTGGACTAGATCTATCAGGGTCTTCACATTCGGTAAATATATTTCTGAGTATTTGTGGTTTGTTACTTACTTATTATCTAAGATTGTAAGTTTTAGGATGGCTTGGATTCCCTTGGGCAGAAAGAACCCTGCAAAGAGACACTGGCTGTCATTCCCCCAGAAAGGCAAACATTCCTATTCTGAAAAGGAGAAGTAGGAAATTAGAAAAAGTAATCAGCTTTAAGCAAGACCAAAAGCCAGCATGACAGGCATTAAATCTTACAGCTCTAAGTCCAGCATCCTTTGCAGACTATAATGAGGAGAAGAGGGTCTTCAAGGCCTTGGGCAGGTCTGCCCCCGCAGCTTTGCTGGTTGCAGCTCATGTTTGTAGCTTTCCCTGGTGGGTACTGTATGCTGCTGCTGGCTCCATTTTCCTGGTGGCAGTCTGCTCCGAAGGTCCCCTTGGTTTTCTAGTGGAGAATCTCTGGAAGGGATCGACCCCTGTGGCAGTCTTCTATCTGACCCCCCCAGGCTTTCCTTTGAGATCTTGGTGGGAGCCACTAGGACCCTGTACCTCTTGCATTCTGTGCACCTGCAGAAGCAGTGCCACATGTGTGCCATTGCTGTTGTCATCTGCTGGTGACATAAGCTGTGCCCGGATCAGCTTAGACCATGACAGGAGCAGACTTGGAGTCCTTCTTGAGAAAGCAAGGCATAGAATTCTGAGGGGGCCCAGGGCACTGAGCCTGTGGAGAGTGACCAGAACCACTTTTCTGAAAGCATTCTGCCCTGAAAGGCCGCTGATCCTGTGATGGGAGGAGCAGCCTTATAGATTTTTGAGATGCCATCAGGGCCTCTTTTCCAAGGTCCTGAGTATCAGAAACTGACTCTCCTTTATCTGTGCTAATCTCTTTAGCAAATAGTCACTCCGCTGTTCTCTTGTTTTATTTTCCTGAATGTGCTTTCTTTTTTCTTTTTTTGGCTTGGCTGCAAATTTTCCAAATGTTTTTGCTTTGCTTCCCACCCACCACCCCCTTTTTTGTGGTGCTGGGCACACTTTACCACTGAGCTATACCCCTGTACCCTGGTCATGCCATTGCTCCTGAATCCTACTGTATACAGTGAGAAAGTAACCAATCAGCAGCCTGAATGCTTCGCTATTCAGAAATTTCTTCTGTCAGTTTGTAAACTTTTTTTATACCTTTATTTTATTTATGTGGTGTTCAGGATTGAACCCAGGGCCTCACACATGCGAGAAGAGCACTCTACTGCTGAGCCATAGCCCCAGCCCCTAATGGTTTTTTTTTTTAGTTGTAGGTGGACACAACATCTTTATTTTATTTATTTTTATGCAGTGCTGAGGATCGAACTCAGTGCCTCACATGTGCCAGGCAAGTGCTTTATGACTGAACCACAAACCCAGACTTGCCAATTTTTAATAATTCTTAAATTCAGCATTTCATAAAGCCCTAGGACCTGTGGGCACAATTCAGCCAAGTTCTTTGTTACTTCATAACAAGCATTTGCTCCAATTATAGGATCCCCATTTCCATCTGCAACTAGTTCCCCATTATTGTTTCTGAGCACTCTCAATAATCATTCATACTGTTCTGTTTACAGCATTATAGATTTTTTCTAGCTCATTTCTCCATACTTTTCCAATCTTTGCCGTCATTCAGTTTCAAAGCCATTTCCACATTTTCAGGTATAGTTACAGCAACAACCTTACTCCTTGACACACATTTTCTTGTTCTAGTCCATTTTTCTGTTACTATAACAAAATATCTGGTTGCTGGGTACTTTATAAAGAAGAGAGATTTATTTAGCTTACAACTTTGGAGTCTCAAAATCTGAGATTGGGTGGCTCCATCTTCTCAGCCTCTGGTGAGGGACCTCTTGACTCCTTTACAACATGGCAAAGGAGTGGAAGAAGAAACAGTTGTAGGCAAAAGGGCCAACTGTGGGCTGGGGTTATAGCTCAGTGGTAGAGCATTTGCCTAGCATGTGCGAGGAGCTGGTTTCGATCCTCAACACTACATAAAAATAATAAATAAAATAAAGGTATTGTGTCCAACTACAACTAATTTTTTTTTAATTTTTAAAATAAAAGGGCCAATTGTACGGGATGGCCTTGCTTTATAACAACATACTCTCAGAGAACCACGTTTTGAGGGCAGTGCCTTCTATTACCTAATCACCTTCCACCAGGCCTCACCTCTGAAAGGGTCTGCTACTTTCCAACATTGTCACACTGAGGACCAAGTTTCAAACATATTAACCTTTGTGGGGGTAGCCTCAAATCACATCCATACCACAGGATATCAGTTTCTTAATTTTGGAACAGTTGATATTTTGAGCCATGTACTTCTTTATGGTGACAGGTTGACCTGGGTATTGTAGGATGATTGACAGCATCCCTGGTC
Source organism: Tamias sibiricus (assembly GCA_025594165.1). Classification (NCBI taxonomy): domain Eukaryota; kingdom Metazoa; phylum Chordata; class Mammalia; order Rodentia; family Sciuridae; genus Tamias; species Tamias sibiricus. The sequence goes on along the minus strand of CM046666.1, from coordinate 133,907,442 downwards.
TCTACTCCTTAGCTGCCAGTAGGTACCTCCTTCAAATCCCACTGAGACAACCAGAACTGTGTCATACATTGCCATGTGAATCTTAGAGGATGAAATTGCCCTAAATAGTTGAAACCCACCTCATATAGGTAATATTTAAATTCAGGAAAGAGGATACAAGCCAAATGACACAAAAAAGGCCAAGCCAGGTAAAGATATCCCGTACATTTGACAATTAGGTTTGGGTGACTTTGAAAAGAGGAGCTTAAGTAGAGTGATATGAGCAGCAGCCAAGTGCAGTATTTTGAGGAGTGAGAAAGATGAGAAATTGGGAACAAGGAAGAGACATTGCTTTGAACTTGACTTTGATTAGAGGGAATGAGCCTCATTGTAGTCAGAAAGGGATGTAGGGTCCAGGGGAGGTTTATTTGAGCCTCATTGTAGTCAGAAAGGGATGTAGGGTCCAGGGGAGGTTTATTTCTTCTTTTCCTTCTTTCACTCTGCCACTCATCCATTCCTTTCTTCTTTTCTTCCATACCTCCCTCACTGATTCCTTCTTTCTGTTAAGATTTTTTTAAAAAAAAAAAAGAAAAGATAGGAGGGTTTGAATAGGAAGGTGAGAGAATGGCATGTGTTCCTAAATGCATTGTTACTTTGCTTGTGGGTTCCTGTGACCTTGATGCCTCACCCTGTCTGGGTTATTAGAATTCTTAGCCATTTTTTAAATTGTGATTTTAAATTTTAAAGGACTGTTGTTACTGTTATCTTTTTCATCAAAATTTTCACTGATCCTTCTCAACTGGGTGAAATTTCTTCCTCCTCTGAATACCTGTAGTAATTTCCCCCACTTTTGCAATACTCTTCATACCCTGCATTGCTTTGGAGCTGAATGTACACTAAATGTTCTGGTGCGCAGGGGTCATACTATTCATTTTTAAATTTTCATCCTAAAGCTCTCAGCTTATAGTAATTATTCAACAATTTCTTAGAAAATTTGAAGTGAATTTAAACAAAGTATTGTTGGCGTATAGAAGCTACTGCGTTTCAATATTTGGGGAAGCTTCATAAAAGGAGATTTTAGTTTTTCTCTTATGAGATGTGCATATTTATTATAAAACATGTGAATAATATGCTAATTGTGATAATGATAATAAATTAGTTGTAAGATTGTAAATAAGAGTTTTTACACGTTATAAAGAGAAAACATAATGGTTAGATAAAGAAACTCAGAATTTTCTTCTTGGTATGTCCCTGCAGGAGATAAATTGGTTTTTATTAGGGAGAATTGACTTTCAAACTTCAAGAGCTTTTATTATATTAACTTACATTATTGAGATGTTTTTGAGAAGCATCATAATTAAGATCAAATATATCACCAATAATGTCTCTAAAATGACCTTTAGACCATGCCAAGTAAAAACTGTAACGAAGACTAACATAATAGATAGCATGCTTTTAATTTTGATGTTTTTTGTTTTGACTCATTGATAGGAAAAGAAAATGTAATGACTAACTTGTGTGCTATGGTAAATGCATTTATATGCTTATCTGAATACAAATTTTGTAACCATGTGTCTTACAAGATAGAGTTTAAAAAAACTTATTTGATTTCTTGAACAGGTGTTCTGTTTATGTAGTTCTAATGTCAAAAGGCTTAAAAACATACCCAGTGGAAACCTCCTTCCCTGTCTCCCTTTGCACTGTTGGTATTCCCAAACTTAATCTTTCATCCACAGTTGACCATCACTGTTATTATTTGGTTTATCTTTTCAAGAACTTTAAAATATATTTCCAAGTCCGCTCCTATCTTCTTTTTTTTCTATAAAGAATGTACCTGATACTCTGCATCTTGTTTTGTTATTCCTTAACAATGCATTTGAAAGATTTTCTACATCAATATGTAAAGAACTTGCTTATTCTTTTAAAAAATCAGGCAACCTAGTGTTCCATTGCAGGGATGCCTTTTTCTTGATTTAGACTCTTTGTTTATAGACACGTCCGTCTTTTGTTAACACACACAAGGTTGCGGTGAATAAAACTTGTGCTCATGTTACTGCCATGCATTTGAGCATATCTGTAGCATGAGTTCCCAGGAATGGAGTTGTGAGATCAAAGACATAAACATTTATAATTTTGATATTGCTTAATCCCCTTTGTTGGGGTTTTGCCAATTTGCATTCTCTCTAGAGTTGTACGAAGGTACCTATTTCTCCACGGCTTTGCCAACATTACTTCTGGATTTTTACAAGTGTGATGAAAATATTATTTCATTTTTGGCTTATATGGTTCTTATTATGAGCAAGGTTGAGTGGCTTTTCAAATGTTTAAAAAATGAGGGTAGGATTTTAAAAAATATGCCTTACTGACTTATTGAACTCCAAGAAAACACTTTGGAGATAGTAAGGAAGTCATTAAAGGAAATTTTCAAATCATTTTTTACATTTTTAGCCATCAAGGTCCTGTTAAAATAAACAAATGTTTATTAGAACCACTGAGTGCCATGCCAGATAGATACCACTACTAATACCCCATGTTACATAATATTTTTGGCTCCAAACAGAATAAAAACCAAACTATAGATATAGAAGCCAGTTAACCTTAGTAATACCCTTCACAGAGACCATTAACACTAAACTATACCTATTTTGTAACAAAAAGGCTCAAGCTTTGGTCCATTGTATCTACTTATTTGAGGCCTAAAATAAACTTGGGAACTTCATGTATATTATTTTTAAATTAAACTTTATTTATGAGAACAGTTTAAGATATACAGAAAAATGGCGAAGATTGTACAAAGTTCTTATGTACCCACATTCAGTTTCCCCATTAACATCTTACATTAGTATGGCAAGTTTGTTGTAATTAATAAACTTGTGTTGGCATATTATTACTAACTAAAGTCTGTATTTATTTATTCATATTGCCTTAGTTTTACTTAAACTTCTTTTTCAGCTTCAAGATCCCATCCAGGATTCCACATTACATCTATACTTCATGTCTCTTTAGTCTCCTCTGGGCTTCCATAGTTCTCAGACTTTCCTTGTTTTTGATAACCTGGACAGTTTTGAGGAGTGTTATAGCTTAGATGTGGTGTCCCTCATGTGGAGGAGAAATGATTGGGTTATAGCATTAACCTAATCAGTGAAATAACCTTTGATAGGGTTAATTGAGTGGTAACTGGAGGCAGGTAGGGTGTGGCTGGAGGAAGTGGTTCATTGGGGGCGTGGCTACAGTATATATATTTTGTATGTGGACTGTGGAGTCTCTCTCTCTTTGCCTTCTGACCACCCTGTGAGCCGCTTCCCTCTGCCACACTCTTCTGCCATGTTGTTCCTGCCTCACTTGGAGCCCTGAAGAATGAAGGCACTGTCTATGGATGGAGACCATGGAAACCCTGAGCCGCCAAATAAATTGTTCCTCCTTTACAGTTGTTCTGGTTGGGTCATTTAGTCATAGCAGCGAAAAAGCTGACTAAAACAAGAAGTAACGGCCAGGTATCTCCTAAGTGTACCACTGTTGGGGTTTGTTTGACTTTCTTTTCCTAATTGCCTGTGCTTGTGGGTTTTGCAGAGGAAGACCAGAGTCAGATGTCATCACATCATAGCAAGAGAGCATACTCTCACCATGACTTAGGCTAAGTGATAAGAGTCATGTTGACTCTTATGGAGTCGGGAGTTCTGTGTCACCTCTGTGGGAGTGGAGAAGCCACATGAAATTATACTTTGGTTATCAACTAATGTTACTTTATTTTGCTTCAAGTTGTTCAAACTTTGGCCATTAGAGCTCCTTCAGTTGGCTCCTGTATCCCTTTGACACACCCCCAACATTGCATGTGTATTCACATGTGCAGCCCAAGTGTGTGTTAGCAATTTCTTACTTTCTGGCACTACTAGATGTTCTGAATCATCTCATGTCTCCTGCCCCACACCTAGAATCAGCCATTTCTCCAAGAGACTGGTTTCTTTTATCGGAAAATGAAGTTAGACATCTAGATCTGGATGTTAGATATGCTCCTTGCTACTAGACTATTTCTTTTAGGTCCTCTTGGTTGACAGAGTAAGAAAATATATATGGGTATATTAACCAGAATATATACACATATCTATAAATATTTCTGTATATAACCATCTGTATGTATTTTGAACTAAACATGAGTTTATACTGTTGTCTCTGACTCAAATCCATTATCATATGGATCATTTTAGCCTCATCAAAGATAGGATTTCTTTTTTAAAAAACACTTTTTATTATAGATGGTCACAATACCTTTATTTTATTTATTTATTTTTATGTGGTGCTGAGGATTGAATCCAGTGCCTCACATGTGCTAGGCAAGCACTCAATCACTGAGCAACAACCCCAGGCCAAAGATAAAATTTCCAAAATAAATTTAAAAAATCATTTTAGTTATAAAATTTCAGAATATAGGATTCTATTATAGATTGGAGAGAAGTACAAGAATGTTAATCCACAACCCAGATTCTTTGTTTTCCTTTAAATCAACTTGTATCTAACTCTCAGCCCTACTCTGATATGGAGGGTAGCAAGAAATTCCACCTGAACACTCTCTGGGCCCCATGCCTTTGGGCTGTGCAAAGGTCCAGGGTCTTATGGAGCCCCAAGGCATGGGGCTGTTTTTCTTTCTGCCCGGGTTACTGATGAGATGCCAACAGTTGCAACCCTAAAAGCCCTCTCAGGTCTTTAGGACTTCATGACTTTTAGACTTCATGACCACATGCCACACTTGAGGTAGGGGAAGGATCCGGTCTGGGTTTATGCATGGTAATCCCTTTGGGTGTGTGGCACTTCCTAGATCCTTCCACAAGCCTTGTCTTGGTCCTCACTTTCTTTGGGACCCTTCCCTCTTCCCTTTTTCCAATTAAGATTCAAAACTCTTGGGCTGGGGTTGTGGCTCAGTGGCAGAGTGCTTGCTTAGCACGGGTGAGGCACTGGGTTCCATCGCCAACACCACATTAAAAAACAACAACAACAAAAAACTAGCCTGTAATCCCAGCACTTGGGAGGCTGAGGCAGGAGGATCGAGAGTTCAAAGTCAGCCTCAGCAATGGGAGGCACTTAGCAACTCAGTGAGACCCTGTCTCTAATAAAATACAAAAAAAAGGGCTGGGGATGTGGCCCAGTGGTCAAGTGCCCCTGAGTTCAATTCCTGGTACCAAAAATAAATAATTAAATGAATAAATAAATCTCTTTTTCTGCATTACCTCTGAAAGGCCCTTTTCTTCCAGCACAATGAATTACACCTCTTTAAGAAACTTTGGCTCTTTCAAAAGAATGAAAGGGGCATTATCTTGCAGGAAACCTTTACTTTTGGCCCTATAGCTTCTTAGAAGTTCTGTTATCATGGGGCACCCAAGTGTCTGGCTGGCTGCTTGACATGGTGGAAGGGGGGAAACATAAGGGAACTCAAAGACTTGCTCATATTAAGAGCAAAATACAGAAATAAATAAAGAATTATGAAAAGTTGAGGTAATAAACTGCTTTCTATTAGAGTTACGGGACAAAATAAATATTTTCTACTTTATAAGGTACAGTCTGTGATTCCGCTACTGAGAGCAAGTGCTCAGGCTATCTTGACAACATTTAACATTTAACACTGGGGTCCCTCAACTGAGCCTCGTGCTCCTCTGAGTACTGTGGGTGCATATGCACAAGACCACCCAGCCATAGCCATTCCAATGTTCTGTCTTTATGTCCCATGTGAAAGTGTTAGTTGTGGACCCCAGGGGCAAGATTCCACCCACTTCTGAGTTTTGGACTGATGTCCTTTTATGTCACAACAATGGTAGCGGTTAATGGAAATATCAGACATTGAAGATTTAGGTTGGAAATCTAAGAACGAAATTTCGTTTTTTTTCCAATCACTATCTTCCATTGCTTTCTGTCCACTCTTCTTGCTTTACCGGGTAGCAGCAGATTTTAAGGCCATCTTGGGCTGGAGCCTCTTGTCTTCTAGTCACTTCTGATTTATTAAAATTAGGCCAGCGTACCCCACAATCGTACATCTCTTTCAGGCTTTTCCCCTTCCCCCCATCACGGGCCAGACTTGTGGCGTCAAGGATGTTGAGCACAGAAGTGTGTGTTCCGCCCTTCGGTTCTCTTCCTTGTTTCATTTTGAGGGACAGCAGACAAGGAGGGAAACTTACAACATCCTCGTGTTGACTGTTGCCTCTTCTTTTGCTAAAACGGATGGGCTGAAGAGGCTCTGCTTGTGGCAGGCCTGCCCAGGCGGATTCCCCCATGCAACACATAAATAAATAAGTTCTCAGGAAGCCGCATGGAACCTCCTCATCGCACAGCTCCCTTTTTGGAAGGCCTGGCTCTGGCCCAACCTCTTGCAGCCTCCTCAGCAGCCCCTGGCAGCCTGCCCTTGCTGCTGGAGTTCACCATTTGGTGGGCAGATCTTCAGAGTGGGACGCTGGCAGGGCAGCTTCCTCCCAGCACCCTTCCATGAGAGCCACTCAGTCCACCGGAAACTCAAGTGTCCGTTCCAGGCCAAGAATAGAAACTCAGGCTTCTTACCACCACTTCTTCTCTAAGGCCTACTGCTTCCCTTCATTTCCTCTTCCTCTGCTTAGGCAAACAGAAAATCATTCATGTCATCATGTAAGGATGCCATCCTTGACTTTTTGTAGGTACCCCTAATCCTGAGTTTCTCAACTTTGGCACTATTGACATTTGGGCCTGGACAATTCTTTGTTGTAAGGAGCTGTCCTGTGCCTTATAGGATATTTAGCTGCATCTCTGTCCTCTACCCACTAGATGATAATTATGACATCCCAAAATGGCTTTGGATATTTCCAAAGGCCTTTTGGAACTCTTTCCCAGTGTTGGGGCTGAAAGTCTCATGCCCCTGTACAGTATGCCGATTAAGCTGTCCATAGGCAAATCTCCCTCAGACCTGTGAATATGCTACCTTACTTGGCAAAAAGGACATGGTAAAGATGATTAAGTGTTTTGAGATGGGAAGATCATCGTGGATACAATAGGGTGGGCCTGCTGTCATCACAAGTGTCTTCACAGGAGGGAGGCAAGAGTGCAAAGGTGTCAGAAGGAAACGTGGTAGCAAGAGCAGAGCTGGGAGTGATATAATTGCTGGCTTTGAAGATGGAAAGGAGCCATGAGCCAGGAAGGCAGGCAGTCTAGAAGTTGGAAGAGACAAGAAACAGAGCCTCCCCTGGAGCCTCCAGAAGGAATACAATTCTGTCAACATCTTGATTTTAGTCTAAAGAGACATCTGACCTCCAAAATGGTAAGCTAATATGTGCACATTGTTGAAACCCCCAAGTTTGTGCTAATTTGATAACAGCAGTGGGCAAAGGGAGGCATCTGGGGAAACCTTCACCTCAGCCCAAACAGAATTGCTGGTTATCCTGCCTGGGGGGAGAATTGCTATGAATGAAAAGCACTCTTGATTTTTGGGAGTGATTTTACTGAGCCTTGCTCATTCAGGTTTGAGAAGGGACAGACCCTTTCCCTTCTCCTAGGATAGGGAGGGAATGATCTTTTACCACAAAAAATTACTTGCTCACAAGGGCGATTACTCAACAACTTCCTCTTACATCTGCGCTAACTAGGTTTTGGGGAGGTTGAGGTGGGTGGGGGTTGTGATGTTGGTTCTGTGGGGGTGTTGGACACAGTGATGCTCAGCTCCCTTTAGATTTGGGGCCACCTAGCTCCTTATTGTCCTCAGCTTTTGCCAATTCCGTTTGCTAGTTTTAAGGTGAAGGGAAATCTCATTCAGTTCTCTGTTAATCTCAAGAAGAATCTATGGGGAAAGTCTTTTGTAACTTGCAAAAAGCAACTTCTGCTTCCTGGTTCTTTATGAGTACCAGTAAAAAGGTCTGATTTTCGTTACAATCTCTGTTTTCTACATAGGACGATGGCTACCTGTCTGCCAGCACATACTACTCCACAGGAATAGAGTTTTCAACAGAGGACATGGCTGCCCAGATAGGCTTTCCCATCTTTCTAGCAACTGGCTATGGATAAATGACTAAGATATGGTCAAAAGGATGTCAGTAACCTCTGGGTCATGTCCTAAAAATGAAGTGGCTTCTGCTCTACTTCCTCTTTTCCCTTGGGTAGGAATGTAGATAAAATGATGATGAATTAGCTTCAACCAAGCAGATGAGATTGATATGCCAGAGAATGATAGAGCCACAAGACAGACAGAACCTGGGTCTCTGGATGACCTCAAGGAGGAGGGCTGTGTCCTACCCTTAAGTAAGTTATGACACATGTGTACTAACACACCAACACTGTTCATATCCCACAAGCGGAGACCCTGGCCATTACTCACTCTGTTTAGAGTAGGGATTCCCAACCAAACATCGTCATGCTAATGATGTCCTTGATAATATCTTTTTACTAAATTGAAGTAAAAAATAAGATTCAGGTGCAGAGAGATACAGTAGCCAGGTGGCAGATTCATTCCAAGGTGCAGCGCTGTCACTATTATGCTAGCCAATAAGCCTCTGACCTTCCCGTTCTTTGCAACAGCAGATGGTCAGCAGGGTTTCTCATTCTTCAAGACCAGGCTGAAACAGCACCTCCTCTATGTCATCATCACATAGGCCCAGCCAGAAAAAGAACTCTCCTCTACTTTCTCAGTGCCACACAGTTCCTCTGGCTCCAGAGGGGGAAGAAGCTGAGAAACAAAACTGGACAATGGGCCACCTGTACTTTGGGGTGAATTGTCCCAAGCTCTGCAGTGGGCATGGGTCTGTGATGACAGCTTTCAAAGTCTGGGTCCTACACTACTGCTTTAAAAGTGTATTTATTTTATTTTTAAGTAAGAAGTAAGACTGCGTAGATCTAAGGAGTATAACTGACGTTTTGAGATATGTGTATATAATAGATTGGCTCTATGAACCTAACTAACTTATGTCTCACTTCCCATTTTTATAATGTTTTTTATGTTTAAGTAAGAAAATACCAAGGCTTTAATTTTTTCTTATAAAGATAGTTCTACTTGTTTGGTATATGGAAAAATTGCACAGAGTTCTTATGAGTAAACAAGATTTACCTGCTTTGGGCTGCATACCATAATGCCAAAGAAGTGACATGAAAGGGGTTAAGTTGTAATGCTTTATCTTCACAGCAATAAAATGCTAAATAAAAATTAAATGTACTCAATTAATGCTGGGCATTCCCACAGGGAAGAAGCAAAAGGACTTCAAATCAATCAGTAGCAGTATTGTATACAATAAACAAATCCCATTATGCTGGGCCCCTGCTCCTCCCTGGCTCTGTTCCATGTGAGGTATACCAGTGCGAAACCCACAGAGATAGTAGTTGGCAGCTTGTACTCTAATCCACTGAAATAAGAAGGGGGCAAAGTCGTGGAAGGCCAGATAACCTGGCTGTGGTCAGGCACCTATGTGCAGCAGTGTCGCATATGGAAGTTGACAACATACTCAGCATTAGTCCTCTGCACGGAAATAGCAAAAGGCTCAAAAGGGTGAAAGGTGAAGGCAATGAGGCTTCACACTGTGTGGTTGATGGGGCGGCCCAATAAGCCTGCCTGGATCTCAAACTTGAGCAGGCCAGAGTCCCGGGCATAGAACCTGATAGGGTGATCTCCACAAGTCTTGGGTCGCTCCATGACTGATACCCATTTGTCATCGTAGCTGAAGAGAGACAAATTCAGGTAGGGGCTGCCACTGTAGGACTGTGCACTGATGAGGAGCTGACCCAGCAGCTGGCACACAGCCTCTGTGTGCCCTCCATACTTGGCATTTATAATCGTGTCTTTGAACCGGCGCTGGATCTGCCTTGCAAAATTGTTTTGGGAAGCTGCGCAGGGAAATTGGACTTCACTGTGCAAGGCAGCATTACGGAAGAGATCACAGAAGTTCTCAAAGAGTTCCAAAAGCTCATCCGATGTATTCTCAAACACAGTAATACGAAAACCAGACAACCCAATTAAAAAATAGGTAAAACAATTAAACTCACATTTCGTTGAAGAGATATATAGATGACAAATAAGCCCACATCATCTTTTTGATGTTTAGTACCCCTAATCATTAGGGAAACACAAACTCCACAAATACCTTCAAACACTCAAAATAAACAAAAATGGGCATTATCAAACATTAGCTAGGATAGGAGCGATTGGAATTCTCATTTACTGCTGATGTGATTGCAAAGTGGCACAGCCCTTTGGAAAAGAGTTTGCAGCTTCTTGTAAGGTTAAATAGACATTTACCATGTGACCCCTGTTTTCCCTCCCAGGTATTTACCCAAATGAAATCAAAACCTATTCCCACAAAAACCTGTACAGGAATGTTCATAGAAGCTCTATTTATGATCACCCCAAACTGGAAACCAACCAAATATCTTTCAACTGGGTAATGTACAAACAAAATGTGATATATTTATGTAATGCACTAGTACTCAGCAATAAAAGGAATCAATTATTGATACATGTGACAACATGGCAAAATCTTAAGTACATTATGCTAAGAGAAAGAAGTCAAGGTCTACATACTAAATGATTTCATCTTTTGAAATGAATGACATATGACAATCTTAAAAAGATGAAACTCTAAGGACACAAAACTGATTGAAGGTTGCCAGGGACTGAGGGTAAAAAGAAAGGTGAATTACAAAGGGACAAAAATGATTTTTTGGGGGGGAGGGTTTATTTATTCCATTCTATTTATTCTGTTGTGGTGGGGGTTACACAACTCTATGCTTGTCAGAACTTGAAACACTGTGCACTACAGGGTGAATTCTACTGTATGTCCGTTGTATTACAATATTGTCAAAATGGAAAAATAGGGAAAAGGCTTTGAATTTTTAATAAAACAATTCAGTGAAAGCGTTATTTATGACACATGTATTATAAGTTATAGCATTATGTTGATTATAATATAGTATATTTTCTTCTTTCATGTCAACTGAAGTGGGTCCTAAATTGTGAGACCGTGGCCTATTGAAATATTGATGTTTAGAATATGATCAAAGGGCGTACCATTTTTTCACCGCACAGAGATTAATGAAAACAACTTTTATTTAGGTATTTTGACCAATTTTTGACCTATTTTAAGTTAAAATAATGTGTTATGTGAATATTAACTATTAAGTGTCCCAATATCCCTGAGTATCCTAACTTATTGCATGAGGAATATAAGATTCAGAGAGGTTAAATCACTTGCCAAGGCTCCATGGCAAGGGGGATCTTGTGATTTGATAAGGACTTGGAGGTGTTTAGCTCCCCACTTCACTCTACGAGGTCACTCTGAAAAACATTTTGACATGAAGAAGTTTGACTCATATTCTGTAATCATGATAATTGGAAACAACCACTGAACTCTGTGTTGAAGTTTTTATTATACAAGCAATATGTGTTCCTTCTAGAGAAATCAGAAAATATGGATAACCAGGCACAAGAAGTTGGAATACAATATATTTAATTTTAAATACAGAGGGGAGATTTGATTTTGTTTTCATGGCATGGGGGATTCTCCTCTTTACATTCAGATTGGCACTAGAAAATTCTTTTTTCAAGAATGGAGAAGGGAACATTTCCTTCTCTTTCTACATTTGAACCTCCCCGTTGTTTCTAGCTTGAGGCAGCCAAGGAGGCTTCCAGCCCAGGAGCCTTCAGTGTCTTCCAGCCCAGGAGACTTCAGTGTCTTCCAGGCCAGGAGACTTCAGTGTCTTCCAGGCCAGGAGCCTTCAGTGTCTTCCAGGCCAGGAGACTTCAGTGTCTTCCAGGCCAGGAGACTTCAGTGTCTTCCAGGCCAGGAGCCTTCAGTGTCTTCCAGCCCAGGAGACTTCAGTGTCTTCCAGGCCAGGAGCCTTCAGTGTCTTCCAGCCCAGGAGACTTCAGTGTCTTCCAGCCCAGGAGACTTCAGTGTCTTCCAGCCCAGGAGACTTCAGTGTCTTCCAGGCCAGGAGACTTCAGTATCTTCCAGGCCAGGAGCCTTCAGTGTCTTCCAGGCCAGGACCTTTCAGTGTCTTCAAAGAGAGGAAGCAAAATTGTGACTGAAGCCCAGCAAAGCCTGGACAAAGCACCATGAAACACACCCTCATTCCTGAGGAAACAAGTTCAACACACGTCTTCAGGATTGGTAAGGAATAATAATAACATTTTACCTGGTGCCAGACACTCACCCTAACAACACTATACAGAAGGACAAGCCTGGTTCATATGTATGAAAATATGGGGATTCTGACAGGTTGAGTGACTTGCTTAAGGAGCACAGCGAGTGGGTGTGTGGACAGAATTTGAACCCAATCAGACTCCAGAACCTGCTACCTTAACTGGAACTCTCTGAAGGGACATGATGTTTGGATTTATGTAGGAAAAACACTGCACGGGAGTGGGGGTGGGGTGGAAGGCAGTTATTTAAAAACCATAGAAAGTATAAAGGAGAGATTACCAATAACCTGTATTTCTAAATTTAATCAGGTATCATATATATTTTCAGGGTTTTCAAAAAAAAAAAAAAGAAAGAAAGAAAGAACAAGAATCACATGTACAATAAAGAATTCAATGCAGAAATATGCAAAGAAGAAATTGAAAAAGGATCACACAAAGTTCCTACCACATTAAATAAACATCACTGCAGATTTCTTCCAATTTATTTAGATAGGGTGGTAGGCACTTTACTCAGTGCCCTTGAGCTCATTCTGAACCCCTGTTCTGGGACAGAGCATCAGTTTATCACTGGGAAATTTTTTTTTAAAAATATTTATTTATTTGCTTTAGTTGTACACAATGTGTTTATTTTTACGTGGTGCTGAGGATCGAACCCGGGCTCGCTAGGTGAGCACTCTACCACTGAGCCACAACCCCAGCCCCATCACTGGGAAATTTTAACTGCCTCTTTCCCCATTGTTCTTTCAAAATTCATGTCAGGTTCATTCAGAACAGAATCATCTTCCACCCATCCATCCATCTTCCACCCATCCATCCATCCACCCATCCACCCAAGGTATATAATTAGCAAGTGCTAGCTTCTAGAGTAGAATCCAGGTTCTTTGACTCCAGAGCCCATGAACTTGACCCTGTGTTGCACTAACTCTCATCATTTTCTTCTACCACATCTATAAAGGGAGATCAAAACACAGACCCAAAGAAAAACTGGATGTGGGAGTCAGATGATCATGCCTATGATGACTGTGCAATTCCTGCATCAGACAAATCCTGGAGCTATTTTTCCTGAGTGTAACATTAGCGTTGTGCCTTACAAGAAGAACATGAGGGTGTCTTAGTATATACAGAGAACTGCTGCTTAGTAAATCAGCTATGCTTTCTCCCTTTTATATGTGTGTCAGAGAAGAGAATTTCTCAAAGCTTGTTGCTATGGTTTGAATGTAGTTTGTGCTCCCCAAGGACTTGGAGATGAGGCCTAGTGGGAGGTCTTTAGGTCATTAGGGGTGTATGCCCTCAGAAGGGATTGTGAGACACCAGTCTCTTTCTCTTTGCTCTTGGTTTTAGATGGAATCGTTTGCTTGCTTACACACACACTCCGCCATTGCTATCCACAATGATGTCACATAGCTGAGAAGAGAGTTGATGCTAGTACCAAATCCTTGAACCTTTGTTATGGTTGAGTTAACAAAAATCGTATGTGAGACAATGCAAGAAGGTTTAAAGGTGAAATGATTGGGTTATGAGAACCTTAAACCAGTCAGTGAATTAATCCCCAGATAGGTAACTAAAAGTAGCTTGAGGAGGTAGGTCATTGGGGGCGTGTGTTTGGGGTACATATTTGTCCCTGTTTAACAGAGTGTTCTCTCCCTCCCCCCTTCCGTGTTGTGATGTCCTGAGCTGCTTCCCTGTGCCACACTATTTCACCATGATATTCTGCATCACCTTGGACCCCAAAGAATGGAGTCAGTCATCTATGGATTAAGACCTCTGAAACTGTGAGCCCCAAATAAACTTTTTCTCCTTAAAATTGTTTCTGTCAGGTCTTTTGGTCACAGCAGTGAAAAAGCTGATGAAAACAACCTCCAAATCTGTGAGCTAAGTAAACTCTCTCTCTCTTTTTAAAGTTGACTGCCTCAGGTATTTTGTCATAGCAATGCAAAACTTTCACTCAGAGAGTGCTAGTTATACCCACTGCTTATTCTCCCTTGCTTCTGTAGTAAAAAGAAGTCTTGATTTTTAAGTGGGATCATGGCCATCTAGAATAAATATTTCCCCAGCTGGGTGTGGGTCACATGACTAAATGTAAGAGGCAGGGGAGCAACTTCTGGGAAGTGTCTTTCTTCTTCTTCCGGACTGGAATACCAACACGACATGGAGCTGAAGATGGTAGAATCAAAACAGAGAGAGCCTGGGCCCTCAACACCATGGAAGGCCACACCAGCCCTGGACTGATGGCCTCTGGGTTTCTTTTCTTTCTTTCTTCTTCTATTTTTTTTTTTTTTTTTTTTTTTTTTTTTTGGTGAGCAAGTACTTTGTTCCATTTTTGATTTTTCTGGTACTTGAAGCCCAAACTAATAGATTGGTTATGAAGTATTTTGTGGAAGTTATTTTTTGATAGCTTCTGATTTTTACCCATTGTTTTGGGTGATATTAATTCATTCATTGGAGTTGATGCACCCAGTTCTTACTATTTGTTAGAGAGTATGTTGACATTGGTGATATCATAATGAACAAAACAAAATCCTTACCCTCTTAGAACTAACTTTTGAGTGGAAGAGAGAGACAATGAGCCAACACTTAAATATTATAATAGACAGCCAGTTATTAAGCTCTCAGCTCAGCTCCAAATCACTCACTTCCCCTCCTTTGCTATAGGGCCCAGGGACACTGCAAACCAGTTTTGTGCTTTGTCCCTTGGATCCTTGTTGTGTTCTGGCAATGGGGGACACCACAGGGAACCTGGAGGGCAGGAAGAGGAAGAGGGGACAGGCGTGCTCTCTCCTGTGCCCCTTGCAGAGCCAGTCTCCTCACATGTCTTTGGAAACAGCCACATCAGCCACAGGCACCCCCTTCTTTGTTGTCTGAGTTCCAGATTTGCAGGATCTTTTTTCTTCCTACTCCCATTTTCTAAATCTTAATCATTTCCAACTTCTTTCCTTTGGAAATCTCCAGCCTTGGGGGTGGGAGCTACTTGTTCCAGTGGTCACATCCAGGAAAACTTGGTGTTCCCTTTTTGCATTTTGTGGTCCCCAGTAAACAATTCCTGATGTTTAGTTCTCCCTGTCCAGATAACTGGTGTGGGTTCTCACTCCTAGCCAGACCCTGACTGGTGCAAGGTGAGACTGTGTCACAGTTACAGAGATGGCAAATGATGTCCCAGGGATTTAGGATAGCCTTCCAGGTGGAAATCTTAGAGGGTATCACTTCCAAGAGTCACCACATTTGTGCTCTGGCTGTTAGTTTGTTAGGTTCACAAACTTGATTTGGACAGGTTCCTGGAGCTGGCCTGGTCCTCAGTGATGGGTCCAGGCAAAGCAAGCTCACTGGGGATGCAGGTGTGGAGTGTAAGTCTGATCCCTACTTTTTTAAAGGACCCAGGTTGGGGATGTTCATACTCCCTGTTAGCCTTTCGCTACTTGCAGGCAAGCCTACCAGGGAATCCAGATGTGATCTCAGGCTCCTCAGTGAGTATGAAATCCGAGCAAAGGGGAAAAGTGGGCAGTCCCACCAGCCAGGTGATGGGTTATGACATTGTTGTGTATTCATCTCTCCTAAGGCACAGTGTGCCAGGAGGAACAGAATTCTCATGTTCACCTGCAACTATGCCCTCTCCCCTGGACAGTGACAGAGAGAGACAATCTGGGGCTCCTTGGGCTCCCTTTTTCTAGATATCACCCAGGCTAACCTTTTTCATATTTGCATGTCTTTTTTTTTTTTTTTTTTTTTTTTTGCACATGGATCTAACTATTGCTCTTATTTACATTCAACGAACACCAGATAATATTTTCTGTTCTTTTTTTTTTTCCTCTTCTTTTGACTTATCTTCTAAGGTGACTTTTATTGAAAGCTGATCTCATGTAACACATACTGCTTTTAACTGAGGTCAGACCTTATTTCTGAATCTGAGTGTGGTAATTCATTGCAAAGTCCAACATCAGGCTGGCTTCAGATCAACAAGCCCATGAAGGGGAAGGACCCCAGGGGAAGGAGTGGGCCAGCATTGTAGTCAAGTAGGACACCAAGAGAGGCAGAGGGCAGGGATGAGCATGCCTAGCTCAGGGGCAACCTCCCAGTTGGCTGGAGAAGAGAATTTATGTGGGACCTGCGGTGGGTGACTGATGCGGGTCAGTGTCAGATTGTGGAAAACTTTGAATTCCAGGCAAAGGAGTTTGTACCTTATATAGACATTAGGGAACTGTTGCGGACTTTCGTATGTGACTTGGGGAATTAGCTTTGGATCTTGGCCTTAAAACTCCAGGTTCAGTTCTCTGAAGACAACCAGCCTCCTTGTGATATTCTCTTTATTCTATTCTCCATTAAATGGTACTTTCACTAAAGATACTGGGTAGAAAAGGGCTTGAAGGGGGTAAGTGGTTGGGGAGGAGGTGGGGGGTTGAGGAAGCTTAAGGAAGCAGGAGCAAAAACACAAACATAACCCACAGAAGAGGAAAGTGAGCTATTGGTTATTATTTCCATTCCTGTGGATATGAAATATTATCCCAACTGTGGGAAGCTGAGAAAGGCCACAGTAAAATAAAAGAGACACAGTCACATTAACAGTGATGTTCAGATGTTGGAAAGGAGCTAAGGTGTAGACTTACGTTATGGAAATATTCTTAACCTCAACCAAATTCCAGGAACACTCTAAAAGAGAACGCTGGCAAAGCTGGCTTCGTTTTGTAGGGTCTTCGCCATCAGAGACCCACAAAATTGTAAACCTTGGAAACTGCTGTGCCTTAAAGAAAGGCTTCTGAACCCTTGTCATTTAAAATGCATTTTTCCAGCATCATTTCAAATGAGTCAACACCCTCACCCCTTCCTCCCCGTCTTTTAAGACTCCAACATAATAAATTTGTCTAAATCAGATTTAGAAATGATACAAATCTGGAGATGAGTATATCCTAAATTCCCAAGCTACTCCGGCTCACAGGAGTGTACAATGTTTGAGTAAAAACAAAACAAAACAAAAAAAAATGTAAACCAAGGTGCTTTTTAACTCTTCCTCCTGATTGGCAGTCACTGGAAAGGTCGCCCCACGGTGTCTTTTGTGCAGTGGCTCACATTTTCTCTGCAGTCGCTGACTTTCTTCTCTGAAGCTGATCCCACGCGTCCTTGATCTTCTCTGCTCCATCTCTGCTGCTGTGACTGGCCTATTCTCTTACCTTCCTACTCTGTTTCCTGGTTCCCTAGTCTTTAGCAGTTGTACTGGGATGCAGTAAGAACCCCACACCTGCTCCTCCATGTTAAGCCCTCCATTAGGGCCCTGATGGAAGCCTTGCTGTTTGTTTGTTTGTTTCTTTGTGTGTGTGTGTGTGTGTGTGTGCGTGGTGCTGGGGATTGAACCCAGGGCCTTGTGCACAAGAGGCAAGCATTCTGCCAACTGAGCTATATCCCCAGCCCAAGCCTTGCTATTTCTAATAGTCACAACATCGGCCACTAATTATTAGCTATATAATGGCAGAATTCTCATTTGACTTGGTCTTAGAGGTTTTAAAAAAACCCCTCTGTTGGGGGTCTTGTCCATGTTCCCATAGGAAATGGGAAAGGGAAGATATTGCTCCTTTCCAGTAGCGTCCCTGCCCCAAGCATAAGCACTTTGAGTCCTGAGTCACCATGAGATGAAGGAGTTTCCGGTCTCCAGGCTCTGCCAAGCGGCCAAAATGTGGTTTTTGTCCCTCTTCCTTGTGGAGGAATCTCAGATCTGGTGAAGTCTGCCATTCTGCTGGGTTCTTGGGCCAATACTACCCAAGGGGGCCTGCCTTTGCATTTCTGAATTACCACGGTGTGCGTGAGAATAGGCTTCTCTTTCAGCGAACACTGAGATATCTCTCCTCATGACCTCCCCTGGAAACTGGTGGGAAGCTGGACAGGTAGATGCTGTGGAATGAAGAAAGCAACCCTGCCAGACTCTCCAGTTTCCAAAGACAAGAAGAGATCTAGTATCCTGGAATGGCTGGCTTACCAAATAACCTGCAGAAGGAGGCTCCTTTGGGAGGCTTGTCTTCTGTGGCGTCTTGGGAGAACTTCTGGGAGCTAGGTCTGCTGGCCTGTTCTGTATTATCCTCCAGCAATTCCTTAGAGAAGTGTGTGCCTGAGTTGTAGAAATGAGGAAGAAGCCTAGTAAGTTACTCTGTATTTGCAGGACAGATGAGGGATCTTTCTCATCATCTGGGGAAACTTTGTCCATGTCATTCATTCGGAATATTTTGTCAGTCTCCATGTGTTCATATCCAGCTCTTTATGGTTTGATCAACATGGCACTTCCTCCTTGAAGCCTCTGCCACTTTTTCCAAAGTTACTGCTTGTGCACATCTTTCATATTAAAAATTCTTGGGGCTGGGGTTGTGGCTCAGCGGTAGCGCGCTCGCCTAGAACGTGCGCGGCCCGGGTTCGATCCTCAGCACCACGTACGAACAAATGAATTGTGTAAATAAATATTAAAAAAAAAAAAATTCTTGCACAGTGGTGACTGGTCAAGCTTGGTTTCCACACAGCACCAATATAATATTTTATGCATAGTAGGGGGCTGCCAAATTAAATTGAGATTTCTGTGTCTGAATCATAATAGGAATTTATTAAATTTAAGCAAAAAATTTTTGTTTCAATATAGATAACTACTGATTTATTTCTAATGAAAAATATCTGGCTTTCTGCAGCCACTATGAAGTGACTCATTGTTCCTAATAAGTAACACTATTTTGACAGCTCTGAAAATTAGACATCATTATCAAAACTTCTCAGCATTTTTGCTTTGTCTACATCCTGCAGAAAAATACATTATTAAAATATGATCAGTTGAATACTTTTTCATAAAAGAATATATATATATACTCTTTAGATGTTGATGGACCTTTATTTTATTCATTTATTTATATGTGGTGCTGAGAATTGAACCCGGTGCCTCACACATGCTAGGCAAGTGCTCTGCCACTGAGCTGCCACAACCCTAGCCCCACACAAAAGAATATTTGACTCTTATAATGAGGAAAGTGAACATTAACTTTTAAATGTTAAGTTCATTCTTTTCCACTTAGATTTAAATTTTTTTACAAGGACAAGTTCATGGTGGGAGCTACTGATCTTTCAGATGATGGATAATGAGGTAGATTTGCTATTTCTTGAGGTCCTGTTGTTTCCCCTTAAATGGCAAAGAGTTTTATCCAGCCAAGGAACACAGTCCTCTCGAGGTCCCCTCCATTAGCCTCAGAATTTATTTTGCCAGGTGACAACTCAAGCACTTGGAATTTTTATGTAGAAAAGCAAATCTTGTAATTGCTGACTTTGATGCTTGCCTTGTGAGTGTGCCACCATCGAGTGCTCAATAATCTTTGCATATCCACACATGAAACTTCTCTGTTAAAAGTTCAGATACTGTAAAACACATATATAGCCTTGTGACTTTAGCACACAACTTTTTGGTAAAAATGACATTTATTCAAGGAACAAGGGTTTTGCTGAGCTCCAACCAATACCCACATTTAAATGGCCTTTGACCAGTAAAGTTCCACCTGCTTAGAGACAAGAGTCCTGATCCTTGGGAATTTGCATCCGGAGCTACTATTGGGGTGCTTAATGTTTTCCTACCAACAGATAAAGTAGCCTGCGTTGCACATGCAAGGGAACTGCTGGCCTTGATTCATTAAAACAGAAGTTACTTTCCCCGGAAGCTACTGTGTTTCAGCTGGAGCAGTTTAACTTAGCTGTTCTCTGGAGGAGACATGATCCCTCATTTCTCTTTTTCCTTTTTTCGTCAACAGTCAGACATCCATGGGTTCTTGTACCCCTAGACATTAGTTAGCTATCATTAAATATAATTTGAAGCTTTAACAATGCTGTCAATATGCCGGGGTATTTTGTCATCACTTTGCCATTGGTTAAAATCCCTTTCACTTAGGGAGACTTTGCCTCTTTTCATCTTTGTGGTTGCCAGACTTGTAATTTGTTTTTCTGTTTAATAGAAACCTTAGAATCATTGGTATAAAGTATGCTATGAAAAACACATGCTTTTTAAAATAGCTCTTTTCGTCTTTAAACGCGAAAATATTGTGTGTGCTTTCATCTGTTCCAATACCAGTAAATACATATTTTATAGCATCTCCTCTAAACTCTTCAACAAGATAATTAAAAAATTTTTGTATCCCACAGTCGACTCCCTGAACAGCTTTCATAGGCCCCTTGAGGTTTGCTTTATATAGAAGAGATGTGCGACATACAATTTAGTCAGCAGCGAGGACACTGAAAAATTTCAAATGCTGGTAAAGATTTTGATTTTCTATAGATAAAAATGTGGAAGAACCCAGATGTGATAACTTTTCCCGAACTTTACATTGCCTTTCCTCAAACTAAAAAAGGCCCCTTTTGGGAAAGTGGGTGACAGGGCCTCTCCACCGAGTTTTCTAATTAGAAATAAAATTGAAGTTCAAAACTATAATTAAACAGGACTTAGCTATCCTTTTCAACTTAATCGAAAGCCAATATAGCTCCTAAATTTTCAATTTTAAAGTTTTGAAATAGATGCATTCTCATTTATAGGAGTATTTGGGAGCTATGCATTTCATTTGGGAAACAAAAATTGGGGTTTGAATGAGGAGTAGCATATATATGTAGTAAAGTTTGCAATTTTTTTTTTTTTTTTTTTTTTTTTTTTTTTTTTGGTACCAGGGATTGAACCCAGGGACACTTAACCACTGAGCCACATCCCCAGCCCTTTTTAAAATATTTTATTTAGAGACAGGGTCTTGCTGAATTGCTTAGGGCCTCACTAAATTGCTGAGGCTGACTCTTAACTCACAATCCTCCTGCCTTAGCCTCCTGAGTCGCTGGGATTACAGGCGTGCACCACTGTACCCGGCAAGTTTGCAACTCTTAACCAGAGGTCAATAAAGATCTTTCATATGAATCCATCTGTGCGCTACCACTTAGACCCAGCTAGAGCACGTTTCTGCACCCGTTTCTTCCCTGGTGCCTCTTCTCTGTCAGTATCGACCCCTCCCCAGCCTGCTTCCCAGGTAGCCAGTATTTGGATGTCTGTCACCAGAGATCAATTCTGCCTGCTCTTGATCTTCATATACATGAAAAAATACTGCACGTGCTCTTTTGTGTCTGCCTTCCTTCAGTCAACATGTTTGTAGGACGTGCCCATGATGTGTGCAGCAATCTTTTTTTTATTTTCCCCTTCTGTGATCTTTCTAAAGATGGGTTTGTGTAGCACATTTTCTCCTGAGCAGTGAAGGGCGCAACACGTACAAGAAGCAAGAGCAAACAAAAATCAGCTTTACTTTTCTATGAGTTGAGCAAATGCCTGATAAGATGCATTATCCCACATCCGAACTCCAAATCAGACAGCCAAGAAGTCTGAGCTGGAGTGCATGGAATTAGGCTTCTCTCACCTCCTTCCTCCCATCTCAGCCTACATCTTGGAATTTACCACCTGGTCAGCTATGTGGTTCCATGCCTGGGGTGTACAGGCAAAGCAGAGCGATGGGGGCCTGTCCTGGAGAGGTGGGTTGTGGACCATTACCTCTTCCTTCATGTGTAGATGAAAATGTAAGAGAAGATAACCTGGTCTGACATTTAAAAATCCAGTGATGCCTTCTCAGAACACATGTAGCCCGGCTAATGTTTGCATTTGCAAGCCGACTTAATATTTCTTCTTGGAGAAGATTGAGAAAGAAGTAAGTGTCTTAGTATGTTGTTTGTTGCCATTACAAAATCCTGGATAATTTGTGGGAAAAAAAAAAAAAATAGAACCATCCAGCTCACAGATCCAGAGGCTGAGAAGTCCAAGAGCACAGTGCCCGCCTCTTGTGAGAGCCTTCCTTCTGCATCCTCAGGGGGAAGAGGGCATTACATGGCAAGATAGAGCAAGCTAGCCAGAGACAGCCCCTTTTATAACAAACTGCTAGTGTAATACTGAAGCAATCTGCTAATTCGTTAATCCAAATGGATTACTCCATTCACCTCTGAAAGGTTCTACTTCTTAACACTGCTGTATTGGAGACCAAGTGTCCAACAGTGAACTTTTTGGGGACACATTCAAACCAGAAGAGGAGGTGAAGAGGTAAGTTAAGAGGAAGGAGGATGGGGGTGTCCCGCACCCCCTTTTGTAAAATCCTATACAATTTACACTTAGGTTCCAAAATACTCAGTATTGATTATTTGAGTCATGAGGGTAGAATTAAGTCTTATCTCTCCCTCTTTCACAAAATCCAGGTCATGGGCTGGAGTAGGGAAACCCAGAGGCTACACAGAGGGGCCAGGCTGTAGTCTTGGTTCTGAGGCCAATGAACAGAGGTGCGACTTGGCCACTCACTTCATCTCTCCTATTCCCCATTTATGAAATATGTAAGTTTGACTTACGGGCTTCCTTGCATCGTGAAGTTTTAAAGGCAGCAAATTATAGAGTCCACAAGAGAGCGTATTCTAATACCTCAAGGCTGTCTCCAACCTTTTATTAATAATGTGTAACACAGGTTCTCTAATTCTTCTGGAGATTTCTGAATATTCTGCCTTTGCCAGGCTGGGCAATGCTAAGTGCCAGGTTTGACTGCTAGGGCTGGTGTTACCTTCATGCTCAGGATCCGGTTTTAAGATAACTTCATGAGGTAATGTGGAGCTACACACTGAAAGAAGAGTTGAGAGAAAGTAGCAGGTTTAAGCCTTTTCACATTTTTCGTGTTTCTTGGAGAGTTGAGCTGCTTCCTTCGGCTTTGCAGAACCCACACCCATCCTTTGTGAGCACGTGTGTGCATATGTGCGTATCTGTATGTGTGTGTGTGTGTGTGTGCATATATGTGTGTATGTGAGTGTGCGTTTGCAGGGGGAGCACTAAAGAAGGCCTATGGGCAAATGTGGTCAGCACTTCTAGGGCCATTATGCTTTCTAGGCATCAATTTTTCTGGCTTTGTTTTGTCACTTTCTTAGAAAACAGGCTGTTATCAGTTTCCTAATGCTGCTGTCAAAAATTACCACATATTTAGTAGCTTGAAACTATAGTTCTGTAAGTCAGAAATCTAGAATGGGCCTCACTTGGCTAAACTCAAGGTGTCCACAGGGTTGTGCTCCTTCCTGGTGGCTTGAGGGCAAGTCTGCTTTGTTGGCCTTTCCAGCTTATAGTGGCGGCCCTCACTCTTTGGCCGTGGCCCTTTCTCCATCCAGTGCCAGTGATGGGTGGTGTGGTCTCACTCACATCACATCACTCGGACACTGATTCTTCTGCTTCCCTCTTGCACATTCACAGACCATTGTGATAACCCCTGGCTCATCCAGACAACCTCAGGATAGTTTCATCTAAATGATTAGCAGCATTACTTTAAATCCCCTTCACCATGTCGCATAACGTGTTCACATGTTCTGGCGATTAGGATGTAGGAATTTTTTGGATGGGTTAGGGGAGGGATTAATCTGCATACATGATACATCATCACAAAGCCATTTCTTTATCAGTCTAAAATTGGATTTACCATGATTAAAATTTCCAGGTTGCAAAACTTTATTTAATTAGAGAAGATATCACCTTTTGTATAAAAAAGCCATCTCTGAACAAATGCATGATGAGCAAAGAATGGTCACATGTTCAATGATAGGACAGGAGGACACTTCTTCTCTGGGTATAGATGAGTGATAAGGACAAATTATACAGAAGTGAGCCGGGCGCGGTGGCGCACGCCTGTAATCCCAGCACTTTGGGAGGCTGAGGCAGGAGGATCACGAGTTCAAAGCCAGCCTCAGCAATGGTGAGGCACTTAGCAACTCAGTGAGACCCTGTCTCTAAATAAAATACAAAAAAGGTCTGGGGATGTGACCCAGTGGTCGAGTGCCCGTGAGTTCAGTCCCCGGTACCAAAAAAAAAAAAAAAAAAAAAAAAATTATACAGAAGTGATGAGTGTATTTACGTGAGGGTTGTATGTGTGTGTGTGTGAGTGTGTGAGTGCGTGTGTGTATATAGGCTGTGTGGGCTGGCTTTCACTGGCTTGTGACAACAATTGTGTGCCTATATTTTCCCCAGTTCATATTCAGAGACATCATGTTCAATGACTTGAAATCAGTCATGGTGGGAGTATTTATACCAGGGGAATTGGTAAACACTACTAGCCAGGGCTTTATTTTCCCTGGAGAGGCTGTTGTTAAACATTAGCCAGCATAACACTGGGGTAGAGACTCGCTGCCTTCAGTTAACATGCACAGCACCACTGTGTGGCATTACTGCACCTGTGGGATCCTGGACCCCAGAGCTGGGGAAGGCAAGCCCCAGGACTGTTCAGGACCAGCTGGCCCAGCCACAAGCATAGTTGTCACAATGTTCCCATTGCTACTAGGATTGCCCTAGTTGGTGCAGTAATGTGGGCTAGATGGGAGTTAAGCTTTCTCACATTTGAACAAAGGTTGTTTCCTCATTATCACTACTATTTGACTCCCTCTCCGTCTAGTGTTTCCTCTGACCAGTCCACTCACCTGTCGGGGCTCCATCCATTTGTATTCTCCCACCCAGCATTACCTTGCCCTTGCTTGATTTCTCTTGCTCTTCTAGTAGCTATAAGGTGAATTCCACTCACACTTCAGGGAGGTCATCAGGGGCATTGTCAGAATGCAGACTTCAAGGATCTGCCCCCAGAGATTCGGGTTGAGAAGTCCCAAGATCTATGTCATCAACAAGTATACTATTATTAGCATTATTGACTTAACAGTATCAACACGATTCTGAGGTCAGAGGTTCATGAGTCACACTGAGTGAGTAGCTCAGCTTTGAAGCTTCTTAAAACCTGGCAGGCCAGACCTTTTCAGTTGTATTCTGTCCATATTCTGGGGGTTCCCAGTGGGGAAAGAGCAGGGCCATCTGAAAGAAACATGATCCTAGTCTCCAGAAGGGTTTTCCCCGTGTGTCAGACAAAGTTTATAATGATTGTGCACATAAGTGAGTGCAGAATCACATGTCCCAGGTTTCCAGAGAGGAGGACACTTTTCGGAAAACATTATCAGGTAGAAATGTGAAAAATTTCACACAACTCCCAAGAAAATGGGTCCTTGGGAACCATCCGAATGTTCTGTTGATCTCTTCCCTTTCCCCGCCATGTTGGCTGGTTGTTGTACAGACACAAACCTCCTGGCCACAGACAATGTCTCCTGGGAGGAGGACTCAGTCTTCACCAAACCCAAACCAACTTGTTTTGCAGCAGCAAACCACTCGGACTGTGGCAATTTTCTTAGCAGGAAAAATTTTAAATGGTTGTGTGGTTTCTAGCTTTACTCTTTTTTTTTTTTTTTTTTTTTTTCATTTTACACGTGAAATGTTTGGTATCAGATTGGTTCTCTGTACAACTGTGGTCCCAATTAATTTATACTGACTTGAATAAAAAGGGAGAGAAATTGCTACCTTTAAGAGATTTTGACCTCAAATCCTCTGATATTTGAGACTTTTTTTTTTTTTTTTTTTTTAATCCTCCAGGATGCAGATGCAATCCTTCAGTAGCATGTAGGCAAGTTTCAAGTAAAGGAAAGAGTAATGAAAAATCTAATATAAAGGGTATAATTTTCTAAAGATGTCTGTTCCTTATTAAGATCAAGTGCATGTCAGTCATTTATATTTTTGGAACATCCACTGATTGTGGGAGTGCAGTGGGTGCTTTTCCATGTGTGGAAAATTTTATCCAGTATAATCAATTTTTTTAGTTTGATAAAGATATTTTAAAGGAGACAAATGTGATATTTTCTATATCTCATTAGCATAAGTTGTTTAGTAAAATTGACCCCTGATCATGTAAGACTTGGGCAGAATCCTAGCCCTGTTTTCTAATGGGTCTCATCTTCTTCAGATAAAGAATGAGGAGAAGTATATTTGTCTAAGTTCCCAATAAGG
This sequence comes from Tamias sibiricus, assembly GCA_025594165.1. Classification (NCBI taxonomy): domain Eukaryota; kingdom Metazoa; phylum Chordata; class Mammalia; order Rodentia; family Sciuridae; genus Tamias; species Tamias sibiricus. The sequence goes on along the minus strand of CM046666.1, from coordinate 133,881,481 downwards.
AGGTTTTGAGAATCAAATGTAAGGATATATGTAAAAAGCTTCATTAAAGAGTAAGAACAGAATTAGTAGGGCTTAAAATAATGGTGTTAAATAGATTTTGAATTCAATTTACAAATATTAAATTCTATAGGCAAGTAAATCATTCCAGCATTATAATTCCAATTTACTTCTTTTATTCTAATTCCTTCTAGAAAAACAGCAGAATTATTGTATTATCATTTTGAGATAAAAATCATAAAAATGTTTCCTCTACCTTTCCACATCTTCTTCTATTTATTCTTTTGTTTGTTTGGTTGTTTGTTTTGTGGTAATGGGATTGAACTCAGGGTCTCACACATGCAAGGCTAGAGCTCTACCACTGAGCTACATTCCCTCCTTTATCTTTTAAAATGTACTTTTTTCTCAGTGTGCCTGAAAGGTCTCAGCATGAGTGGGTTTTTACAGCTGCCTGGTCAGACAGTTAAAGGCCCAGGGCTGCTCCCCGGAAGCTGGGGTGGAAGACCTTAGTCACTCACCCTTTGGTTGCCACAGAACTGGGTCTCATGACACTCTTTCTCTCCCTTTTCTGACCTCTTTGGGAATGAATCTTGGTTTTTGAGGTGGCCTCAGCAATAAACATGGCGTGCAGAGCCAATCTGGCCTTTTGCCCTTTTCTAAATTTCAAATCCAACATGAAAAAACGCAATAGAAATATAAACAGAATCTTCTGATACTTTAAAACTATTATTTTCCCTTGTTCTCTTTGTCTCTCATACATACAGCAACTTTGTGTACGTATATATTAAACCCCAAGGCCCATTGAAAGAAAAAGGAAATTACAATATCTAATGAATCTAGATATATAAATACCTCAAGAATTATTAGGTTTATTATCAAAGGTACTATGTAATTTTCTTTCTTGGGTATTTTCCTTATTTACGAAAGTAATAGAAATTAATTAATAATATAAATATGGAAAAATACAAAGAAAAAGCAAATAGCACATTATCCCACCATTCCTATTTCTTTGAAAATATGTGTATAGATGTGTACATATGCCACACATTTAAGAGTATACTGTAATTATATTTTTTTCTCTAACAATATTTATTTCTCACAGTTTTGGAGGCTAGGAAGTCTAAGATCAAGGTGTGGTCAGATTCCTCCTCCTGGGGAGGAGGCTTGCAGACTTCTTAATGTCCCTCCTGATGGAGACAGAGAACTCTGAAATAAGGACACAATCCCATCATGGGGTCCCACCCTCACAACTAACATAATCACCCCCAAAGTCCCACCTCCAAATACCCGCACATTGGGGGTTTGAGCTTTAACATAAAGTCGGGGGACACAAACACAAGTCCATAACATTTGTCCCTGAGCCCCCAAATTCATGTCCTCTTTGCAAGTAAAACACACCAACTCCATCTGACAGCCCCACAAGTCTTGCTACATTCTGGTTATCAACTTCAAAGACTAAAGTCCAAAGTCTGAACTAAGTACTATCCTCTAAGTCAGATATTGTAGTGATATTTTATAGAATGATTTTTATGCAGTCTATATTTTAGCATTTACTTATCATTAATTTTTCTTGCACAGTATGTCCTTGGAACAGAATGGATGCTGAATATTTGCACAATTAATAAATTCTTTTTAATGGATGCATAATAATCCATTATATGAAAATACCATAATTGATTTCATCAGTTCCCTCTCTTATCTATATTCAGAAATATCATGGGGGAAAGTGAGAAATTATTCATATGACTATGGTCACATCGGGGAGGAGGAGGAGGAGGAGAAGGAGGAGAAAGAGGAGGAAGAATGAAGCAGGCAGGAAACCATGTGATGCTCTTGTGGAGGAAGGTCAGGGGAAAGGAGGGTGGAACTTTTAATGATGACTATGAGCTTTATGCCTACACTCTATTTCACCTCATTCAGGGTTTTGCCCCATCAAACCTGAAAGAAAGGGTCCTAAAATGAGTTCAGAAATGGTTGTGTGGTCTGAATCAGCTGGTGAGAACATTTTTGGCTGAAAACAAAACAAAACAAAAACCAGAAGCCGAACACAATCTTGAAAGTTGTGAACAGAATCACATGAATGAAAATCCAAATCAGTCAGGTATGGTTTGATCAAGATTTCTGCCTTATTTTTCTGTGATTTTCACAGCTCTGCACTCCTCTATGGGCTGGTTTTGTTCTCATGCCAGTTTCCCTGCCGTTGAGTAGCTGCTCTTATCAGAGGTACATGCTTTCTTGTGTGCAAATAAGAAAGAGCACGAGAGAGGACTTAACGTATCACAGAATGGAAAGGAACAATTTCCCTGGAAGACTTCAACAAATCTCTTCTACTTCTCAGTGTCCCATTGGGACTAGATACATCCATTTCTTAGCCAATTAATAATGAGGTGAGTGGGAATGGATTACCATGATTAACTCACACCAGCTAGCTAGGGTGCAATAATTGTTGGTGTGTCTAACACAAATCTGTATAATAAACAACCACAGAATCCCAGCAATGGGTGTGTGTTTAGTGGGCATGCCAGTGTCTCCTTTTGGTGCGGCTGGGCTGAGAGGCCTCTGCTCCATCCTGCTCCACACAGCTTTGGGGACCCAAGGCCCCTTCTTCTCACAGTGACTATGGAAAAGTCACAGGGAAGTATGACAGCCTTCCTAGTATTCAAGCTTAGAAGTGACACATCACCCCTTCCATCTCATTTTATTGGCCCAAGCTAGTACATGGCTAACTTTAAGGTCAAGAGTAGGAAAATGCTTCATGTCCATTTAGTGGTGGAGCTTCAAAATCACATGGCAAAGGGTGTGGGCAGTGCTAGGACTAGGGTGAGGCTAGGGAATTTTTTTTTTTTTTTTCTGGTACCAGAGATTAAACTCAGGGGTGCTTAACCACTGAGCAACACTGCCAGTTCTTTTAATTTTTTTTTTTTTTTTTTTTTTTTTTTATTTAGAGACAGGTTCTCACCAAGTTGCTTAGGGCCTCACTAAGTTTCTGAGGCTGGTTTTGAACTCATGATTCTCCTGCCTGAGCCTCCTGAGCTGCTAGGATTATATGCACGTCCCACTGCACCCAGCAGGTAAGGGAACATTTTAAGTGAAAAGTTTAAGGGCATGTCAAGATATTTAATCAAGGTAAATAATATTTTAATGAAATATTTTAAAAAATCAAAATTAATGCAAAAACATTCATGGTGAGCAAAATACTGAAATTTTAAATCAAGACAGAATTGGAATGGAAGAGTAAAAATTGGGGCCAATAACTCAGTCTATCATAGGCCACCAAACCATGTCCCCTCTGTAGGACTCTCATGGTCAATCCTAGGAGATGCACAAACTCTGCTCTCTTGAGTTTCGCTGTTTGTTTCCTCCTAGGTCTGTAGCTAAAGTATCTGGATGTCCTGGAAGTCTTTATGAAATTTAATAGGAACAATCTTGAGGAAATACCCCTAATAAAAAAATTTTCCTTGAGATTTTCCTGGTTAAAAAAAAAAAAATCCCAAACAAACCAAAAAACAACAAAGCAACAACAACAACAACAACAACAACAAAAACCCAAAAAACAAACAACAACAAAAAAAAACAAAGAAAATTGAGTTCTACCCAATGTTTTTTGTACACTATTTTTGTTTCTTGATTGCAAGTTTAGGAATTGATACAATTTCCGTAAAAACTGGAATCAGCAAGGTAGTGCAATGACTCTCATAATACTGAGAGATGAGTTTCATAATGCTTTTGGGTTTCAGATACAGTACTTGTTTTGACAAAGTACAGTTGAAGTATTTTTGGATCCATCACAAGTTATGCCATGGGTGCTTAACTTTTTATAAATGAGATTGGCTTAGGAATTCAAGAGCATACGTTCGTGTGGGGAGTCCGTTCTCCTGTCTTATTTGGTGAGTGATGTGCTAATCCCAGCACTGAGGATGTTGGCGGAAAGCAAGACCTCCAAGTTCATGGGGCTCATGTGAACAGAACCCACTGGGTCCAAGGCTGCCACAGAATAATGCAGGCAATCCTTTTCAAGGAAATAAAGAGGAAAACATCACTGGGTCCAAAATTCTATCATCATTGTTTTTGTTTAAAGAGCAAATCTCTTGAGCTTGAAATGCTAGAGCTACAACTTACTTCTTTTGAAATGTGTGTTAGTGGGAACCACATGCTGGGTTGTGTGGGGGTGACAACTGCCTCTCTACCTCATGTGACACTCTGCCCCACTAAACCCCTGCACCCAGAGACTCCGGAACAGAGGGGAAGGATGGGGGGGGGCACCATCAAACCAAGAAGAAACTGGAACCTTCTATAGTATGTTTGGAGACTGATTGATGCCCACTGAACTGTCAGCCTCTAAATAGCTCCTCTAGTGGCCTGATGAAGAGTCTGAAGTGTCTGTACTTGTTGTCAGAGTTGGTTAAGGTGCCGTGTCTCCATTAGGCACCTGAAAAAGACCAACGTGTCAACAGCAAGGGTTAGCTCAGGAAGTGGTCTCGCAGCAACAGAGCTGTGTATCCAGGGGATTTCCATGGAAACCAGGAAAGGGGAGCATGAGTCCATGGACAGCTGTTGGAAGCTGCATAGTATGGAGGGTAGCTGGTGTCATTGCAGATAGTGTGAGAAGAACTCAGGCGTCTGGAGAAGAAGGTCAGGAGAGGCCTCTGTGGAGAGAAATTAAACCATCATCACTAGTAGGAGGTGAATTCCAAAATATAGGGAGGTAAATATAATTGCCTTCAAATAACCAAGATTTGGAGTAAATACAGCAAAAGAAGGAATAAGCTGAATCTAAATCCTACATATCCATTAAAAATAGTTAGCAAAACTCAATTTCCCATTTAAAATTTATTTTATGCCCAGTCTTGAGAATTTTTCTTTTTCTAAAATTTAGATGTCATTGTGCTATTTCCTTGATTTTAAAAGTTTGGTGAATTCTCACTGCCTGCAAACTAAAGTTAGACCTCCCTGTGCAACATCCAAGGCTGTTTAAAATCTGGCTTTATCCTACTTTATTCAATGTTCAATTATTTTGGACATTCAAATATTTATTGTATGTATTGATATAAAATATTTATAATATTTTCTGAGGGTCTAGCCTATGCCAATTCAGGATCTGTCTACACAGGAGAACAAAAGCCACCCCTGTCCTGCCTCTTATCTGTACTCATACAGGCCTCTGATAATTTTCACGTCATTCCCTCTTACTGTGGTCTCTTCCACCTAGAATGCCCTTCCTGTCTTCTGCCGGAGAACTCCTACTCATCCGTCAAGGCCCAAACCCTATGTTAGCTCTTTGCCATTAGCCTTCCCTCAAAGGCCAAGCACAAATAATTGCTTCCTTCTCTGATTTCAAATAGTTTAGATTTTATATTCTAGAGAGAGGACTTAGAACTTTATTATGATTATTAGATATTTTTCTCTCAATTTGGTTTAAGACCAGTGATGGAGCAAGGACTCGCACCAGGGTAGGCAGTTACTATCTGTAAGTAAATGAGGGAAAAAATGAGTGAAGGAGACATACTTCTGCATTGAAAGCTGAGTTTTGAAAATGAGGACACTGGATGAATGTAGGGACAAGGAGCCAAAGACAGAGAGAGAAGCCTTTGGTCAGAGTTGTCCACAGGGACCTCAAGCCTTGCTGGGTTGTTTGGGAGGGTGCAGTGCTGGTGACAGGCACACAGGGAATAAAGCAGGAGCTGAAACTGAACTGCCAAGGGCAGAGTTCTGTCTGGCTGGAACTGCACCCAAGCCCCGGGGCTGTGCTAAGATCTGGGAGATGCAACCTAGAACTGCTTCTGGGATGGTGGGTGCCCGTGTGTGTGAGGGCATGCAAGTGTGAGTGAGTGTATACATGTGTGTATGGGGCAGGGAGCAGGAAGGAGACGCTGTATCATAGCAAAATGGGAAAACAGGTGAGCAGAGAGAATTACAGAAAAGATAGGGAAGGAATCTTGTAAATATCCATCTGTCCACGAGGCATTCCCTCGCTGTGTGATTTAGCCTGTGTGTGTGTGTGTGTGTGTGTGTGTGTGTGTGTGTGTGTGTGAGAGAGAGAGAGAGAGAGAGAGAGAGAGAGAGAGAGAGAGATGGGGCATCGAGGGGGGACTATGTCAGAAGGTGAATATATGTGATCATGGCTGGGTGGTGGTGGGGGACATTACTGCTCCTGTGACAAGGTAGAGAAAATGGCAGATCCCCAGACACATCCTGACACAGGCACAGGGCCAAGGTGCAGCTCAGCGGGGGATCTGGTCAAGCCCCGCCTGACTTGGACATCACATTCCTTTTATGACCGACCTTCAGAAAATTCCTGACTCAGCTTGCTGACATTTTCCTTTCCCAGTGGATACAGAAGGAAGGAGGGAAACTACAACCTTCAATAAATTTTAATGAATAGAGAGGAATTTGTGTGTGTGCAGTGCTCCTTATGGGTACCTTGGGAGAGAGCTCATGATAACTGGCAAGGGAGACCCAGACATGTACAATTTATGTGACACCGATTCAGGGGAAAGGCAGACCTGATTCCAGGGCCCCAGGTTTGGGAAGAGGAGGCCTCCAGGGGACCTGATGCTCTCATAAATGGGACTCAAAATTTGCAACTGGTCTTGCTGAACATGAGAGGGAGGCACCTCTTGCAGTCCCCTCAACTGAGTAGTGGGACCTGCGGTTCTCTAATGATCTCCCAGGCTACAAAACTGGAAGAGGAACAAGTCATCAAAATGAAAACAAGGAACCTAGTACACCTGGTTTCCTCACGTTGGAGCAGCCAACGCCCCAAATGAGCTGAGGTTGTAAAAATGGCTAAAGAGCACGGAGAAGGATTTTACAGTCTGTGAAGTCAGGAGATCAAGGGCAGATGCTCGGGTGATGAGAGAGCCCAGAGGTTAAGAGCACGGGCTTCCGCCTCTCAGCTTTCACATCTACAAAAGGGACATTAATGGAACCTACTCCATAGGGCTGTTTTGAGAATTCAACAAAATAATGTGTGTGAGCCACTTGGAACAGTGTGTGGGGAGGACCTGGCATGCCCGAGGCTCCCTGTGTCCTTATACACAAGGGAGGAGTGGAGGGCACTGTGACAGCCAGTGACCTTGAGGGGGACAGTCAGGGAAGGGTGCTCACCCAGGCAAGACCAAGACTGGAAGAGGGTGGGGGAAGAGTGCAGGAGGAGCTGGAGAAGCAGGAGGAGCCGGAGAAGCAGGAGGAGCAGGACTTAGGAGCTGAATGCTGACCGTGACTGCTGGACAAGAGGGACTCCAGCAAGCAGCGAGGAGAACACAGAGCTCTCCCACTGCCTAATTTTAGTCTTGAACAACCAGAATCAACTTGAGACTGAAAAGGTACAAAGACTGGAGAAAGAAAATAAGAAAAAGCACCTGGAACTGGGCCCAGTGGCTCACACCTGTAATGCCAGCACTTGGGAGGCAGAGGCAGGAGGATCACGAGTTCAAAGCCAGCCTCAGCAATCAAGAGGCACTTAGCAACTCAGTGAGACCCTGTCTCTAATAAAATATAAAAAAAGGGCTGGGGATGTGGCCCAGTGGTCCAGTGCCCCTGAGTTCGATCCCCAGTACCAAAAAAAAAAAAAAAAAAAAAAAAAAAAAAAAAGGACCTAGTTCTTTCAGATCAGAGTTGCCCCTGGACCTGAGCCACCAGTACCTCTTTTCTAGCTTTACAGCATCCCTCAGCAACCATCACCACTTAAAGGCTCTGTCCAAGAGCACTGGCTGTGAGCTTGGGGTTTCTTTGATGTGCCCACTTGAGTTTTTTAAAAGTCACAGCCTAATAGAAAGCAAAAGAGCTTCCATTCTTAGAACAAGCTTTTGCTTCAATGGCACCAGTTAAATAGGTTGGGGAAATCATTTGGGAAGACTGGTGCTTCTATCTGCTGGCAGCAGTTTCATGCCATCTGCTAGAGAAACAGTGTCCTGTTGGGCTCCGTGGCCACACCTATAATCCCAGAGACTGGGGAGGCTGAGGCAAGAGGATAGAAAGTTCTAGGCCAGCCTGAGCAAGTTAGTGAGACCCTGCCTCATAATAAAAAATTAAAAAGGGCTGGGGATGTAGCTCCTGGGGTCAATCCCCAGCACAAGGGGCAGAGAGAGGGGAGAAAGAGGGGGGCGGGGGAGAGATAGAAAGAGAGGGAAAGAAGAAGTGTTCTGTAAGAAGTAAACTCTTATATACAATTGAAATCTTAGGCTTGGATATTTTCTTTTAGGAGCAAATTCTAGGGATGCATTACCCTAAAGGCAGAAGTGAGTTTTTTATTTTAAAAAAATGAAAATCCAGTGATCACTGTATAATTGCTAAAGCCTAGAAACATTGGAAGGAGGATTGGTAGATTGCTTGGCTCATGGTGTATTATTAAGTGAGCAGAGTAAGCTGTGGAATAAAGTATTCACTGATCCTACATCTGTAAAAAAAAATGACCAAACATCCTGATTTTGTCCAAAATACATCAATTTCATCAATTTATAATTGTATAAGCATGGATAGCAGTATTACCTCGGGAAAGTACAAGTGAAGTGATATTAGAAAGAGAAATAACTTTTAATTTACATACCTTCTAATTTTATCTCTCTATATTTGTGAATTGTTCTATTTAGTTAAGTAAGCATGAATTACTTTGTAACTTGAAATTTTATTATTAAATACTTTAAAGAAACCATTTGAATTAAATATCAAAAAGAAGAAGAAACAAGGAAAATCATGGTAATTTCACATCTTATTCTATAGTAGAAAACTACATTTTAAGGTTATCTGATATGAGAAAAAAAGCACCACAGTTCTTTCTTCATGAATCTTAGAATGAAACAAGTGCCTGGGTCCCCTCTACCCGAGTCCCCCAGGGTGTTCTTAGCCCCGTGTGAGAAGCCAAGGGCCAACTTCACCCCAATCATCTTCTACTTCCCCAAAGTTGGACCTTAAGCTCCACAGACACTCAATGTCAAGTTTTCCCCATCACTTCACAAAATCTGTGGCCCTTGACCCTCTTAAAAAAATCCATTTCACAATTCACTTCACATCTACCTGGAAAACTCTTCACACAGTGGGCACAAGTGTGGACCCTGTGGCTGATGCCTCGGGTGAAGCCCCAGCTCAGCCACGTGGGTGCTGTTTGACTTGGGCAAGATGTTGAATCTCTGTGCTTCCTGAAATGGGGAAGTACGGGAATCTCTACGCTTGGGCCTATAGAATTAATCAAGTTTACACATGTCAAAGTGCTTACATGGAGCAGAAGAGTCTGGCATGTACTATTTTATTGCTGGCTGCTGTTGTTACTCATCTTTCCGGATACTGTTTTGGCACCACCCTATCTGGGATAGCTTTCCCTGAACTCCCAGGAGTGGTTGACTACTTACTCTCTCCTTCGAATTCCCTCAGCAGCCCACAGGGTCCCTTTCATTGCCTGAGTCTCCTTATTGACTTCTCTCCTATATCCTATCCTTCTCAGACCATGAGCAACTAGCAGGCAGAATCCAAGCCTCCTCCCTCCTGGAGTTTTGGGCATTTGGCACAGCGCCCAGCACGTACGGTAGGCTCAATTGATGTGCAAGGGAGAGAAAAAAGAATGCGTGGACAGATAAATCCATCCTTGAGGTCCCTTTTTATTTAAGCTATTTCCAAATACATTGGAAAGGCTCAGTTTTGTGTTGGTGTTCTGGTATACCTATTAGCACTGACATGTTTTTGGGGTGCATTGTCTAATTTGTCTTTCCTTTTACCAGTCATGTTCCAAAATGAAATTATGCGCTTCTTTGGCTCATGGCCTGCATCCTTTTTCTTTATTATCTGATTCAGTTGTCAAGCAGAGGAGTCTGAGCCTGCCTGGGGGAGATCGCTCTTTCTCCACCTTGCCAAGTAGGGTGGGAGAATCCGGGAGAGAGGAAGTGTGGAGGTGGTTTCCTGAAGAAAGCGTCCAGAATTTCAAGAGTTGTTTTCAGATTCGACACTATAAAACAGAAAGGAACCTGTGCCTTACATGAAAAACCTCTTCCACCTCTACCTTCTCCCATGTTTCAGTTTTATTTCTTTTCATGAGCTCCTTCCCTTTTGATTATGTATTGCAGTGAAAACTTAAGCAGGGTAGGATGCACCCTGTTAAGACAAGGTCCACTTCAAAGAGCGGTTCTCTACTCCAACGAAGTAATAGTTCCAGTGTGCAAAAGTCTGAAGATAAATCAATAATGTGAGAACAGAGTCACCCACATCCTGCTTGAGTTAAAGCATTACATTATTTAGTGAAGCAGCTCAGATGAGGAGTCTCCTGTTTTTTAGGTTATGGGGCAGGAAATGGTTTGCACAAACCTATTTCCACTTTGTAGCAGGCAAACTAGATATAATATCAATCTGTTATAAATAAACATATCTCCCTCAACGTTCCCCATTATTTCTGACTAGTCTACTTGACCTGTGGAAACGAGTCTACTTGAAGATGAAGACCTGTTGTAGATTTTCAAGCTGAACTAGATACATTGATAATATAAATATTTTTATGTCACTCTATATCTTAATAAAATCACATGCACGTGTGGGGAGTGTCTGGGAAGCCTGCACACAGCCAGGTCAATTGACTTTAATCAGGCCATGCTGGCAGCACTTCAGCTTGTCACACTCCCCTGGCTGAACGCAAGTGATAAGAAGTTTGGGTGCACATGGGCAGATTTCTGGAAGGAGGGAATTAGGCCCTGGGTTTCCAATATAAATCAGCAGACAACTATTTCAGATGCTGAGCCTGAAAGCCAGCTTCGTCATTCTCTCTTCTTAGCTCTTGAACTTATGCAGAGTCTAATGGAATTTCAGATTCAAATTCCAATTTTTGGGAATTCTAGTTTATGGCAGAGCAATCAAAGGGCTGGGTTTGGTAGCGCCTTCTGGCATATGCTCTTGGAAATTCCCTGGTGAAAATGAGCCTTGCATGGATGGTTAGTCCCAGGGGCTGAGGACCGTGGAGATACAATGGCATTCTTTTTTTTTTTTTTTTTTTTCTCCCGTGCTGGGGATTGAACTCAGGGGCACGGGACCACTGGGCCACATCCCCAGCCCTTTTTTATATTTTATTTAGAGACAGGGTCTCACTGAGTTGCCAAGTGCCTCTTCATTGCTGAGGCTGGCTTTGAACTTGCGATCCTCCTGCCTCAGCCTCCCAAGTGCTGGGATTATAGGCCTGCACCACGGTACCTTGCTACGATGGTATTCTTTAGGGACAAGACTAACTGTTCCATGGACAGAAGATGGGCCATGCATATGCCACACCCTTCTCTCTTCCGCAAAACATCCTAAAACCAGAGTTGCCTTGGGGTTCATAGGCTTTGGGTTGTCAAAAGAGACTTGTGTGTTTTTTTTTTTTTTTTTTTTTTTTTTTTTTTTTGTCTCTCATTGGAATTCTCTTAAACTGTACATTCTGGGATACTCCAATATTTTAGCATCTCAGTTCCAGGGGAAATGACTCCTGTTGGACATTGTGGGCTAATTATCAAGTCTAAGTCTTCTCTGTTTCCTATTTTACTCAAAGAAACTTAAAATACTTTGCCACTTCCTAGTTAATAATTAATTAATTAATAATGTAATGAATTTGCAAGCCCATTGGCCAAAACATAAATAAAAGAATAAGTTTATTTAGATTTCACAGTGCTAGTAGTTTTTAATTTATAAATCACTTTTTATTGACATTAAGTATAAATGAATGTGACCCAGGGTGATTATTTGTATTCTCTCAGACTTAAGGGAGTATTGTAGCATTATTTTCCTGTCGAGAAAAACATGAATCAAACTTGATAAAGATGAATGTCAGGTCTATGAAAGACTGGAATTGGCATCATCAAAAATGGTTGTTGATAAACTGTGTCTGTTAAGCTATGGCACTTAATAAAAACTTGAATTTATCATTGAATCTTAAAAAAAAAAAGGTTGTTGAAGCATGCTCTCCAAGAACATAGTTTACATATGAGTATGTATAATGGTCAGGAAGGAGTGACATACTGAGAAGTGAGGTCCCCAGCACACAGAGATCAGTTTATCAGTTCCCTAGCAAAAACCCTGAGCCTAGTGGCATAAGTAGATAAGGTTTGATGGGGAGAGTGAGTGAGGAAAGGGAGGAGCCTGGGCAAGGCAGCAGAGTATGCCATTACCCAAGGACCACCTCTGGGGCCTCCAGGAGCTACCCTTACTGGGCGGCAGAGGGAGGAAGCAATAGCACGAAGGCCAAGAGTGGGCTTCAGGTCAAGTTTGCTTCCTCCCCAGATCTTCCTGCTGCTTCTTTGGGAGTAAGTGTTCTGATTCAGTGGCCTTGCATACATGTCACTGGACTCTAATCTTTGGCTTGCACTGTTAAGAGAAATCACAATATGGTTTGTAAAGCACTCAAGAGAGTGAAACGTGGAATTAATTTCTGGTTATATTTGCTTGGGAATTTTGCATATAATCTTTAAGATTTGTAGTCAGCTCCTTTCTTTTTGATTTAATCTCATCTTTATCATATTTCTACCCCGAGTATTGAAACAGTGGCTGGGAAGTGGAATTTAATTTGTAAGCCTAGAAATCCACATTTAAACTAAAACTGTTTTAACCTTGTAAACATTTATTGGATTACTGACAGAAGAAAGTAAATGTTATATTGATTAAGATAATGTAGGCAATAAGCTACCATTCGAAAACAAAAGGCCACCACTAGAACACACAAAAAAAAGTGGAAAAGTGTTTTACCTACTTGTATTATCAAGAATAAGCATTAAACCTAACCAGTAATGTATTGCCTTAGTCTTCTTCAGCTGCTATAAAAAATTTCACCTACTGGGTGATTTGAACAGTAGAAATTTATTTCTTATAGTTCTGGAGCCTGAGAAGTTCAAGTTCAAGGTTGGCACAGTAGGTTTCATTCTGAGGCCTCTTTTCTTGTCTCAAAGGTGGGCACCTTCTCACTGTGTTCTCACATGACCAATTTCTTTGTGTTCAAGCCAATAAAGACAGCCAGTTCTAGTATGTTTTCCTCTTCTTATAAGGACACGATTGGATTAGGGCCCCACCCTATGACCTCTTTTAACCTAATTATGTCCATAAAAGCATGATTACCAAATATAATCACATTGGAATATAAGGCTTCCACATATGTTTGTAGCTCTAAATGCTTACATCAATTAACATACATCTATTTGACTTAGTGCTAGTCAAAAATGACTCAACAGATATTATGCTAAAAATCTGTTCATTATATGGTATGAAAATTATACAAAAAACCCCAACAGAGTAAAAACATAAGGGAAAGAGCATAAAAATAAGATAATGGTTCTTGGTTTGAAGTTGGCAAGGCTGTGATGTTATGATTATTCTTTTTTTTTTTTTTTCTGGTACTGGGGACCACTGGGCCACATCCCCAGCCCTTTTTTGTATTTTATTAGAGACAGTGTTTCACTGAGTTGCTAAGTGCCTCACCATTGCTGAGGCTGGCTTTGAACTCACGATCCTCCTGCCTCAGCCTCCCAAGCGCTAGGATTACAGGCGTGCGCCACCGCGCCTGGCTTATATCTTACAATTTTATAGCACTTTACAGTTTAGAAAATATTTTCCCCTAGCCGACCCTATTTACATGGGGATTCCAGAAGCTCTCCCTGAATCCCGTGTCTATGGGATGGTGGTTATGTACAGCAAGAGGTCTACCGAGGTGGTCTCCCTGTGGATGTAGAGGAATCCTGGAGAGGCTGCTTCCGTGATAGGAAGTGGCAAGACTCCTGTGGCTTGAGGGACTGAGTCTCCTTCCTTCCTCCAGAGCTCAGCAGGAAGATCCCTGCAAGACCAATAAGGAAGGTCTTTGCCAGGCCGAGGTTACATGTGTAACTAGGCCCCTTAGCAGAGGGCCTAGTCCCTACAGAACTTTCAATAAAATGTAGTCATTAGAATTAATAACAGTAATGAAAATAGCATAGTGGGAATAATTTGACACAACCCTGGGCAGGGTTAGCCTAGCCATTTTAGACCTGAAACTCCTGCTGCTTTCTGCCATTTTCAATTCCAGGATGTGTGCAGCTGGGCTGTCAGCTCTGGTCGCAGGGGCTTTTCATTTTGGCACTGCTTCCAGCTCTGTGGCTGAGGACTGGGATAGAATGGCCCTGCAGATGAGCCCGACTAACAGGTTTTACGCGTTGGACACACTGTCTGCTAGGCCGTGGGGCCTGTGAGGGCAGGAGCTACCTCCGTTATACTCAGCACTGCGTCCCTAGCACCTAATGGGTGTTCACTTAATATTTGTTCAGCGAGGACTCCCACTTGCAATCCTCAGCCTTAAGGAGGTGACCAATTGCCAGAGTCAGAAGATAACCCCATCCCTTGTTAGTACTTTTGAAAACAAACAAGGGAATGAAATAAAGTTGTTTGTACAAGCAGTTTGAATAACATACAGTGTGATTTTTCTTGCCTGTATCCAATCTCACTAAATCACAGTGAAAGATCCCAATACCATGTCAAAACATTGACCTATACTTCTCGAATAGGGAGCCAGGTTGTGGCAGGGCCTTATCCTGCTCAGAATGCCACATATTCTAGGCTTGTCCATGACATTGTTTTGACGGTTATGTTACGACTGGAGCTGTGGCCTGTCCATCAGACGCTTAGCCTCTGCTTCCCAGCTCAGTTCCTGGCTCAGGTGACCTCACCACATAATCCTTGTAAGCTCTAGCCATGGTAACTCCAGACAAGGATAAAAGTAATGGCGACCAAAAGGCTGGGTGAGCATTAGTGTGAGCTTGTCTATCAAGAGATCATATGACAATTGTGTTGATAACAGCCAGATACGCCAGCCTCATTGGAAACACAAATGCTCTGCATGTGTGATATGTGCCATGATCCCCTTCTGAGAGCCACTTGAGTTTGAGACGGAGAAGCACGTTCCTAGCTGGGTATCAGGTGGTGAAGCTCTGACATTCCACAGTCAGTTGAGTTAATCCCTTGTAGAGGTCCCAGGGATATTTCCACTGCTGTTGTCTTCCCTTCCAAACTGGTCATCTGGATCTGATAAACGTGAGTTTTACTGCTGTGATTGGGCCTTCCCTCAGCACTGGCTCCATCCAGTGGGGTGGTTTTCAACATGAACATTAAAGAAGTCAAAAGGAGGGAAGCTTTGGCTGCATCATCTAAGACGACATGGTCTCCATGGTAAATTGAGAAGCTTCCTGGGAACAGCAGACCTGGCTGTACTCACATAGCCTGTGGGAGGGAGAAAAGGCAGGTAGGTTTGTGTTTTCAAAGGAAGTGACATTGTGACAGTCTCTGGGGTGAGCAGGTGCTGTCCCTCAGGTTCTCTTCTCACAGTGAGAATTATTCCAGTCACACAGGGGCCTGTGGGAGCTCTTGGGTATTGAGGTGGATGATGCCCTGGAGTGGACAGGGAGCCATAATGCATGGCATGATGCTCTGGGAGGATGAGGCCCAGAGTGATGGGCATTTGACCTGCCAGTGTCCTTGCTCAGCAGTGGGTCACTGGGCCCGATTAGGTAGGCTAGTCTTGGATTAAGTTTGAACCAAGTCAGGTAGTGGTATATTATACAGATGAACGCAGTTTGGAATCCTGGGCAGAAACCACACGTGCCCTGTGACTTCCCTTGTAGGAAGAATAAAAGGGGTGCAGAAAGGCAGTGGAGAGGAGGAGCCAGATAACCTGTGGAGTAAGAGGGGGAAAAATTGGACTTTTAGAGACCAAGAGACCTTGGAAATTCCAAAGTTTCAATGTGGAATTTATGGTTGTTCAGTTACATTCCTCTAAGATCATTGGCTCATAGTCTTTTCTAGACAGAAGGACCACCAAGAACCCTCTGGGAACCAGCGTTCTTGCTCATTCCTGAGGCCACCAGGGCCTGGCAGACGGTGGTGCATTCACAATGTGAAGGCATTGCTTGTCAAGTGCGAGGCCCTAAGGGGTACAACACCCCACTCCTGAGGTGGGGCCCTTAGAGGATGGATGAGGGCTTTTGTTGTTTTTGTGTGACTCTCAGGAAGCCATAAAAGCTGTGTGAACAGGAGAAAGACAGGACTTCCCATGTCCTTACTCCAGCATAGAATGAGGCCAGATTTTCACCTTGGTAGCTCCCTTGTGTAGTCAGGGTGCACGTAGTCCCACGTGGGAGAGTGCTATGGGGAGAAGAAAGAAGGAGCTCTCCACAGACGCAGTGCCCCAGGAGGTCAGAGCCAGAGAAGAGGAACCTGGTCACAGCAACCATGTGGTGGCGTCTTTGGGGACCAGCTCTTGAACACATGTGGATGTTCCCTGGAAGCTTCCAGAAATACATTACAGGGAGACTCTGCAAAGAGGGCGGGGGGTGCTCAATAGTACATAGGGATAAGTGAAATACAATTAAAAAATAAATTTTTGTATAAATTTACAAGAAACAAAAGGATGATCATGTATTACACGTGGTTTTGTATCTTACTCTGTTCACTTAGCATTCTTTCAAGAGCCTTCACATATGTCCTTGTACTTCATATTATTTCTTGCTGAATTCCAAGAAATTCTTTATGTTCAGAAATGGCACTTCATAGCACCTGACACAACCCACAGAAGGGTTCTCTGAGCAAATAAATTAAAATATTTAACTTAGGTCAATTTAAAAAACAAAGAGAGTTTGGAAGATAAATTATTTGGCTTTGCAGTGGCATGGCAGATCAAGTATAATAGAACAAAATATCAGTCTTACAAAAAAAAAAAAAAAAAAAAAAAAAAAAAAAGTCAAAGGAAAAGATTATGTTCAAAATTGCTCCTGGCTGACCGGCCTCTGGGTTATTAATTCAAATGTCCCTCCTCTTGGTGTTGTTAATGGCTTCAAACAGCTCTTGTCTCCTCTTATGCAAGGGGAAAATTGGACCCATTCCAAACAAAATAGCAGTAGCAGAAGGAAGCCAACATTTGCAGCATTGTTAGATAACTCCAACCATTAATTTTCTTCAACCAAGTCCCTTTTTATTTTTTTTACAGATATTTCTTACACTGCCTAAGTCTACAAGTTAGACATTCCTAATACTTAAAAAGATTTCTAAATTAAAGAAAAAAAAAAAAAGAACTTTCTCATTTAATTAACATCCTGTCTCTTTTTCTCGACTATTTCACCAGCATAAGGCAGTGACCCACCAGTAGAAACCTCAAATGTGGTGTTTTCTGGTTCTTAGTTGGCGATTGGGGGATGAGGGGTGTCAAGGAGGCCTTAGCCTCTTTGGGAACCAGGAAGGGAGTTAGGCAGAAATGATTTGGAACAAAAACAAAACAAAACAAAAAACATCTACAAAAAACCTGCTCACATGAACCTGACATGTCTCCAAGTTGAAAACTACTTAAAGATAAAGAATCTTAGAATTTAAAGGATCTCCAAGATCAGCATAATAATACTTTCTACTTCAGGTTGGACCCTCCTTGGTGGACCCTGTGATCTATGCTTGAACCACCTTGAGTGAGGGTCACCCCACTGGACATTTCATTTCTGAACCATGCTTAATGCTTAGGAAGTATTTCTTCATCTTGAGCTGTGTAGAGGTCATTTTTCATTTCCAGGGTTTCTTAAATTCTTCCTAAGAGAGAGATGATTTTCCTTTAGGGAATAACCAGCTTTCCACCGAAGCAGCGTGGGTTGGACAAAAAAGTTTCAGTGGGTGTCCTCCTGGTACAGATGGAAAAAGGACCTCTGAAAGTTTTGCCAGACTCTTCTTCAAACTTCTCTGGGACAGTCAAAGGACAGACATGTGACTACAGAGGTCTAATAAAACTCATGCTCCTGAGACATGGATCTTATGTCGAGTGACACAAGGGCCAATGACGTGGTTGGAATTCTTTTATTCTGGAGGCAGTGTCAGAAGAGATAATGAAGAAGTTCCTGATACCACCTTCTGGAGACACTGATTTCTTGTGGGTTCCTCATCTGTTTCCTTAGCCTTTCCATGAACTGGTCAGCTCCCTCGAGTACATCCAGTGAATATACCTTTTTTTTTTTTTTTTTTTTGCTTAAACTAGTCAGATGATTTTGGGTACTTACAACTAAAGAGTGCTTACTGATTCCCTCTGCCACCTCCAACTTTACCCTGTAGATCCTAATTCTGTGGCCACACAAAAAATCATCAATATAATTTACAAAAATTTAAAGACATCTGTGATGTTCTTCTAAGGCTTCTCTTCCTCAATAGAATATTCCCACTTCCTTTAACACTTGTTCACTGCTGTGGCTTACAAAACCTCACAACTCTGTTTTCCTTGGCCCAGAGCCCAGTGTTTCAAGGTCCCTCTTACAGTGTGTCATCTGGGATTGAAGCCCTAATCTCCATTTGATGCTTTGAACGGTTCAGATTATGGTCAGATGTTTCCTTGGCCCAAACACTCCTCATGATTGCAAACAGAACTTGACTCAGTTTGAGTGACACATAGTGGCTATTTAAAAAGCTGGAGTTGATATTAATAATAAACCTCCTGGCTTTTTTAATAAGAAATGCTGAAGTCAGATCACTCCATCTCACATTTTTGCAAATGTTTTTGAAAATCTAAATGTGGCACTTTGCATTTATTCCTATTAAATGTTGTGCCTTTTGTTTTTGGGTTCTACTAAGGTCAATGCAGTTAGGCATTTCTTTTTGACAATTTCTAATCTTAGTAGTTCCTCACATTTTTGAAAATCATCTACTCATTTGGCAAACATGCCTTTGATGATTTCTTCAAGTCATTAGGAAAAGTCCTATACAGTTCTATGACACAGCACCAAAGACCTTCTTCCAGGTTGGAATCTACTCATTAATCAAATCATCTCAGTGTGTTGTCTGCTAAAATTCTGTAGTTTTCCACAAGGAAATAATGAGTGGTACCTTGGGTTGTCTGGCGAACACTGCCATAGGTGATATACTCATGGCAGGTGGGGTGGGTGTCTGTGGTTTTTTCACCTTCTTTTTCCTGTGGGACCATTTCCTTCCAAATGAAGCCCCAACACATAAGGGATAAGAGTAGGTAAGTCAGGGCCAGGTGGGAGTCTGAGTAGGCCACAGAGGGTCAGGGGCCTGCTTTGCTTCCTGCTGACCCTGGTGCCCTTCAGTCAGCTCCTCATAGCACTCCCTTCTTCTTCTGAGACCTGTTAAGGAAAGGGTGACCACTAGGGGCTTAGGTATTAATATTCTGATTTAAGAGATCCTAAGTAGCAAGAGTTCCCTGTATTTCCTTTTCATTCTAAAAATCTGCAAATGTCTGCATGGGTAGCCATGATTTTATCAGGCCATCTGCTTTTAATAAGCTTCTATTTTTTTCTTTAAAACTCTATTGGAAACCTCCTATGCAAAGAGCTTCATGCTAGGAGCTATTGATGAATCATGAATATCTTGTTCAACACATTTATTAAATACATGGATGAAAACACAAATGACCAAAGTATGAGTGATCATTAACTTTTAAAAGGCAGAACAGAAAAATCTTCATAAACCTAGGTGAGGTCGATTGGAATTTCATAAAGATACATGTAAAAATGCCAACATTTGGACTTTACAATGTTCAAAATGAATTCTACAAGTATAGGATGGAGAGGTCTAACTGAACCACATTTTGGTGTTTACCTTCTGAGGGAAGTTGCAAGGCCAGGGTGATAAAAAATGATGTTACCAATTCTGGAGAGCCTGCAATGGGTCAGGCATTTGATGTAGATTAAGGTTGGTTTCAGGCCTTATGACCATCAGATTTCCATCACTGTGGAAAAAATACCTGAGATATATCAACTTAAAGGAGAAAAGCTTAATTTGGGCTCATGGTTTCAGAGGTTTCAGTCCATAATCAATTGGCTCCATTGCTGTTGGATCTGTGGCAAGACAGCACATCGTGGTTGGGAGCATGTGATGGAGCAAAACCACTTACCTCATGGTGGCCAGGAAGCACAAAGAAAGAAAGAGGGGGCCAGGGTCCAATATCTCCTTCAAGAGCATGCTCCCAATGACCTAATTTCCTTAAACCTGGTTCCTCCTAAAGGTTCCAACATCTCCCAAGATCACCACAGGCTGGGACCAAGCCTTGAGAAACACCTAGGCCTCTGGGAGACATGCAAAATGCAAACTGTGGCAGGCTTTGAGAAACTAATCATCTCGTGAACAACTGCATTATGGTGCTGCAAAGGAAAGTAGAACAATTCAGCCGAAGAAAAGTCCCTCTGCAGAACTTTCATTTGGAGAATGTCAGGTCCATGGGTCACTTGGTGGACAATCACTCAGTGTCTGTGTTAGGCTGCCATCTCATGTTGGTGATGAAGGGATAAAAACCCAGTTGTGGCCTTTAAGGGGCTCATAGTAAGTGTAATGGAGGAGATACAGAAACGTGGCTCGACCATGATATTTATGTGTGTCAGCTTATACAAAGAGAAAATAGCAGGGTCCAGGCTAGCTCTACGCCGAGGCTGGAGGGGAGGCTGATTTGCTACTCTTGAGGGGTGGAACTAATAGGCTTCCTTGGCACACAGTAGGGGTGGCTCCATGCAGAAGCAGAGCAGGGACATTAAGAAGAACAAACTTACTGTGGACACCGGGTGGCTAAGATTCTCTGCCACTGTGTTATGTGGCTCCAGTTGTAACTTGGGCCTGGAAAAGTTCTGCTGCTCAACCTTGCTGGGTAGTCACTTGGTACTTTTATTGGTTATTTTTGTTTGTCATTTATCCTCACTCACGAATGCTCCCTGCTGATTCCCACAAGGACCTGTTTCTCCTGCTGTGGAGCACAGAGTAGTCAGGTTCAATAGCTGTTCACCTTGGTGCACAGTGAGAACTTGTAGGAGCCCTGTTTGGGGAGATGGCTTGAATTGCGGTTGACTATGAGCCGTGGAGATTTGGGCATTGTCGCCTTCCGTAGTCTCATGGGACTTGTCCCGGGATCTCGAGTGACTTGGCCGAAATTGCTGATCGGGCGCCATTTTGGTGGTGTGTGCGGCGCGTGTTAGTCGTTGTTAGAGCCAGAGAGAAAAGTTATCAGAATAAAAAACTGTTTGTCTCCAGTTTGCCTCTGAACTTCTTCCCGCGGCTTCGTTGCTCCAAGCGGCCATCGCTTCAGGCAGCAACAAGAACTAAATACATTTAATTGTTTTCATTATTCAACACAGTGATATCCTTCCACCACTTCTTATTTGAACAAGACATATCCTCTCTCCACCTCACTCCTCCTGGGGACCTCATTCCCTGTCTCGATGATTCTGTGAGATTAGAATTTACCCTTGACTTATAATAATCAAGCCCCTCATGCTTCCAGGTCTGTGCCTGGGCTCATGGTCAACCTTGTGCTCCCCCTCCTTTCCTGTTGATTTCTGATGGTCGTTAATGGGTACCTCCTCCACTGTTCTCTCTCCAGCACAGTTCTTGTTCCTGGTCTTGCAATGGTTGCATTTGTATTTTGGGAGTTTTCTCTCTGTCCCTCAAATCTCTGAACATGGTCCTTCTGATTGGGTCAGGAGTTGCCTGCCCAGTGTCTTCTCCCCAGGGGTGGTGGATCTCTCACTGACCTGTCCAGTAACTTGTGGTAAGCCCTGGTCCAGAAACTTTAGTCCTGCTCTTGATACTACATAAAAGCTAGCTGCCCACTCCTCATTTCTTCATTTTCCTTTCCAAGTTGTAAAACTCCAATTGGAAGAAAAGATGTGAACAGTCCCTCTGTCCCGTAAGATGTTTGAGGTTCTTATTGAGGACCAGAGATGCCTTTGCAATTTCTTCCCTTTTATTAACTTTCCGAAAGAGAATTTTACACTCACTTAAAAAAATACTTGGATTGATTCTAATTGTTCAAATATAGGAACTCTAATTTAGCTTATTTTAACTTTTTTATTTCTAGAGAAATCAGACTCTGGGATGTATTTTTAAAATGTTTTTATTAGTGCATTCTAGTTATACATGATAGCGGGGTTCATTTTGACATAACCAGGCATGCATGGAATATAATTTGCTCCATTTCAGTCTCTAGTGCTTCCTCTTCCCTCCCCTCCTCCCCTCCTCCTGTTCCCTGTATCATGTTTTAAGGGCTTTTGTGAAGCTGTCAATATTTTATAGAAAAGATATTTAAAGCATATTAAACTAATTTTGAGTATCATTCCCAAATCAAATTGGAAATTTAATTTGTAGGAAAATTAGAAAAAGTTTTCAAATAAATGATTCATGCATGCAGTTTACAGAATGCCATTAAGCTCTAATTCCATAAGTACGTAACTGCAGATGCATGCCTGTGTTCTTAACTACTTTTTCCAGCATTTTCTGTGGAACAGAAAATAAAGTCTTTGGCATTAAAGTGGTCACTGTTCAAGTTCACAAAGGATGTGGTAGTTAATCATGAGCTCCACTGCTCTTTTCATGTGCAATAAAAGGGAATCATTGTCTGCATTTCATCTCCCCTTCTTCATGTTCCCCAAATACTGATGTAAAAGTTCAGAAGCACAAGAACTGAATTGTTAAGGCTTCAAGGTTAGAGTGGCAGCCTAGGATTAGAATCTAAGTGTCCTGAAGGTAGAGAGACCTGCCTTCCATTTTGTGCAGAAGGCTCTCCGTCTGGGGGCACCCCATAGGAAGCAGACTGACTGGCTCAGTGAGTGAGCTTGTCTGATCTCCACCCCATAGCACTTCTCTCTCACAGCAAAACCAAGCACTGTGAATGCACAAAATGTCCAGAAAGCCAAGTGGCCTGTTTTCAGCACTCCGAAGGTGCCAGAATATCACCTGATCATAGAAAAACATTGAATGTAATTTCCTAGGCTTTATTGGGAATGGCAGTGTGTCAACAGTGGGGTAGGACAAAAACAGTTCACTATGTCTTCTCCTTATGGCCTTGTAGGACAAAGAGGTGGCCACCAAAGCCATTCAGTGTGCGGATATCCCTGTGCTGTATGGATTAGAGATGGTTAGGACAATCGATTAGCTTATCATCAAGGAAATGCAGTCAATTATATGGATCCCTGAGCTTTGCTTTGCTTCCTGGCTAGAGAGATTAACACACTTATTGTTAAATTTTATGTTCCTTGCCCCAGGCACTTGACTGAGCAAATGCCTAGTATTAATCTAACTAGACCAGAGAACAGTCTATTAGTTCTTTTGCAGTAGAGCAACTCCAGCTCCCTGACAACTCGGGGAGCAGGAGACTAAGAGGCATGGCCTCCTTGGGCAGAAAGCACGGCTTGTTGACTTGCAAGGCTTTAAGGGTTTCCATAGTTGGGCACTTGTAAGATGGGGCAGGGGCAGCATGAAGTTCACTACTTTTTCAGAAGGGACCCTTATTCAAGGTCACAGCCAGAATGTGTATTGGGCTCCAGGTGTAGAATATACCAGTAGATGAACTACTAAATGATTGTGATTGTTCATGCAGGATGAAGCTGCAGAGATCCTCTGCTGCTTATCAACAGATGATTGCAACCAATGCCGCAGCCCACAAGCCCCTCACTTTTGTTTGATTCCATCAGTTTCATTCAGTGAGTTTTGGGCCTGGAAGAACAGAGAGGGAAGCTGGGATTTCATTATACAAAGTCCATTTGGCCAAACTTGAGCCTTTTGACATTCAACTGAACTCAGAGCCAAGCCTTTCCGTTATTCTAACTTCTTACCCACTTCCGGGAGAGGTGTTCAAATATATTTCTAGAACTTGAAAACTAGCCAGTATCCCAAGCAATTGCAATTTGAATTGGGGAAATTGAAAACCTGAGTCCAAATAAAAACATGACCACTGAAAGAACAAATAATCCAACCCAACCACACTCTGCTCGATGCTTTAAAAAATCCTGCAAGGTGATGTGGAAGTCAAGGGTGACATTTTCGGCTCCCTGTGTTACAAATGTTAAACTTCAGATGAGAAGAACCTGCAGGGTGGAGGCTAGAGTCTGAGCAGAGAGGGTGCAGGAGAGGGTCCGCAGCGCCCACCAAGTCCCTTCATCCCTGTTCCCCCGGAGGGATCTGCTGCCAGGCTTCCTTTCCATGCCTTGCTGACACTGTGCAGGCTCCAGTTTCCCTTGTGGAACGAAGCCCGAGCCGCCTTGATGTGGCTTGCAGAGTCCCCAGCAACCAAACAAAACCCTGCATGGATGGCCTTCCTCCTGCAGCACGGGTGGGTCTGCAGATAGCCGGGGAGCACGACCTGCCAGGGTGGATGGTGGCAAAAGCTGCCCACCGATGCCACCAAGACTCTTTCCCCTTTCTAAACACACACACACACACACACACACACACACACACACACACACACAAAACTCAGAGTCTTTCTTTAAAGCTTTGCTGGGTACTTCCTGCACAAAGCACACATTTTCTTTGTTAGCAGGGCAGGGTTTTCTTTGCACTGTTGACAGTTTCATCCTTATTCTTGTGTTTGGTTTCTGACACCACGTATTTTTCCTTCCCCCTTGGTTTTGGCATCCCTGGTGTTTTCTTCTTTTTATCTGTCTCTCCCTGCTCCCCCACCCCCAGTCCTTCACCATGCCTACCCTCAGTTTTCAGACGGCTGGCTGTGTTTTCCTTGAGGATCCCCTTAGGAATACAAGTTCAAGTTTTTGTTCTTTTAAAGGCCCCCTTGATGGTAGCCCTTTTCTCCTCTATTTTATTATTAGTGTCACCCACCCTTTACTGCCATCTTCCTAAGTATTCTTTTATTCTTTTCCTTTTTCTTTCAGTCTCCCACACAAGAACAGAAAAGTTCTGTTTGGGGGTCACTGCACCCTCTCTCCAGGGGGGGCTCTGTCAGCATTTATGTTGATTCTCTCAACAAATGAGAGTGTACACACACACACACACACACACACACACACACACACCCCTCTTGCCTAACTAATTGGCCATGGCTATTCTGGGAGTGGGGGTGTTCTTACAGGCCAGTGCAATCAAATTGGCACTTTGGGACTCTTAAACTGAGCACAT
Source organism: Tamias sibiricus (assembly GCA_025594165.1). Taxonomy (NCBI): domain Eukaryota; kingdom Metazoa; phylum Chordata; class Mammalia; order Rodentia; family Sciuridae; genus Tamias; species Tamias sibiricus. The sequence goes on along the minus strand of CM046666.1, from coordinate 133,856,641 downwards.
TTAAAAGGCTGATTTAGAGGGAGTTTTGACAAAGGCTCTTTTAATTATTTTTTTTCCCCAGCTTTGCCAGTGCTCGAGGCTGCAGCCGGTCAGAGGCCAGTCCCTGCGTTGTTAGGGGGCCAAGCCATTAGGTGTTCCTGCTTACTCTGCAAGTATAACAGGCTTATCACGTAGAACTCTGTCTCCAGCTGGTCTGAAACGTAGGTGGTGCCAGTGGGTAACAGCTGTTACAGGCTGGGGAGCCAGGAGATGCAGGGACGTTTCCTGGTGCGAGGAGGTCAGAATGGAGCCCTTGGTACAGTACAGTGCACCCCGCTGCTCTTACATCCCAGTGGCCTCGGGTTCTGAAGGGCAACTGCCTCCCTAGGGGCCTTGGATGCCACCGTCCCCTTGCCAGCCAGATCCCAGGCTAGCTTAGCACTGGCTTTCAACACGTGGGGCCAAAACACTTAGTCACATTGCAAATAATGAATAATTCATACATTTGTAATTCAAATAGTCATGGTGATGCATAATTCAAGTGCAAAGTTGTTATTAGGAATGAGGGGGAAGTGGATTCATTTCAGAGATTTTGTTTTTAAATCTCAAATTATTATTTTCCTCGGGTTTCAAGGTTGGGGCAGCTTCTATTTTTGCAGCTGTTTTATCTGAATTGGCGTGGGGTTCAATGGCTTCGTGGCAGCATTGATCAGATGCGGCTGGGCTAGGGTTGGAGCCTTTCACTTAGTAACACACCGATTTGTCTTTTTCATCCTGAGAACCCAGGTTAGTGTAGTGGTTTGATTTGTTCTCTTTCTTCGGCTATGTTGGCTTCTTTCTCCAAACATGCTAGCAGATAAAAAAAAAAAACATATATTATGAAGAGGTTCAAACATACACAAAAACAGACTAAGATAGAGAAACTTCATGTATCCAGTAATTACAATTTTCAAGACAGTCGCTCCCATCCCATTGATTACTTTAAATTCCATATATAGAAAATAATTTTATTTGTAAATACTTTAGCATGCTAGTAGCTCTTCTTGACTTTTGGGAAGAATGGCTTGCATCTTACCCAGGCGTCCAGAAAAGACGCCTCCCTGGGGCTGTTTACGGGGGGCAGTTGTAGTTTCATGGAAGGGGAAGGCAAGTTGCAAGGTAGCCTCACCCCGTGACATCACAGAGGAAACCAATCCCTTGAAGGAATGCCCTGAGGTGCCTCCTCTCCCCTGGGCTGTAACCAGTGGCCTGGCATTGCAGGAATGTGCCTTGTCTGCGAGTTGGTGGTAACATGACACTCTTTCTGTTGGAGCCTATATCAAGTGTTTTGGTCTCTAGACTCGCCTCTGGCTGGGACATCCAGGAGCCAGGCTTTTCACAATCAAGTTTCGCTCTTTTCATATTTTCAAAACACAGTAGACTGCAGAAGTTGTCGTTAATGTGTTCAAAGTTTATTGCAGCCAAGAAAAGAATTTTAAAAAATGAACCTGGATCTAAGCCATAGGCACCATAATTGACACCCATAACCCTCCTAGTTACCTGTAAGAAAAAACTGAAGTGTTCATTATTTCCACCCTCTGTTATTCAGATTATGTGGCAAGAAAACAAAATCAAATTCCAGTATTACAGATTATTTACAATAGGTGAGCCTTGCTTTCCATAATATATATGTTCCTGAAAAAAACTACATTTTCACTAATATTTTTGAGTGGGAGTATAAATAATTTCTATTGACTCTGACATTCCCCGAGGGGATTTTGAAATAAATGTATTTAAGAAGCACATAATACTTTTAAAAAGCAAATAAATACTCTTCATTCATTTATAGATTCATTAATTTATTAAACACTTTTGAGTTCTAAACATTTCAGTTTGTACATTTTATACATTGGGGTTTGGGTGCATCCAGCACTATCGAGTTAGTATTTTGTTTTTCTAAACAATGACCCCTAGAACTCCATAACCAAAATTGATTAGCCTGGGATGACAGTATATTGATGTCAGAAAAACACAAGTGTCTTACATTTGTTTTTATACTTCATGTCTTTCAAGAAAAAAAAAAAAAAAAAAAACAACCAAAAGATGTTACATGAACAGACATTCCTCTGTGGTAGGATTGGAAGGATTCAAACATCTGCCTGTCTTCACAGCTCCCCGCCTTCTGGCTAGTTCCAGAGGAGGCTCAATTAAGATAAAAATTTTTACCTGGGAAAGGCAGGACATATTATTATTATTATTATTTTTTTTTTTTTTGTACCGGGGATTGAACTCAGCGGCACTAGACCACTGGGCCACAGGGCCACATCCCAGCCCTTTTTTGTACTTTATTAGAGACAGGGTCTCACTGAGTTGCTAAGTGCCTCGCCATTGCTAAGGCTAGCTTTGAACTCGCGATCCTCCTGTCTCAGCCTCCCAAAGTGCTGGGATTACAGGCGTGCGCCACCGCACCCGGCTATGGACATATTATTTTAAGTTTCTAAGCCCACATCATCAGAAGTAAGGACATCAGGTTGTGTGAGTGTCACACAGCAGGGATCTGAGGACATGGGGACTAACCACGGAAGAGGAGTGGAAGGGGATTACGGATGCCATTATGGTGCTCATGTGTGGACACCCCCTTGCCAGGCACATCCACAAACGTCCCCCCCACCCACCAAGGACCAACAGGGCCCGGTCTGTGGTCACTGAAGAGTGGAAGTAGAGGTGTCCTCACTCTTCCCCTGCCCCTCGAGGGGGGCTGTTTTTTGTGTCCTGTACAAAACAAGATTCCGTCTTGGAGGACTGGAACTCAGGGTCCTCGTAAGGTCTTGCACCTACGCCTGGTTTAATTAGACCCCTGTTTGCTCCTCGGGTTGCTGTTTAGTACCGTCGTCAACTGTGTTTGTGCTTTTTGGCAGCTTGATTCCCGGATTTGGGCTTTGGGGCTTTGGAGAGGAAAAGCCCCACCAGGACTCAAGTCCTTTGCGCTTCAGGAGCCTCCCTGGGCCCGGTGCCTGCTGATTTTCTCTGATTATCCTTCTGGAACCTTCAATGCTTTGATCTTGGATTGTTAGCTGTTAATATTCCGCTTCTCAAGTTCTGCTTGTTTTTGGAATACTTGAAATGTGAGGGTGTATTTTCCCTCACTTCTTAGGCAATGCCACCTAATGTAGAGCATAGTTTTTGACTCACAGGCTTCAGCAGGAGGAGGTTTTTGCTGACTGCCTGGTGACCTTAATAGTGGATGGAGTTTCTCGGAGTCCATCCACTTAAAAAATTGTGTCCCTTATTATCAGCTCTGGGACTAATAAAATTCCCATTACTTTTCTAACAGGGTGATTGATCCATAAGAGGCAGAGAAGAATAAAGGGAGGTCCCCCAATACCTCCAAATACTTTGACATTCCTGCTGACTGCCAGATGTTTGCCTCATTTCTTGTTCTGCCTGGCACCCCCTGGGTCATGTCAAAGAACTCTGGACTACATTTGGAATTTGGGAAATTCTGAAAGAACTTCCTCTAGATATTGAATTTCCTGTATTTCTACTAATAGGTCCATATTCTTTTCTCTCCCAGTTTTCTGATGTACGAGTTGAATTTAGTTATTGCAAAGCTTAAAAAAAAAAAAAAAAAACAGATGAATTTTGATGGCTTAGAAGCAACTTCTCATTTCTGACTGTTCAAAAGACTTGTCCTTGTGGCCTACTTTAAGAATCAATAAGTGCACCGTCTCCACTTCCATTGTCTGCCGGGTCAACTCCTGAAGGCAGTGACATTGTCTTTGTTCTGTTGTTCCTCTATGTGGCTCTGATACACATAGCAAATCGCAGTTCTAAATCTATTTTGGCTGTAAACGTCAGCTTTAAAGAAGTATTAATAGAAATTATAAGCACTTGACCAAAACACAAATTCCAGAAAGAGACCAATTAACCCCAACATCCTTTGTGTTCATAGAACTGAAAAATAGCCAAAGAGCAACATACGCTATAAATTACACTGACATATTCTCAAAAAATATGTATGCAGGGGAAAATAATTCCTTTGTCAGTTCTCCTTTTTATTTTTCAAGAGTCTGGTTAACTCCCACCTAAAGGTATGTAGGGCAACATTAATCTATGTATCAACCTGTCCATGATATAAAAGGCAGAATAAAACATATTCTTACCCTGCCACTTCAGGACCCATTTCTTCCTGTCACTCTTTTGTTGCTGGAGACATTCGTGTTCTCTCTGACCCCTTGTGGCACTGTGGGCTGGCAAGCTTCCCTGGGCAGGCACCAGACTTGAGCGGGATGAACATTTCCTTCATGTAATCTGAGTGAGAACCATAGTGAGTAGCTGTAAGTTACCCTAAACCAAGGATTACCAAGAGCAAGAGGAAAACAGGATCCATCATTTCAGAGTTCAGCCCCGGGGGTTCACCAATAGGCAAGTCAACATTTGACAATCCAGACGGGACCATTTGTGGGAAAAAATTCATGCAATTTGACTTGATCTAGGAAAATGTTCAGAGAGTAAAAATAAATGAATTTTGCTAAAAATGGGGTATCTTTTCTAAAAAGGGAGACTTTGATGATCTTCCAAAATGATTGGGTCGCCATATTGTAAGATAATACTCAAATGCAATTAGCTCCTTGTACTATCCAAAGTGTGTGCCAGAAATACATGACTATATCTAGTTCATTATCACCTTTCCTAGCTCATGGGCTGCCATCAACATGGTTTTCTTCCAAGGTCAGCTGTAGTGAGTGCACTCACTGTCTAGGTATATTTAACTTTGGGGATGGGTCCAACATGCCACTTTAAAAGATGATGGTATTGTTTTTCCTGCTTTCCATTTTGGAAAAGGCAAAGCTTTGGCCAGTGGTTACTCTACATATCTGGCTGCAAATAGGTTACCAGGAGCCAAGCAATGTGGTGCCTAATTTCAGCATTCACTTAAGTGAAATTATTTATGACAGTCTCTACAGGTTTTTTCTTCCTTTTCCTAAAGGGAGAGATATGTAGTCTCAGCTAGACTGGAGGAATATTTGCATTCAGCCTTAGCTATGGAAGCATCTATAACGTGGCTTTGAAGGTTTAAACTAAAGATATTGTATTAAAAATTGACTTGAATGTCCAGAAAATGGAAAGCAGTCATTGAAAACATCACTAAATCAAGTTCTCAAATGGCAACATAGCTTAACATTTTTTCACATCAGCAGCTGAAACAACATCCAAAGAACTCCCTAAAATGATAGGGGCCATCAGGCCATAGTAGGCACTTAACCACCCAAGCCACAGAAAGCCTGGGCAGTGGGGATTGGAGGTGAGAGAGCTGTCATTCCCATTCATCCAGGTTTGTATTACAAATTGAAAGCACTTTCCAACGGATTAGAATGGAGCATGGAATTGGAATCATGCTTCATGAAATGGCGAGATGATGAATGAACAGCAAGAAACAGGCTCTGACTGGGAAACAAAAGGGAATTCTAGATCACCACATTTCAGAGCCAGATGAGTCTCAGAGATCAGTTGTTTCAATTTCACTTGAGCTGCACAAATTCTGCAAACTAAAATAAACAAAAGGAGGTACAGGAAAAGGTTGTCTGAGATGCTGTCCTCCCTGACAGGTCAGAAAGCTCTGAGAACCAAATTCCACAGCAGGAACCCAAGACAGGTTCTGCTGCCTGTGATGAAGCAGAGCTGATGATTCTCATCATTTTACCCAAGATGCTTATATGTGAGGAAATATTATTTTTGGCATGAATATGACAGTCCTTTGAGTTTATATGTCATGTTGCATACTTGTTGTTACTTAAAAAAAAGAATGTTTTTTAATTGCCTAGATCTTGGTTCAGAAAACGTGTTCAATGCAGAAAATAATGAATAGAAGGAGCAGTGGTCCCAATCTAATAGAAAGGTGGATCTGTTATACTCTCAATGTTCTCGTTAACTTACTTACTAATTAGTAATTCCTAACAGATGTGATAAAGAATACTTAGAAAAAGTGGTTCTAGCAAAATGACTTTTCTAAATGTACAGAAAACTGACACTATATATATGTATATATAATATATATATACATATATATAGCATATATACACACATATGTTTATAGATATAGATAGATACGTATATCTATATCTATCTATATCCATATATATCTCATGTCTCTCTTTATATATACATATATATGTATATCTACATATGTGTATATCTACTATATACACATGTATCTATATACATATCAAGAGAGATGATACACACACACACATATTATATTGTGAGAGAGAGAGAAGCAGTATTACAGTGTTGTTTGTGGCTAGTCTTCAGCAAGAAAATTTATGGGTCACGCTTCTAATCATCCTTGAGTTCTCCATTTCCAAAGGGAATAACTGTCACCTGCTCTATTAGTCAGGGTTCCCTGGAGAAACAAAACAAATAGGATATATAGAGAAATATAGGAAGAGATTTATTATGAGGGACTGGCTCATATGATCGTGGAGGACGAGGAATCCCACAGTCTTGTCTGCAAGCTGAAGGCCCAGGAAAGCTGAAGTAGTTGCAGTCCAGACCTGACGGCCTGCCAGCCAGGAATGCTGATGTCCAAGAGCAGGAGAGCACGGATGCCCCAGCTCAAAGAGAGAGAGAAAATTCACATTCCTCTCCATTTTTGTTCTGTTAGGGTTCTCAACAGATTGACGTCACCGCCATGTGGAAGGTGATCCTCTACTTAGTTCACTGATTCAAATGCTCTTCTTCTGGAAACAGCTTCGCAGACACACACAGAAATAACGTTTCGCCAGCTATCTGGGAATCCCATAGCCCAGTTGAGCTGACGACGCAGCATTAACCGTCACATGTACATTCTTGCTGTCAAGCGACAGTGAGTAATCTGCCCCCAGTCTGTTAATGGGACTAGAAATCAGGAGTTGGAATACTGGCATTTCTTAGATAATTAGGGATTCTTTCTCTCCTGACTTCATTCCAGGATTGGTTACCCAGAAACAGCCTCATCTACTTAGGCTTTATGAATGTCTCTCTCCTCCCCTCTTTCCTGGAATAAAAGGAAAGACTCGCCCAATGGGTTAAATGTTGCCATTAGAGAGTGTGTCTGTTGTTTCACTGTGGAAATAGGGACAAAGGAGTGTTCCTAAGTAGTGATGGCTCTTTGGAGTTTCCCAAGACTTGGAAGGGGTAGCCACAAGGTCAAGATGATTGTATGCCACTGAGATGCCTTTTGCCTTTTGTATGGGGTTGGCCTGGACGCTGATACAACAGCCATGGATGGTAAAGCTGCAAGTGCCTCAGGACCAGTCAGGGTGGTGGTACCAAACTGGGCTCTTCACTGTCTCCCACCTGCTTGTAGACCATGGGATGCAGGGCCTACTGGGAGGCGATTGAGGGAGGTGCGTGGGAAACAGGTGGGTTGAGGAGAAGCCCAGCACAGTTGTCCAGCTCTGAGATGGACTAGCTGCTTTTTCAAGAGCCCATTTTTTCTTAAATAATGACTGACAGGCAAACCAGTTATTCGGACTTGGATATATGGCAGCTGTTGTCTTGTAAACGTACTAAGGGAGCTTTGCATTTCAAGGAAAATAACTGACCATATTTGTTGTCAATGATAAAATTCAAGTTTTCACGTGAAAATTAGATATTTTAAACATTCAAATCTTATACTGTGGCCTTGACAGCTTCCTTAAACTCCAGAACTTTTCTGATGAGATTTGCAAGGATATTAAGAAACATAATTTGGGGGGGGGGTATGACATAATGAAATATGCCAACATTAGAAAGGTCCAAATAACTCAATGAGTTTCCATGACCAGCGCTTGATGCTACAGAATCGTGTATGTGTTCACAGTGCTGTGGTTTGAATGTGTCCCCAAGGATGCACGTGTTGGAAACTTAATCCCAAATGCAGCAGTGTTGGGATGTGGGGTCTAACAGGAAGTGAAAAAGCCTAATGAGAAACAGAGCCTTCATGAGCCTTCATTAATGTCATTGTTAAGGTAGTCACCAGTTACCTGGACAGTAGGGTTCTATAAAAGTGAATTTGGTCCCCTTTTGCTCTCTTGTCCTTCCGCCATGGAATGATGTACCACAAAAGCCTCACAAGATCTCTGTTATTGGATTTTTCAGCCTCCAGAGTCATGAATCAAATAACCTCTGTAGTTTATAAATTACCCTGTCTGTGGTACTGTGTTATAGCAACACAAAGTGGACTAAGGTAATAGTCTAATGGAGTTTAAACTAAAATAATATTAAAAGGTCATCAATGATGGATTCAGATTCCATTTATAATTGGCTTTTTGAAAAAGAAACTACCACTTGTTAACACTGAAGTTACCACTTATTAAGTTTGGGTAGGGTATTAAGAATATCCACAAATATTTGAAAAATTATGAAAATATTCCTCCTTATTCCAACTACATGTCCACATAGAACTGGATATTCTTTATATATTTAACCAAAACAACATGTCACAACAAATTACATGCAGAAGAAGATATGAGACCCCAGCTGTCTCCTGTTAGCCAGCCATGAAAGAGAGTTGTAAAAATGTACACTTCTTTACACTTACTGATTTTTTTGTTTTTTTGGTACCAGGGATTGAACTCAGGGGCACTCGATCACTGGGCCACATCCCCAGCCCTTTTTAGTATTTTATTAGAGACAGGGTCTCTCTGAGTTGCTAAGTCCCTCGCCATTGCTGAGGCTGGCTCTGAACTCACGATCCTCCTGCCTCAGCCTCCCAAGTGCTGGGATTACAGGCATGCACCACCATGCCTGGCTTACTTACTGATTTTTTAAAAACATGGCTTTCTCTTTGTGAAGATGTTATGTGTGTAAACATAAAGGGGCTGTTATTATTTGACTGTAAAGAGGAACTGAGACCTTAAAAATTTGAGAACTGCTGGTCTCCAGGTTATAGGAAGGGTTTCTTGGGATTCTCTAAGTCATAGCCAGGATCTCTTGAGAAACTACCAAAAACAATGGAGGAATTTTGCAATGAGGAAGTTTCTTTGAAACAAGGATAAACTGTTTCTAGGATACACATCAGTGGGTAAGGTGTGAATCAGAGACACTGACTGAAAACAAAGGCAATATAAATTAGCAGGTAACTTTGAAAACAAAAGAATGTTTTGTACAGCTTCCCCTTTCCTTAATTGATGATACATTTTCCATCTCTCCATTCTTAAAAAACAGTAGCAATATAAAGAGCAGTTTTTTAAAAATGGTTTTTTTTAGTTGTAGATGGAAACAATATCTTTATTTTTATTTATTATTATTTTTTTATGTGGTGCTGAGGATGGAACCCAGAGCCTCACATGTGTGAGGCAAGCACTGTACGACTGAGCTACAACCCCAGCCCTAAAGACCAGTTTTTAAATGAACAAAAACTCAGTTGGAATCTCAGCAAGGCCACTATGTGTGATCTGGACAATTATTTAGTCTCTCCATGGTTAGTTAAATTTCCTCATCCATAAAATGGGATCATAACCTACAGAGTTAGGTACAAAGTTCAGCATTGTATACTTAAGTACTTAACACAGTATCTGGCATACAGTAAGTGCAGGTTAATCAAACACACATGTTTGTGCATACATATATACTCGATAACAATATTAAAATATAAAACACATAGGAAAGCAAAGTTAACTTTGGAAACAAGTCTGGCACAACTACAGCAGACAGTGGCCCAGTCTCCCTCAGAACAGAGGTTTGCTAACTGTGAAGATTCTGGGCTCTAGTGGTTTGATTTCCAGGAAGGGCTCTGTGTGGCCTCTTTGACCTTCTTGCTGTCCCCGACACCCCCCTTTACCCACTGCTCCCAGAGACTATTGTAATTAGTAACTGAGTAAGTGACAACGAAAGCAAGTTCATAAAGGAAAGAGGAGCAAACCAAGAAGAAAGTTCACAAGTTTCCTGGACAGTCTTTCTTTTCTAAATCTGTTTTTTTGTTTTCCTGGCAGGATACTAGTGGTCTCTTTCCTCTGCCATCAGGGATTTTCATGGCATTCTGCAAAGTCCTAGGTTTCCGTTCTCTACTCATCAACGTGCATCTCCCAGGATTCTCCACTCAGTCCACCAAACAGACTGAGAACCCAAGGGACAGAGACTTTTTCTGCAGGAACTTTGATTGGTTCTTGTCTCCCATGCATTCTCAGTCTGCTTGTTATGGAGGAATAAACTCCATCTCACAGCTTCATCCAGGAGAGTGTGCAGAGAGAGCTGCATCAGAAGGGGCTTAGGTCTGTCCTGCTGTGTGACCCCTGAAGGGGTTAACCTCTCTGAGCTTCTCATCTTGAAGAATATGAGCATGTCCTTCCATCCCTGCCCTGACCCTGCCAGCTTGAGTCTTGTGTCTAAGGGGACAGTGTCTCTGGGAGTGCAAGCCAGAGACCCAACTTGAACCCGTGTCCGCTCAAGGCCTGGATGTTCTCTTCAGGCTTAATGCCTCTCTTCTTTTGCTCATTCTTTCATCTTCTTTTAATCCTTAATCCAAATTAATCTTTTTTCCTGAATAAGCATTTTAATAAATCTTTTTTCCTTGAATGAGTATTATTCCTTTTTCCTGAATAAATATAAAACATGTGCAATGTTACTTTGGCCTTCTGCAAGAATAAGTGATTCTGGGCTGCCAAGAACCAATTTATTCAAGGACCAAATTTACCACAAGGGTTTTTTTGAAGGTAGTGTCATACAGGAGCCATTGAAAGCTAATGCTAAGCTTTCTGTGCAGACCGCGTTAGCAGGCAGGTCTGCAGCTCAGAGTCCTAGGACTCTCGGGTCTCACAGTTCTGCTGGAAGTGGCCTCCGTGCTCGGGGTCATGTCATGTTCTGAAATAGGATTCCAGCTCCAGTTTTTGCCTCCACACTTGCATTTGAGGCTTCAGGAAGGACAGGGAGGCCCTATAAGGATTTTTTCCAGGAGATGCATAAAGCACTTCAAACTACATCCTATTGGCCAGGACTCCATTATGTGGCACCTCTGGTCGCAAGGGAGTTTGGGAAATACAGTCTTTATTCCAGGCAGTCATGTGCAGGCTAAAAGTGAGAGAGTTCAATTACAACAGAAGGGAAAAGCAGGTATGGGGAGGCCACTAGCAGCCTCTGTCCCAGTAGTTCTTAATGTTGGTTTGACCACCTGGCTGAGAGAAGGGGAACAGGCTAAATCAAGGGGTGTTGAGCTTTTTCTGTAAATGCTGTGTGGAGGTACTGAAGGGGCTCGTGGAGGGAGGGTGTGGTAATTTAGGCCATACTATCTTGGTTGCCACAACTCAACTATGCAATTGTATGAAAGCAGCACAGACAATATGCAAGTAAGGGAGTGGGGATGGATTTGGCACTGGGGCCTTGGTTTGCCTATTCCTGGGCTAAACTGTAATACTGACACTAAGAGGGACAGTTATTCTCCACGCACTATGTGTGTGCTGTTTACTGAGCTGAGCACCTCGTGAGCATTTATTTGACTATTCTGTGAGGGAGGTATCATCATCACCACCATCACCACCATCATCACTACCACCACCATCATCATCACCATCATCACTACCACCACCACCATCATCACCATCATCACCACCACCACCACCATCATCACCATCATCACCATCCACCACCATCATCACTACCACCATCATCATCATCACCATCATCACTACCACCACCACCATCATCACCATCATCACCACCATCATCACTACCACCACCATCATCATCACCATCATCACTACCACCACCACCATCATCACCATCATCACTACCACCACCATCATCATCACCATCATCACCATCATCAATCACCACCATCATCACCACCATCATCACCACCATCATCACCATCATCATCACCACCATCACCACCCTCCTCCTCCTCCATTTCATATATGGGGAAACTATGGCCTGGAGAAAGCTTGAAAGTGGCACCTGGATCTTGAATGGAGACATTTACTCAGAACAAAAGATTTTAATAATGAGTTTAAAAGCTTAGTACCTAATTAAAAAGAATAGCTGATTGACATAGAAGAAGCCACAACATGGAGGGTGTTGGTAAGAAGACTCAGTGAGCCACATTGAGAACCATGTGGTGGCTCATGGGCTCTGCTAGTGCTTTGCTGGCTGTGTGCAGGTAGTGAAGGGGCTCCCGGAGGGAGGGTGTGCTTGCTAGTGGGTGTGAATTGACTGGGGCTCTGTGTACCACCACTTGTCATGATGGGAACATGTGGCCCTGTGGGACTGAGCAGGGCACAATCTGCTCCTTTGTGTGAGGTGGTCCTATGATGGGTGAAGGCAGGAGAGACAGAATTTCAGGACCTGGAAAAGGCCTGGCTGAATTAGAAAAGTGAGACAGACTAAGTCAGTGGCAGCCAGACCCCAGTTGAGAGTGGGTCTCAAGTAAATGGTGAGATATTTGGTTTGGGATAGAGATAAAGGAGAAAGCACCATTGCTGTTGCTATTGGGGAAATGTTGAATCCAGCAGAAAATTTCCCTCTCTGTAGGTAATTGACAGGTCTGTTTTTCAGTCTTGTGCAGCCTTGTATGACATGTAAGCAGATTTCCCTGGAATGCTGGTATTTCCAGAGAGAGCTGCTCAGCTCAGCAAAGTGAAGCCTGAGCCTCCTCAGCTGGAGCGCTGGCCTTGCTACCACAAGTCCTAGAGTGCCTTTCCAGTCCCCAATGACTCCTAAGAAGCCACCTGCATTCTCAGATTAGGGATGGTTCGTGATGGATGTAATAGTGAAAATCACAGCAATCCCCTTGGTTTACAGAGCAGTTGCACGTATATCATCTCATCCAATCTTCACAGAAACTCTGAAGGGAAGGGGTGAGCAAGAGGAAATGAACACTTCCTGATATCCGTGCTAGTGCGGCTGGGTGGACACTCTGGCCTGCACTCTCTTGACCAGTCCTTCAGTAGCCCCAGGAGGGAGTTTCTAATTGTGTGTCTATTTTACAGAAGGAGCAGCAGACTCAGAGAAGTTAAGTGAGTAGCCCAGGACCTGACAACTCACAACTGGTATGTGGTATTGCCTGAACTTGGGCTCGGTTTTGGAAGTTGATTTTGGTGCCACTCTCACTGTTGATCAGCCATGGGTACCCATAGATGGCACAACAGGTAGATAGATGTCAAAGACTTTGGGAGGAAACAGATTCTACTCAAATTCCAGGGCTACTAGTCCAAATAAAATTGGAAAGAACACGCTCCCCAAACAGAATTAACCTCTGGGAGGAACACAGGGGCCTCACAAGGGGCACAAATCAGGCCTAGACACATAGTTGGTGCCCAATAAACTCTTCTTTAGTAATGTAGACCTGTGTGTTCATGATGGGATAATGAAATTAAGCAAGAAGCACTTGTTGAATTATTAATTCATTCATTGGACTAGCCTTTGTTGAAAGCCATGCTCTGTTGGAAAATGGAAATTGGAAGGCTAGCATGTAGTTGCTTCTCCTCAGTAGGGCTATGGGCTACTCAGGTGTTTAGAGATGGGCATCCATTTTGAAGGGTTGGAATCCATTCCATACCTATTAAATAACTTGGATACCAATACTAGATCCAGCCATGAACAAGTTCCTGCCCTCATGGATCTTATATTTTCATGGGCAGATAGAATCAATTTTTAAAAATTCATCTAATAAACAAGTTAGGTGATGAGAGCCATCATACAAATAAAATGGTGATGTGGGGTTACTTCCGGCATTGATGATCAGGGAAGGCTTTTTTGAAGTGAAAGGTAAACCAGGACCTGCTATCAGAAACGAGCCAGCTTTTGAGAGGACAGCATCACATGGAGAGGGAACAGCCACTGCAAAGGATCTGAGGCGGGAGTGAAGTTGGTGTGTTTGGGATACACAGAGAAAAGCCAGTGTGGCTAGAACACAGTGGGCGAGGGGGACACGGGGACACAGGATGTTGGGAGGGAGAAGCTCGTGACTGATTCATACAGGGCTCCATATGTGTTTGAAGTTTCCTGCAAGCTTCCAGGAAGACAATGGAATGTTAAACAAGGAGTGATATGATCTGACTTCTGTTCTTCAAAGAAGGCTGGTGCAGTGAGGAGAATGGGCTCTAAGGGGGCAGGACTGGATGCAGGGAGTCCTGCTGAGCAGGTGTAAGTAGTCCGAAGCAGTGATGCGAACGGCCACAGTGAGGGAAGTAAATTGTTTTAGAATAAATGTTGGATGTGGTGTTGGCAGATAATTTGGACATGCTAGAAAGAGAGGAGAAATCTGCTTTTCTCTTAGATTCTTGGTTTGAGCAACAGAGGTGGAGAAGATTAGAGAAGAGTAGGTTGTTTTTAAAAAAAAAATATTAAATACATGTTACATTTGAGATGCGTTTTGAGCACTGAAGTCAATTTGCTTTTATGTGCAAGGCCCCTGGTATAGAATGTGAGCTACATCCACAACAGAAGAGAACCAGAATCATAAAATTGAAAGGATTTGGTAAGACTATTGTCTGGAGGTTTGATAAAGGTCAACCCCCAGGGAAACTCTAGGGTGATTTTTAATTTTGGATGTAAGATTTGTGTAGGAGAGGGTAGGACACATACAGAAGAGGTAGAACAGAGCCAGCTCCAGAAAAGCCTCCTAAGGAGATAACGGGAACTACAGAGAGGGTTTGCATGGGAATGGTGTGACCACGTTGAGTATCTCAAAGAAAATTCCAGAAGTAATGGGCACAAGAAATGGGGGAGAGGGGCGAGGCTGAAATCAAGGTGAACAATAAAGATTACTGCCAACGGTGTAGGTGAGACATGATAAAAGCTGAACTTAGCTGGTGACTGGGCAGAACAAGAGACAGCAGACTTAGAAGACTGTCAACAGAGAGATTGGACAGTCCTTGGTGATCTTTCGGCTGTGAGAATCAAAGAGGAGTCTTCACTGATTCAGTTTCAGTGTGGGTCCCTGGGTGGATGTTGGGGCCATTAAACAAAAGTGGGAGCATAGGTCCTTGAGGGCTAAAGTGTGTTTTATTCTGTCTTCCTCTTCCTGTGCCAATCCTGAGGCCCATTTTCATTCTGAGCTACTGATAGTCATTACCATGTCCACCAAGAGATTCCTCATTCAAGAAAGAAAGCCTTGTTCAATGAATTAGCAAGACAGCCAAGTGTACCTGGCAACATTTAAGAGGTAGAGATTAAAGATACCTGGGGGGTTGCAGGAGAACCAGAAATCGGGGGGGGGGGGTGCTCAGAAACCAGCAGAGCAGAGAGCAAGGGCGTGGTCGCCAGTAGCACTCAATGCCAAGGGGAGGCCCAGTGAGATGAGGACTCACGAGGCTGCTTTGGACTGGGCATCTTTTGGCCACAGCAGTGGCCAAAGAAGTTTCAGTGGTGTGGGGAAGGTGGAAGCAAGGCATTAGAGGGTGGAGGGCCACAGGACAGGAAGTGGACAGTGTTCGTCTGAAAACCTTGTGGGCAGTCTGGGCAGGGTGGAGAGGCTTCTCACCCATTCCTCTGATTCAGGAGGAAGCAAATAATCTACTGCAATGGAAGGAAGTCATGTGGAAGATTTAAAATCAGTGTTGAGGAAGATAAAGAGTTCTAGAAAAAAAACTCAACCTCGAGAAAGAGAGGATGGATAGATTTATTTCTAGCTCATCCTGACCTCCCGAGTTGTCCTTCAAGGTAAAAAACCTCTGCCCAAGAGGCTCAAGTTTGACCTTGAGTTAATTCAAGTGCACAGACATGAACTCTTCAGCTTAAGGTCACAGAACAATCTGTCAGGACTCAGAAGTCGCCCCGCAGGGGTCCGGACCCTCAATGGCCTAGGCTCTGGCTCTCCGGCTTGGCGCCATCGACTTCAGTGTCATTTAGCGTCCCAGGTCAGGCCAGTTGGCGGCTTGCAGTTCGCAGGGTTGATTTGCTTTAACACTTCCATGAAATACAAAAGAGTTGGATTTGGATCTCTGTCCATTGCTGACATCACGAGAAGCCGGGAAAGCCTTTAAAGCATTCTAAGTGCTGCCGGCCCCCTTCAGAAAGAGATGTTAAACTCTTGTTTCTTCTGATAGACGTTGGTAACTGTCCAGAGAAAAGTTAAAGTTCCCACTGCTTTTTCCAGAAAGAGTAATGGGGAGCCCTTGTGTTCCGGCCAACAATCCCTCTTCTCAATAAAACAAATAGGTTCTAATGTTGGCAGCTTCTTGAGCTGTTGCTGAGAACATAAAGGCTACTCTGTCTCTCCCCGTGGTAAATACACAGCAAACATTTAACTCGTTACTAGATAAATCACACTGAGATAGATGCCTCAGAAGAAGATGCATCTGGTACTGGTTTTTAATTCTTTTTTTTTAACTTTGATTAATACACTTCTCCTTTCTTGACTAATTCAATGCCAGACACACAGATGCACACATTTAACAAGAGCAATGGAATAAAGGAACTATTTAGAGAAATGAGTTATTTAAAGAACCATGTGGCAGAGATGATTCTTGCTCACCTAGTGATCAGGTGGCCCTCTCCATTTCCCAGGCCTCATGGACAGGAGGGGTCAGGTACGAGTTCTGGTCAATGGGAAGTAGACAGAAATGAGATAAACCATTTCTAGACCTGGCACTTAAAATCATCCCATGGATTCTCTGGCTCTCTTTTTCCATCTATGACGCCTACAGAGGCCATGCGTTCTGGTATTCAAAATGGTGGAAGCCCACTCAATCCATATTGGGGATTATGTGATCGAGAAATAAACCTTAACTGTGTCAAGCAATTGAGATGTATAGGTTTTACTGTTACGGTCAAAGCCTATCCTAACCCAACTAACTTACAAATCAACTGATATGACCTTATCAGGGAAAATAAGTTCTTTCATAAATCTCCAAAGTCAGCAGACATTGAAGTAAGGCAGAAGAGTTTCCTATCTCAGGGCTGGCTACACAAAGATCTGCATTGGCCTTGACAGCACAGTGCAACTGGAGTGTGAGATGAAACTAGATTCTCCATTTCTACTGGTGGGTGGAGCCTACATGAGTTGCAGGCCTCTGCTGCAGAGAAAGGTCATTTTAGTGTTAGCAACTCATCACAACAGGCACGCAGGCCAGCATGAGATCCGAGGGTCATGGCCTACAAAGCTGAATTCTTCTCCACTCCTATTGGAGTTGTGCGTCGCAACTCGTAATGGCAGGCCATGCCCTCCAGTGTCGCAGAAGACCCCAGCCACCCATCACCAATTTCTTTTTCCTGAGTTCTTGTCTCGTGAATTTGAAGATTGAAATTCACAGATGAGGAAGAGTAAATGTAAAAGAGTAGGATTTATTCAATTGGGAAGAAAAGAGACATAGCTCCTGCAGGGTGAGAGGGGACCTGAGAGGGGTTGCCACTTGAGTGTACTAGTTTAGGGGCTTATATAGCTCTTGAGTCAAACTATTGGTCCAAATTTATGCTAATCAGGTCTTGGGAAGCATCAGTGCCATTGCTCAGCCCCTGAGTCTCCATTCAGGTCTGCCCCCACTTTTGTTTTCTCTCTGCTTATTAGGCCAGGCCAGGCCTCTGTAGGTTGACAGGTCACTGTGCCCTGGCTCACTGCACCTGAGGCCTGTGCTAGCTTCGTGGCCTCTGCAAGCCATGACCTGTGCTCGTCCCCTGTGCTCCAGGCTGCCTGGGTTGTTGGTCCAGGACAATGGCTTGAATTCAATAGACCATGTATCTGTGTAAATTTCCAGATATGCTGCATATCTCATTTTGCTGCCCACCGTAATAAACCCTGTGACAATCTCTCCAGGTAGTATGGAGATTCTCCAGAGGATAATGAATAAGTCTGATAACCTGGGGCTACTGCTAGGGTTTAAATGTAGTTCATCCCCTCCAGAACCCATGTTGAAATTTGATTCCATTGTGGTGGTGTTGAGAGGTAGACCTTTAAGTGGTAATTAGATTGTTAAGATGGATTAAAGCTTTCCTACTGGGAATGAGTTTTCCCTCTCCCAGGACTGGATTTGTTATAGCAAGATTGAGTTGTTGGGGCTGAGGCTGTAGGTCAATGGCAGAGCGCTTGCCTAGCATGTGTGAGGCACTGGGTTCCATCCTCAGCACCACATAAAAACAAATAAAGGCATTCTGTCCATCTACAACTACAAAAAAAAAAATTGTTATAAAGTGAGGCTGCCCTCAATGTTTTGCTTTCGGTGTGTGTCTGCTTCCATGTTTCCACCATGAGTGGAAGTAGCGTGTGTCCCTCAGCAGGTGTGGCCATCTGAGTTTGGACTTTCCAACCTCCAAACCATGAGACAACATAAACCTCTTTATAAATTACCAAGTTTTAGGTGCTGTGTCATAGCAACAGAAAATAGATTAAAATAGTCATCAAATGACATGCTTGATTTTTTTTTCTCTTCCTTCGTGTCAGACCTTCTGCTGGGTAATACCATTTCTTCCAGGTATGTCTTCCTGGTCACCCAGGGCATTGCTGCTGACAACTGCATTTGAGATCATCATGAACCACCTTTAGTCAGACATTACTGCTATTTTTGTTGGAAACAGCCAACAGACAATTCTAATGAGAACACAGTGCTGTACCAATGTGAACTCCCCCTTTCATGGCCATGTCAAAAAATCTGTCTCATTCTCTCAATTTTTTTTTTTTTTTTTTTGGTACCGGGGATTGAACTCAGGGGCACTCAACCCCTGGGCCACATCCCCAGCCCTTTTTTTTGTATTTTATTAGAGACAGGGTCTCACTGAGTTGCTAAGTGCCTTGCCATTGCTGAGGCTGGCTTTGAACTCTCGAGCCTCCTGCCTCAGCCTCCCAAGTGCTGGGATTACAGGCGTGCGCCACGGTGCCCGGCCTCATTCTCTCAATTCTTAAAATAAATTTCACACAACAGGAGACTTCTGTTGGGTCCATCTCACCAGTTTTCCAGATGGCACGCCAGAAACTTTGGCTCCAGCAATACTTCCAAGGCCAATGGTGAGCCCCCCGTTACACTGATAATTGTCCTTTCCCTTGAGAATTTGTTAATGTTGATGTTAGAAGCTTACTAAGCTGCTCAGGAGATTCTTACCACTTTTCTCCACTCAGTCACTCAATCCCTCCCTCCCTCATTCATTCACTGTTTGACCTAAACCCCTTCCATTTTGTCTATGGCTCCAGGAGGGATGGGGAGACTGTAGAAATTAGGAAGCAGATGTCCATGGACATTGGGTCCCCTTACTGGACCTCAGCTTGGATATTATTTTCCTGTTAGATACTCACTACAGACAGACCTCCAGGTTCAGGCACCCCCTGAATCTCATGGTACATTGTGAGGATGCCCATCTCTCCCAGTCCATCTCCATAAGATGCCACATCTCAGTCTGCTCCCTGCAACCACAGCCAGCAAATGAGCTGCAGCAGGAAGGCTGGCTCTACCTGGGATGGTCTCTGTTGTCTTCAGCCTATTTAAGACACTCAGCACAAATAGTCAAATACAATTCTTTGACTGCCTGGAGTACAAGTGGGGATTAATAAGCAAGTCAGTACTCTGAAAAACCTACTGATATCTGAAAATCTCCCCCAGTGACCTTTTTGCTCATGTAAAATCTGCAGAGCCTTATTTGACCTCTTTCCTCATGAGTAATGGGTGTATTTTTATTGAGGTACTCCTCTGTACAAGGCATTCTATCAGATTCCTTGCATATATTATCTCATTATTTTTTATGACCACTGTGTGTGGACTAAATCTTGTTATCTCCACTTGGCAGGGATGGAGATTGAAGTTCAGAGAACTGTAGTACATTGCCCAAGGTTATATAAGTAGTAGATGGCAACACTGAAATGGAACCCATCTGTAGCCTTGTCCCAAGTATATGGACTTTCTTCTTAAGAAACCACACTATAACAGCATAAAGGACAGTTTCTAATCTCTGCAACACTACTTTCTTAGCCTGTGCAACTCTGTCTAGGCATATTATAAATATCCAGGTTGGAGCCCTCTCGGCCCAGGTGTCCTCCACGCTATCTGCTAATGCGGAGGAGGTCTTCAGCAGTAGGGGGAGGAATGGAAATTAAAAAACAAAACAAAACAAACAACTGGATCAAATGTACTAACAAACAGTACTCCTCAGAAACAGCCATGTTAAGAAAAAAAAAAAAAAAAAAAGCATTTCTCCTAACTTGAAAGATATTCTATGTGGAGTTCCCCCACCTACAATTATTTAATTATCCAATTATTTAATTAATGAACAGTGTCCTTAGTTTCTTTATTCACATGCCTGATTTCAAATTCTCCTTACTTTTTGGTTCTTTACCTTTCATCTTCCCTCCCTAACCAAAGGCTAAGAAATAAGTTTGTTTTTTTTTTTTTTTTTTTTTTTTTTTAATTGCTTGCTCCTTAGCTATTCAAAGACCTAACTCAAAGCTGGGAAGTGATTGCTTAAAAGTAAAGCGCTAATAGAGACACAAGTTTAACAAAATTCAAATGATACAAAGGAGATAAAATAAAAAATCCCATTCCTACCCCTACCCCAAGTCTAAATCACAAGAAACAACTGCTTTTATGTACCAATGTTTTGAATTATTTTGGTGGTTACTAGCATTGCACTAGAAGTATACATTTGCCCACCCCCCATTTTTTTTTTAATCAAATTTTCAACTCTCAGTAGTATCTTGGCTACCCAAGGAAGATGAAGGATTTTTCACATTTCTAACTGTCATTTCCCACACGCCCCCTCCTGCTGAAGGTTGTGCTGCATTTCCTGGGGAGGGAAGGGGGCACTGATGTCTGCCCTCCCATCCCTTTGGAGGCCCCTTCAGTAGTTGCCCTGAGTCTGCCCCCCGCCCACTCCTGTTCTTTACTGGTTGACTCACAGCTTGGCATCTTTTAAAGCTTGTGTCAGTCAGGGGTCCTGTCAGAAAACCAGAGTTTATGCCAGGTAGTTCAATAGAGGGAATTTAATTAGAAGAGTTAATTATAAAGGTCTTGGAACAGCTGACAGAGCACGCAGAAGATTTTTAAAAGCAACTCCGATTTTAGAAGCAGAGCAGGAGATGGTGTTTCCAGAGTTTAGTAGCTTAGGCCCCCTGCTACTGGGTGCTGAGCCTCCAGAGCAGGGCCTCCCTATGGGAGCAAGTCCCCAGAAGGGACTGGAATCATGGAGTAGATGTAGCTGCTGCGGGAGACACTGCCCAAAGTAGAGAAAGAGGGGGAAGAATACCCATGTCTATTCCTTGTTTCATCTGCCAGTCACTTGCTAGGGCCCCCCAATTGGCTGATAAAAAGTCAGTTTGGCAAGGAGTCTGGAAAATATGGATGGTAAGGTTTGGACTTGAGAGACAGAAAGAATAGAGAGAGACAGAGCAGAAGAAAAGATTTGAAAGCCAGAAGGTGATGATGGAGCTGTGGGTTGAACTGTGTCCCCCAAAAGACAAGTTGAAGTTCTCATCCCTAATGCCTCAGAATGTGACATCATGTGGAAACAGGGTCATTGGAGATGTAATTAATTAAGATGAGGTTGTATTCGAGCAGGATGGGCCCTTAATCCAGGAGGAGGGAGACAAAGACAAAATACCAGGAAAGCACCACGTGAACACAGAGACTGGAGTGATGCTTCTGCAAGACAAAGATTGTGGAAGATCCCCACAACACTGGAAGCTGGAGCCAGCCCTGCACAGAGCCCCCCTCAGAGCCTCAGGAGGGGTCAGCCCTGCTCACACCTTGGTCTGGATTTCCAGTGTCCAGAAGTTTGAGAGAATACATACATGCTGTTATAAGCCACCCAGTTTCTGGTACTTTGTTACCATAGCCTTAGGAAACAAATACAGATGGCACCTGTTTCTTCTGGGAAGAAAGCGTTCATCTCTTGCTCTGATTTTATATCAATATGACCCCATGTGTTTGGTTTCAGAAATAAGTGAAAATCTCTGGCCTACTTCACCCAAAACTGTTATGGACTTAGTGTCCCTTGTTTCAGTGTCATTTCAGTGGAAGTCCATGAAGAAGAGCAAGACAACATACACTTGCTCTGCTTCCTAAGGTACGGACCAGGTGAAGTGCTCAGACCATCCTTGCCTTCTCCTGCCAGCAGTGTGGTCTTTCAATCATGTACAAGGTGAACTCTGGGCATAGCAACTACAAAACAGGGTCTGGATAAAGTAAACCATTATATTCCCTTTATTGAAGATGGAAACTGACTTTTTTGCTTATTGATTGATATAACTTGTGAAGTTAGTTGAAATGCTTAGGGCTTATCTATAAAGATACCAATCTTATCTATAAAGAGACTTGGTATAACTTTTCCGTAAGATTTATATTAATATACTTTGTTGTTAATGTTTTTGAGAACAATATTATTTTTATTATTTATTTATTTAGTGGTACTGGGGATTGAACCCAGGGCCTCACACATGCCAGGTGAGTGCTCTACCACTGAGCTCCATCATCATCACAACATTATTTCAATGTCTCTCATAAATAACTAGCATTGGCTAATATCTTCTGCTCCTCCTCACAGCTAATAAAGTTCTTAGTGTTTCTAGAACTTCAAATAGTTCTTTTTAAAAAATCCACAATAATAATAGTAGTAGTAGTAGCAAGCCACATGGTACAAACTGCCAAAGACATAGCTGTTGGCACTGAGAAAAAGTACTTGTTAATTGCCTTCAGACCCCCCAGGTTTAAAGGGGCCATGGAGTCATTCAGCTTCTAGAAACTCATATGTTCTGATCATGGGCACTGAATCAGCTATTTAATAACTGCTTCAGATAAGCTTGTCTGATGGGGAAAAAAAAAATAAAAACAGCTTGCTGATATATGATCTTTGCTCCAGGTGACTAATCCCAAGGATTTAGAGAATATAAAATCATTATTTTGAATGGCATTCTTACATGAGCTGCTGCTAGTCAAGTGCATGGTTTATAAGATTTAAAAGAAGAGTCATCCAGATTCATGCTTTTATCTGTTTTAGATTATTTTTCTCCACCTCCACAGCAGTAAAATAACTTCCAGTGAAATTCTCCCTGTAAAGTTACATTCTGTTTTTTTCCCGCCCCCCAGAAAAAGAAGGAGAAAACAGGGGCTTACTTTAAGGATTTTCTCAGCAGGTCTTCTATATCATGACCCAAGAGGACTCTGCATACATTTGCTCATTTTTCTGGCCCATGTGGTGTGGATTGGGTTTGGTGAGATAATCCTCCTTATTTCTAAGTTTTAAGCTGGCAAAAGTTGCGATTTCATTTGAAGTTGTAATCTTTACAATACTTGTGTGGTTCACGGGAATGGGAGTTATCAACTGGCTTATGCAGTGTCAGGACCTTAAGGCCTGTCATATTTTGCAAGTGAGAGCATTGAGCAAACCTGGCCTCAGGAAGCCTCAGAACAGAGGACTGGTTCCATTGCTGCTGAGATTCCATCCCAGCTCGGAGAGGAGCGGAAGTGCAGCTGCCAGCATGTGTTCCCAGTGGGTTTTTACAGGGGCCTCCGCTCCCAATTCCCAGTTCCTGCTGGAGCACAGGCTTTTAGCTCTAGAGAAGTAGCATCCCTTTGGCAGGGCTCCCGGGTTCTCCCCAAGGCCAGTGCACATGCTGGTGACGGTCACCTGGTCTTTAAGGAGTACTGGGATTCTGTCATTAGATTCTGACTGGGCTCCGGGCTCAGTTCCCCTATGCCACTTTTTCACAGCCTTCTGTGACAAGATGCTTACGGTTGCCCTATCTAAAGTTTCTAAAGTTTCCTTTTTTTTTTTTTTTTTTCTTGGTACCGGGGATTGAACTCAGGGACACTTGACCACTGGGCTACATACCCAGACCTTTTTTTTATTTTATTAGAGACAGGGGGTCTCACTGAGTTGCTAAGTGCCTTGCCATTGCTGAGGCTGGCTTTGAACTCTCGAGCCTCCTGCCTCAGCCTCCCAAGTGCTGGGATTACAGGTATGTGCCACCGTGCCCAGCTTTAAAGCTTCCTTAATTATTCACTCCAGAATGATTGAGAGTGCATATCTCATGTCCTGCTCTTTGCTAATGACTGGTGAGAGCTATGGAGAAACATGTGAGGGTTGGGGTTGTAGCTCAGTGGTAGAGTGCTTGCCTCTCATGCATGAGGCCCTGGGTTCAATCCTCAGCACCACATTGAAAAAAAAAAAAAAGATTAAAAAAAAAAAAGAAAGAAAGAAACATGTGACATGGTCCCTCTGGGAGAAGGGAGTACACTTGTTTGACTAATCAGAAAGCCATTCCTAAATCCCTTTTCTTCTGTTTGCCTCCATTTGGGATACTGGAAAATCCAAATATTTGTTTCCCTAGCCTCTTTTGCTGCTAATGGTGGCCCTGTGACTTAGTTTAAACTATACAGAATTATATCGGGGCCAGCATCTCTGCTATTCCTTTCAGGTCAGAGGAATATATAACTCGTTATTTTAATTTTTCTATTATATTTCATAATCTATACATACTCCATTTATCTAACCATTCCCCAAATTAAAGATCACTAAGTTATTTCCTATTTTTCACAAAACAACAGTGCTGCAATAAACACCCCATTTAAATAAATGTTCCCATTCTTGTGTCCTGGTGTTCTTGTGTCCTGTTTCTTTCTTATAGGACAAAGTCCCAAATGCTGTATAATAAGTCAAATCACATGTGTATTTACATTTTGAAATACATGGACAGAAAACTTTTAAAAATGTAGCAGTTCTTATTCTTAGAAGATTCGTACTAGTGTGTTTATCTCCCTACATCTTTACCAACATTGGAAATTATTTTTTCAAATTTTCCAGTCTAATGAATGAAAATAGGTCATTATGATTACCTTTCATTTCCCTAAATCCTAATAAGCTTATTTATCTCCTTATAGATGTATTGGCCATTTGGACATCTTTCTCTATGAAGTGCCTGTTTATATTTTATTGCCCACTTTAAAGATATTTTTGTAGGGACTTGTTGCATGTTAGAGATGTCACCTTTTATCTGTCCTATGTATAAAAATAATTTTTCCACCCTACTGTTGGTCATATGAATGGCAAATGACATAAACAATTTTAAAAAACAATTTATATGATCAAAGGTGTCTTTATTTTCTAGCTTATGTGTCTACTGTCTTTTTCTGTCCAAGGAACTTAATTTTTTTAACATAGTTCAACATTTTAGGGGCATATTCCTTTGGGAACCTGAGACACCAGACGTCTCAACCTTAAGGAGGTTGTGGGCAGCAAAGAGCACTTGCAAGAAAGTTAATTGTAGCTGGGGAATAGTACAGAGTGCATGACGACTAAGAGCTTTAGAGTCAGATGGTCTGGATATTTGATTTACTTCCTGGGTGGGAGTCCTGGGTGAATAACCAAGGAGACTTTAGGCAAGTTTATTTACTAAAGGTTTGTATCTCCCCAAATCATGTAATGCCCACAGTAACTACATTTAAAGAAAGGTCCTTCAAGGAAGTAATTAAAGTTAAATGAAGTTGGCCCTGTATGGCAGGATTAGTTTCCGTTTAAGAAGAGACACCAGAGATCTAGTGCACACTCTCTTTCTCTCAGCACACGTGGAGGTAAGGCACTTGAGCAAGCTGGTAGCACCGACAAGCTTAGAGAAAAGGCCTCAGAATGAACCTGAATTTGCTAGCACCTTGACTTCCAGCCTCAGAACTGTGAGAAAATAAATGTCTGTCGTTGAAGCCACCCAGTCTGTGGCATTTCGTTACGGTGGCTGGGGCAGACTAACACAACATCTGATCAAGTGCTGATATCTGGAGTCACACTCTTGCGCTACAGGAACAATTGAAGATATTTTAATCCAAGTTTTTATTGGCAATGCTGGGAATCAAACCCAGGGCCTTGTGCATGCAAGGCAAGCACTGTACCACTTTGCTATGTCCATGACCCACTTTTCTACCTATTCTGAGATACACATTTCATAAGCCTATGCACAGTCACCAACTGTGCAATAGTGCACCAGAGCTTCTTGCTTCTAACTATAACTTAGTACTCATTGATCAACCATTACCCATCCTTTCTTCCTATTCTCCCTATTCCCTGGAAACCATCATTCTATTTTCAAGTCCTATGAAATCAACATTGTTATATTCCACATATGAGTGACATCATGCAGTACTTGTCTTCTGTGCCTCACTTTTTTCAATTAACATAATGAATTACTGTTCATCCATGTTATTGGAAATGACAGGATTTCATTTTTGTGGTGAAATAGTACTCTGCTGGGTGTATAACTACATCTTTATCCATTTGTCAGCTGATGGACAGGGGTTATTTCCATTTCTTGGCTATTGTGAATGGTGCTACAATTAATGTGTTTCAGGATAGGATTCTTATTTCTCCGTTCTTCCCAAACCAAGGTGGCCCTTGTCTCCAAGGACAGCATCACTGGAGCTGGAGAGCTGGAGAGGGATTAAGGAAGACTGTTACCTCCTGTTATGGTTTGGATGTGAGGTGTCCCCAAAAGCTTATGTGTGAAATAGTTTTAGAATTTTCAAAGGTGAAATGATTAGATTTAAAGAGAAGTATAAACTAATCCATGGACTAACCCCCTGATCTGGATTAACTGGGTGGTAACGTAGGCCGGTAGGCTGTGACTGGTAGATCACAGGCGGCATGACTTTGGGGGTTATATTTTGTCCCTGGTAAGTAGAGCGCTCTCTCTCATTCCTGATTGTTGTGTCCTGAGCTGCTTTCCTCCACCACACCCTTCTGCCATCAAGTTCCACCTCACCTTGGACATGAGGCTAAGGAGTTGGCCAACCATGGACTGAACCTCTGAAACTGTGAGCCAAATAAACTTTTCCTTCTCTACATTGTTCTTATCAGGGCTTTTGGTCACAGCTGCTCAGCTCCGGAAATACCTCCCCATGCAGCAGGCTGCTGGGTCTCTGTTACACCAAGCATGAAAGAATCAGATTTAGAAGCCACATGCCCAAATAAACCAAGTCCCCAAGAAGCGGTAACACACAGGAAGTTATAGATCTCAATTTTCATCCATATTCATGAAAGCTCACTTCTACCCTCTTCACAGAAAGATGGCTTGACTTTTCAGTTACTTGATCTCCTTGTTTGGGGTACTGTTGATGGACCATATACAAACAGCAGCCAGGTCATGTGAAACATACGGGCTCTGACTCAGAGCCTGCCCATGATAGCAACCCCTTATCTACAGCACACACCCAGGGAGTAAGTCAGACTTGCAGGAAGTCAGACCGCTATCTCTGGTGACAATCCTGGAAGCTAAGCCATAACCCTGTAACTATCAGCCCCAAATGACCAGGACTTGATTAATAATTCATAGTTTCCCTAATCTTTCTTTCTGCTTTCAATTTAGGACCAAAGCAAGTCAAGTATGTACCTCTAGCCAATCACATAAGATGTCAGGCTCCTAGTAAGCCCAACTCCAGCTCCCCCAAGCCAACAGCCTCCAATCACTACACACCTGAAACCTTCCTGAAAGCTTTCCTACTCCTCTGTCTGCCTTTGAGTTTCTGTCAAACTGCAAGTGGTGGTGGTCAATTCTTGCTGGCAAATTTGTCTTCACTCACGTCTATGCTTTCTTTTGATCTATTCCTTACGCAGTTGAGATTCTCTGAAACATCTTCTCATGTTTATGATGAAGATGTAATTTTTGTTAGTGATTTTAAATTGTTAAGGGTCACAGCATGCGATGTAAAGGAAAATACTAAATTTCTGTGACAATAGACGGTAATCCTTAGCAGGAGGAAGTGTTACACATAAACCTTAAAAAGAGAAAATTCCTCCCTTCTTTTGGTGAAGGTGAACTTTGAATGTAGTGCACAGGGTTCCGGTTCCTGCAGGGATTGTTCTAGGCCAGTGAATTGCATCCAGGGCCACTGGCCACCTGTTCCTGTACCATACCCCCCACCACCACTGTGTCACTTTTTCCAAAGTAATGACTTAGCCCTGTGTGCCTGAGTTCCTAGATCAGACCACTGGCAGCCTGTAGCTCCCTGTCTTCACGGTGTCTTTGTTCATTAATGCACTGATTGTCTGGCCTCCTGGGTGTCCCCTCAGGGACTGGGCACACAGTCTAGGTGCTTGTTTTGCTCAAGCCAGTGAAAGAGGCATGAGGAACACTTCAAAGGACTCTTTCAAACTGCTGATCTTGGCAGTTCTGCTGTTTTGTGAGACAACAGAACAGTGGGAAGGAGGAGGATTTCATTCCCTAGGAGCTTTTCTGCTCAGCTCTGGAAACAAGAGTAACAAAGTGCATTTTGGGGAGAATCATTTGAATCAGGTCCTTATCTGCCTTGCTTGGAATAAGGTTTCATTAAAAAAAAAAAAAAAAAAAAAAATCGACCAAAAAATTCTCCACTGAATTCAGACTGACTCAACATTCATTTCCTTCTGATTTGTTTCTCATCAATATAAATAAACAATTGTCTCCTTAAATTTCAGTATTGCTAATAATTAAAAATTCACTTCAGTGAATTCAGAAACGGCGGGATGTCTAATTTAACCCTATAATCTACTTCACTGACAGACTTTAAATAATTTAATGGAAAATGAAGCTCTGAGCTGCCACCTGTTGTTCAATAGTTTGTTCCTTTTGTGGGTCAGGAGGGAGGTGGACTTCTTAGTGTTTACCCTGGCTTAACTCTGCAGATAACAGAGGTTAACAAAGGCTCAATGAAGCACTGTGTTTTGATTCATCAGCAGTTTTCCAGGAGGATATTGCCAATAGCTAAGCCACTTAAAATAACAAAGACTTAGGAAGAGAGGAGTCCATGGGCACAATTTATCCTTGTCCATCTTTAGATACCGGTCAGGCAGCTACTATGGACTGGAGACAGTTGCGTCTACTTGTTTGTTTGTCTGTTTGTTTTATAAGCAACTTAATTCTAAAACAAAATCTTACTTGGAATCCTACTACATAACAAATCAAATTGAATCTTCTGGTTAAAACATAATTGGATGGGGGCTGGGTTGGGGCTGGCATGGGGAAGTTATTCCAACAGGCCTTCTCACTACTCTTTGCAATGTCTACTTGGAGATGTTTTGGAGCTGTTTGCAATCAAGTGTAAACCTCTTTCCTAGGGGCTCCAGTCTTACTGTCTGGATTGGTTTGCTCAATATTTTCAGTGACCAATACTCTCTTTCCTCTTTCACATGCTACTGTTTGGGCTGTTCCTTCTCAAGAAGATCCTGGTCTCTCTCCTAATTTAAATCACTTAGCTCAGGGTCCAGCTTACCCTCAAGGATTGCTGTATCCTCAGAATTGTTACAGCCCTCATTATCAGAGCCACAGAATTTAGACATTTCTACTGTAGGGAGATACTGTACTCCTGGTTTGGCTAGAATTTCTCTTGCCTCTCTGGACATTCTTTCTTCCAGATAAGGACTCTGTTAGAACTTTTCTTCCGTCTTGTTTGGTGCTGCGAGGGATAGGCAAGTTATGAATATTTGCTGTCATGTCCACTCTGGAAATGTGAAGACTGCCATTTGGTTGGTGGTTCTGTGATAGATCATCCTGCGTTCCTGGTTTAATATCTTTGTCTTGAAGCCCACATGACCTCCACCTAACACGGGCCTATTTCAGATTGCTGGCAGCCCTCTGGAACCAGGTGTCTGACCTTATTTCCACAGCTATGTCACGGGATGTTGGCTCCTCATATCTTATTAGTATTAATGATGCCCCCCAAACTCACCATACATATATTTTAATTGCCCTACATCCTCCATCCCTCATCACTGAGCTGGCCAGGCCCAGGCGTGCCAGCCTGTATTCCATCAAGTTTTGCTTCAGTGGGGCAGACTGGCTGGGTTCCAGAACCACACTTCAGTAGGATTAATGTGGCTATAAGAGGCGCCAACTGAGAGTGTGTCTTTTCCCTGATATGCACTGAGCTGTCAGTGACACAACTGGCCTATTGCAAGGTGGCACCCAGAATATCTAGGCAGGCTCTCAACATGTAATTGGAGGATTTAGAATTAGTATGTTACTCTTGATTCAGCCTGATTACTTCTCCCAGAAACAGCTATTTCCAGGTATCTCCGACTGAAAGAGGTTTCTGGGCAAAGTGATTTCCCCTATCCCCAGGAAAATCAAAGAAGTTTTATCTTTTCCTTCTCTGGGATAACTCAGTCACTCCTTTTGCTCAAGTATTTTATTTTTGACTCTTGGGGTTGTTATAGTGATAACAATGCTGGCCTTGTAGAGTTGCTATGAAGATTTAAAAAGGCACCAACTTTGTTTATATTTTATGCATGCTCTTCAATAAGCACCTATTCCAAGGTTTTTAAATGCATATTATGCATGTTCTTCAAGCCTATTATGAGGTAATTGGGGGATAAAGCAATGAAGGAAACAACTAAGAAAACAACAAGAAGCCTGCCTTCTTCAGAAGACCCAGACTTTAGGAAATCCACCTCCAAGTTCTAGGACCACAAACTGACTCTTCATTACAGCCTTCAGATCCATTTTGTAACTTGGCACATCTGGAGTGGAGGTGCATGGTCTCTGAACTTGCAAAGATGTGAAGGCTTAATGGCTAAAGGCCCAAATGCATGCATCTCCAACTTGGGAGGAGTTTTCAGTCCATTTTAAGGGGAACTCTATAATTTTCTTGTATTACATTTTCTGTCATCAGCTGCACATCTCCTCATCAAAGGACAAGTCTTACCCCATCTTT
Source organism: Tamias sibiricus (assembly GCA_025594165.1). Taxonomy (NCBI): domain Eukaryota; kingdom Metazoa; phylum Chordata; class Mammalia; order Rodentia; family Sciuridae; genus Tamias; species Tamias sibiricus. The sequence continues at coordinate 133,826,138 of CM046666.1, read as the reverse complement.
TAAAAAAATTTTTATTTATTTATTTAATTTAGTTTCTTATACATGCTTTTAGAGTGCAATTCCTTTCATATTACATATAAAGAGCACAGTTTTCCAAGTCATTGGTTTTACACAAAGTATTTTCATACCATTTGAGTTATTATACATGCACTTAGTGTACTGATGTCAAACTCCTTCTGCCATTGTTTCTATCCCCTTGCCCCTTTCCCTCCCCTCCTCCCTTTTTTCTGTTTAACATTCCTTCGTTCCTCTCCTCCCCCCTCCCTTGACACTATAATTCAGTATCATCCTAGCAAAGGAATTAATCGACCTTTGGTTTTCTGGGATTGGCTGACTTCACTTGGCATTATTTTCTCCAACTCCATCCATTTACCTGCAGATGCCATGATTTTATTCTCTTTTAGTGCTGAGTAGTGTTCCATTCTGTATATGTGTCAAAGTTTCCCTATCCATTCATCTATTGAGGGGCATCGGGGTTATTTCCACAATCTAGCTATTGTGAATTGTGCTGCTATAAACACTGATTGGCTGTGTCCCTGTAGTATGCTGTTTTTAAGTCCTTTGGGTATAGACCGAGGAGTGGAATAGCTGGGTCAAATGGTGGTTCCATTCCAAGATTTCCTAGGAATCTCCATACTGCTTTCCAAATTAGCTGCACCAATTTGTAGCCCCACCAGCAATGTAAGAGTGTGCCCTTTTCCCCACATCCTCGCCAGCATTTATTGTTGTTTGTGGTTTTGATAGCTGCCATTCTGACTGGCATGATATGAAATCTTAGAATAGTTTTGATTTGCATTTCTCTAATTTCTAGAGATGTTGAACATTTTTTTAATATATTTGTTGATTGATTATATATCTTCTTCTGAGAAGTGTCTATTCAGTTTCTTAGCCCATTTATTGGTTGGGTTGTTTGTTTTTTTGGTGTAAAGGTTTTTGAGAGCTTTATATATCCTTGAAGTTAATGTTCTGTCTGATGTGCATGTGGTAAAGATTTGTTCCCATTCTGTAGGTTCTCTGTTCACCTCACTGATTATTTCTTTTGCTGAGAAGAAGCTTTTTAGTTTGAATCCATCCCATTTATTAATGGTTGGTTTTAGTTCTTGTGCTATAGAGGTCTTATTGAGGAAGTTGGGGACTAATCCAACATGTTGGAGATTTGGGCCTATTTTTTCCTCTATTAGGTTCAAGGTCTCTGGTTTAATTCCTAGGTCCTTGATCCACTTTGAGTTGAGTCTTGTGCATGGAGAGAGATAGAGGTTTAATTTCATTTTACTACATAAGGATTACCAGTTTTCCCAGCATGATTTGTTGAAGAGGCTGTCTTTTCTCCAATGTATGTTTTTGGCACCTTTGTCTAATATAAGATAACTGTGGGTTAGTCTCTGTGTCTTCTATTCTGTACCATTGGTCTACTGGTCTATTTTGGTGCCAATACCATGCTGTTTTAGTTACTATTGCTTTGTAATACAATTTAAGGTCTGGAATAGTAATGCCACCAGCTTCGTTCTTCTTGCTAAGAATTGCTTGGGCTATTCTGGGTCTCTTATTTTTCCAGATGAATTTCATGATTTCTTTTTCTATTTCTATGAGGAATGACATTAGGATTTTGATTGGGATTGCATTGAAATTGTATAGTGCTTTTGGTTGAATAGTCATTTTGACAATATTAATTCTACCTATCCATGAACAAGGTAAATCTTTCCATCTTCTAAGATCTTCTTTAATTTCTTTCTTTAGTGTGCTATAGTTTTCATTGTACAGATCTTTCACTTCTTTTGTTAGGTTGATTCTCAAGTATTTAATGTTTTTTGATGTTATAGTAAATGGGATGGGTTTCCTAGTTTCTCTTTCTGAGGATTTGTTGCTGATGTACAGAAATGCCTTAGATTTATGGGTATTGATTTTATATCCAGCCACTTTGCTGAATTCGTTTATTAGATCTAGGAGATTTTTGGTGGAGTCTTTTTTTTTTTTTTTTTTTTTGGATCTTTTATGTATAGAATCATATCATCTGCAAATAGTGATAGTTTGAGTTCTTCTTTTCCTATCTGTATCCCTTTTATTTCTTTTGTCTAATTGCACTGGCTAGGGTTTCAAGAACTATGTTAAATAATAGTGGCGAAAGAGGACATCCCTGTCTTGTTCCAGTTTTTAGAGGGAATGCTTTCAGCTTTTCTCCATTTAGGATGATGTTGGCCTGGGGCTTAGCATAGATGGCCTTTATGATGTTGAGGTATGTTCCTGTTATCCCTATTTTTTTTTTTAGCGTTTTGAATATGAAGGGGTGCTGTATCTTGTCAAATGCTTTCTCTGCATCAATTGAGATGATCATATGATTTTTATCTTTGAGTCTATTGATGTGGTGAATTACATTTATTGATTTCCTTATGTTGAACCAACCTTGCATTCCTGGAATGAACCCCACTTGATTGTGATGTACTATTTTTTTGATGTGTTTTTTTGTATTCAATTTGCCAGAATTTTATTGAGGATTTTTGCATCTATATTCATTAGTGATATTGGTCTGAAGTTTTCTTTCTTTGATTTGTCTCTGCCTGGTTTTGGAATCAGGGTGATATTGGCCTCATAGAATGAGTCTGGAAGGGTTCCCTCTTTTTATTCTTCTCAGCAGCACATGGATAATTCTCTAAAACAGATCACATATTATGCCATAAAGCAACTCTAAGAAAATATAAAAAAGTAAAGATACTACCCTGCATACTACCAGATCATAATGGAATGAAACTAGAAATCAATGATAAAATAAGAAACAAAACCTACTCCAACACCTGGAGACTAAATAATATGCTATTGAATGAACAATGGGTTGCAGAAGATATCAAAAAGGAAATTAAAAAATTCTTAGAGGTAAATGAGAACACCGATACAACATATTGAAATCTCTGGGACACTATGAAGGCAGTACTAAGAGGAAAATTCATTGCATGGAGTTCATTCCTTCAAAGAAGAAAAGGTCAACAAATAAATGAATTAACATTACACCTCAAAGCCCTAGAAAAAGAAGAACAAATTAACCCCCAAAGCAGTAGAAGACAGGAAATAATTAAAACCAGAGCCAAAATCAATGAAATTGACACAAAAAACACAATTGAAAAAATCAACAGAACCAAAAGTTGGTTCTTTGAAAAAATAAATAAAATTAATAAACCATTAGCTATGCTAACTAAGAAAAGGAGAGAAAAAACTCAAATTACCAATATATGTGATGAAAAAGGAAACATCACGATGGACACTACAGAAATACAGAAGATAATTAGAAATTATTTTGAAAATCTATACTCCAACAAAATAGAAAATAATAAAGACATTGACAAATTTCTAGAAATATACAATATGCCCAAACTAAATCAGGATGATATACACAACTTAAATAGATTAATTTCAAGCAAAGAAATAGAGGATACCATCAAAAACCTACCAACCAAGAAAGGCCCAGGTCCAGATGGATACACAACCAAATTCTACAAGACCTTTAAAGAAGAACTAACACCAATACTTCTCAAACTATTACCCCATCTTTTAGTAGTATTCAAGCCTTTGAATTGTTCAGCTTTCATGAAATCCCTTGCACAGCAGGCATCTGTCACTCTGAGCTACATTGAAATCTAAGTCTGCCCAGGAATCAGGTGGTAGACTAGGGCTATATTCAACAATTCAAAATAAAATGTGTTTTGGAGTTTGTGTATTTTTAAGCTCATCTTTCACCTTTTATGACTTGGTGAATCCTACCCTCTGGTAATGAATGTGGACACAGGTAATCAAATTACTGTCTGGATCTTCAGGAAGTTTATGGCAAGACAGTGTAGTCTCTCACTTGCTTTGCAAAGGGGGTTACCATTAAATTTCCTGGGATTTGACTTGAACCATTTGAACATTTTTTTTTTTTTCATCTTAGGTCTGAAATGAAACCTCCTGGGTAGTGAAGGACTGAAACCTTGGTAGGCAGCAGTGTGGAGTCAAATGGCCCCCTTCTCTGGCCCACAGGTGAGGGGGGTTTGCTGCTCGAGTAGATAAGATTCAACATAGTTAGCCATTGTCAACGTGTCCTGGTGTAAATGCAATGCCCTCCTTTGCCATCCCATAGGAAAATTGGATCTCATGACACTGACTGTCAGGGATTAAAGCATCCTTTCTCATAAAGGGCTCTTAGACATTGGTCTTTACAGGTACCCACTGCAGGACCGACTTAGGGATATCATCCAATGTTCACTTTAAACATTTATAGGTTGATATATTTATCAGTGCATGTCTTATTTTAGATGTAAATTTATACACACACAGAAAATGGGGCACATCTGCAGGAAATAAGTTTTACCACTTGATAGTATAGCATTACCTTAGATTAGAGGGTGGCTAGGAATGGCTCTGCTCTAGTCACTTTTTGCACTTGGCTTTATTGTCCTTTTGGCTGTTAATTTACCCCCACGTGACCACCATTACAATAAATATATAGAATATTTACGTCACTGATTTCTTGTTTCTCCCTGCCTAGATACCCACTGATCAGCTTTCTGTCACTACAGATTAGTCTAAAAGTTTCTTATATATGGCCACATACAGTATGCATTCTTTTCATACCTGGGTCTTTCATTTGGCATAATATATTTAAAGTATTTTTATTGAAGTATAATTTACAGCATAATTCACTAATTTTAAGGGTACAGTTTGACAACTTAATAAATGTGTGCAAGTATATAATCATTGGTAAAACAGAACATTTTTATGGCTTCCTCTCAAAATCCTCTCATTCTGCTTTGCAGTCAATCCCTAATCTTCCATGCCATGCCCAACCTGCAGTTAATCTCACCATATTCTATTTTTCAGATGTTGTTACAGCAGGTGTTGATTTTTAATTTCTACAAGTTCCATTTGTATCTTTTTTTCATATCAACTATTTCTTTTATCATCACATTTCTGTTTTTCTTTTATGTCTTTGAAGTTGTTTATAAGATTTTAAACTTTTAATCTTTTAGCCTCATTAAGGTCCTTGTCTATCAATTCCATTATTTCTGCCATTTCTGAATCTATTCCCATTGAGTATATCAATATCTTTTCTCTTCATGCTTAGTGAATTTTGATTGGATGTTGAGCATTGCAAATTTTATGTTGTTGAGTTCTCATTCTACTGTATTTATTTTATGAATTTTTGTTTTTGGGTAAGCAGTTAAGTTACTTGGGGTGGTTTTATCTTTTCAAGATTTTCTTTTAAATTTATTATCGTGGCCCACAGTAGCCTTTACTTAGGATATTATGATTCTTGACAACTCATAATTTTTTCTAATTTGTTCTAATTAGTTATACATGACAGTAGGATGCATTTATGCACTTTGATATGTCAACATAGATGGGATATAATTTCTCATTTTTCTAAGTGTACATGTTGCAGAATCATATTGGTCAATTTCAAGTAATGAAATAGAAAATGCTATCAAAAGCCTACCAACCAAGAGAAGCCTGGGACCAGATGGATTCTCAGCCGAGTTCTACAAGACATTCAAAGAAGAATTAACACCAATACTTCTCAAAGTATTCCATGAAATAGAAAAGGAGGAAACCCTTCCAAACTCATTCTACGAGGCTAATATCACCCTGATACCAAAACCAGACAAATACACATCAAAGAAAGAAAACTTCAGACCAATATCCCTGATGAACATAGATGCAAAAATTCTCAATAAAATTCTGGCAAATCATATACAAAAACATATTAAAAAGATAGTGCACCATGATCAAGTGGGATTCATCCCAGGGATGCAGGGTTGGTTCAACATATGGAAATCAATAAATGTAATTCATCATATTAATAGACTTAAAAAGAAGAATCATATGATCATCTCAATAGATGCATTAAAAAGCATTTGACAAAATACAGCACACCTTCACGTTCAAAACACTAGAAAAACTAGGGATAGTAGGACCATACCTCAACATTGTAAAAGCTATATGTGCTAAATCCAAGGCCAACATCATTCTAAATGGAGAAAAGTTGAAAGTATTCCCACTAAAAACTGGAAAAAGACAAGGATGTCCTCTTTCACCACTTCTATTCAACATCATCCTTGAAACTCTAGGCAGAGCAATTAGACAAAAGAAAGAAATTAAAGGGATACAAATAGGTAAAGAAGAACTCAAACTATCATTATTTACTGATAACATGATTCTATATCTAGAAGGTCCAAAATATTCCATCAGAAAACTTCTAGAACTAATAAATAAATTCAGCAAAGTAGCAGGATATAAAATCAACACCCATAAATCCAACACATTCCCATATATCAGCAATAAATCCACTGAAAAAGAAATTAGGAAAACTACTCCATTCACAATAGCCTAAAAAAAAAAAAAAAAAAAAAAAAAAAAAGGAAAAAAGAAAAAAAAATACCTGGGAATCAATCTAACAAAAGAAGTGAAAGACCTCTTCAATGAAAACTCATAATTATTTTTGCCTTGCTTTGAAGACTTACTTTTAGAAAAATATTAAAAATGTCAAAAATTGTCTTATTTTTAATAACATACTTCCATTTCTTAGTCTTCATTTTTGATGTAGAAATAATTTTCTTTATAATATCATTCCTTTCCCCTCCTGAAGAACTTCCTTTAACATTTTTTTGCAGGTTTTTTTGGTGGGGAAAAGGTTGCTGAAGATTGAACCCAGGGCCTTCCACATTCTAGGCAAGGGATCCACCACAGAGCTACATCCCCAACACTCCCACCCCTTAGCATTTCTTAGTAAGTGGATCTCTTAGGTTTGTTTGATATCATATTTTGAAAGATATCTTCTTTGAATATAGAAATCTAGAATGAGAGGTTTTTTTCTTTCAGTACTAAGAAGATGTGGTTCTATTCTCTTTCAGTTTGCATTGTTTCTGGCAAAAGTCTACTGTTTTAATTCTTCCTTCCTCTACTCAATGTGTATTTCCTTCTCCAGATACTTTTAACATTCATTCTTTACCACTGGTTTGGAGCAGTTCAGTTATGATGGTGTTGTAGTTTTCTTTATGTTTCTTGTGCTTGGGATGCTGAGATTCATACCTTTCATTAGATTTGGAGCATTGTTAGTCCTTTTGTCCTTTAAACTTTAAAAATATCCATTCCTCTTTATCTGGTGCCTTGTTCATAGAAAATGTATATGTCCCATAGATTGCTGTCACTCTGCATTTTCCCCCCCTGTGTGTTCTCCATTTTGGATACTTGATATTGCTATGCTTAAGTTTAATGAACTTTTCTTCTGTATATTTTTTATCCCAACCAGTTATAGTTTTTTTCATTCATATATAATATTTTTTCACCTTTGGAATTTCCATTTGTGTCTTTTTTCATTCCTTCTATTTCTCATTTTATCATATTCATGCTTTCCTTATATCATGACCATAATTAAAATATTTTTAGTAGTAGTTTTTAAACCCTTGACTGTGAATTCCATTTTTTCCCCACCCTTAGGTTTCTTTCCATAGACTAATGATTTTTTCTTCTTGTGGATTATATTTTCTTTCTTCTTTGCATGCCTGGTAACTTTTGACCAAATACCAGACATTATGAATTTTATGTTGTTAAGGGATTGTGTCATATTCCTTTAATGAACCTCAAACTTTTTATGGCAGGCAGCTAAGTTACTTTCAGCTTGGTTAAATCCCTTTGTGTTTTATTTTTAAACTCTTTCAGGACAGGGCTAACTTAGTCTTGATTCTAAGTCAGTCCTATTTTTAAGGCGTGGCTCTGCTGGGATATTTATGATATGTTCCATATTCAGTGAGATTGTCTCTCTACTTTAGCCCACAAGAATTGAGCATTACCAAGCCAGTGTGAACTCTGGGTATTGTCTGTACCGTTCTTTGGTGATTGTTCTTTTTCCTTGCATTGTGGATTTTCACTTTACACATGCATAGACATGCAAAGACTTCAGAGGACCTATATGCAGATTTCTGGAGTTCTTACTCTGCATGATTCCTTCCTGTCAGCTACTTCCCCCACAAAGTTGTTTTGGACTCCTAAACTCATATCTTTGTTTCCTCAACTCAGCAAGATTGTTGGACTCTCTTTGCATCTCACCATCTCACACTGAAGTCCGGAAAGTTCTTCCCGGCAGAAATCTTGTCAATGGGCTTTGCTCATTTGTTTTTCTTTTTGCAGGAAGGATGATCCTGCACATCTTGTTATATACAATGTCTGAGAATTGTTGTTTCCTGTAATTTGTTCAGTTTCCTAGTTGTTTATGATGGGATGGAAGTTCTGGATCCTCACAACGTAGCTTTATTTTAAAAGCACATGTTAAAATAAGCATCAAGAGGGTTTTTAATTCAGTTTGTGATCAATGTCTTTAATGATGATATGAATTGGATTTCCAAAGCAGGATCTTATTTGCACTTAATAGAAATAAGATCATTGCTGTTTATGGATTAACACATACAATCATTGAGGCTGTAATTCAGTGGTTACTAGTCCCCTCAGATACAATATATTCTGCACTTTGATAGGAATAATAATAGTTTCAGCATTAATATGGAAAATGCATTTGCTTGATATTCCAACAATACATCTAAAGCACCCAGAACAGAAAAACAGGACAGGTTTTAGTCATAATTAAAATCTAATTGAAGAGATTGGTATTTCTGTTCTTCTTTTGACATTTTTGCTTTTACATACTTTCTTTGCTTGCTTTATATGACTTACCCATATGAATAGTCTCCACCAAAGGATCAAGGTGACCATGTCCCAACCATGAATAATCACCCACATAACCAGTGTCTAAAAATAAACTATGCTATAGTTAAAGAAATCAGGCAGTGAGAGTAACTAGAGATAATATCGAGTCAGCACTGAGTTCAGACACCTTTGGTCTTTCAGACTTCCTACCAATGCTCATGGCTCCCACTTTAGAACACCTGGAATGGCCCACTGAGAGAAGGGTCTGCAATGGCTGGAGTCACCTTGCCACCCACCTTGAGGGGTAGAAAGGACTTTACCATCACTCCCTGCATTCATTTTCTATAGAGTTAGTGATCTTTTGATATCTGATGATTGTTGCTGCAGTCATTGTTTTCTAGACAGAAAAGGCAATTTGTTCCTGGTTTCTCATATCCAGGGTGCATTTTCATAAAAATTATTCCCAAATAAGGGTGAGGTAGAGTTGAAAACAAATTATTGTGCTCCAGTCTGTGTACAGTAGAGGCTAACTTGGCTTTTGGGTTAGGTGAAGAATTTGGTTTCTGAGACAATATGAGCTTCAAACTTCAGGGGGCCTTGTTATCCTCAAATTCATTAGAGGAGTCCCTATGATTATGAGGCTGCAGGATGCGTAGGGAAGCCAACATCAGAGGCAAGCAAAACCATTAAAGCCTGAAAATATTCACTAATGATGTGACCACTTGGGAAATTAGTCCTTAGACAAACAACCTTCCTGGATCAATGCTAGAGTATTTCTCAGCTCATAATGTCAAGGCCTTTTGTGGCTTGTCTCTTGCTGGTGGTCAGATATTGTTAACATTCAACAATAAAATTCAAAAGAGTCAGGAATTCATAAAATTGATGAAAGCATTGTAGGAATCACACATGAAGTCTGACCAATGAGTCTGGCAGAGTTAACCTGAAGAACAATTGAAGGAATGAATTTTGTAAAGTTAAGTCCAGGATATATCCCTCAGCAGAAAGTGATCTGACTATCAAAGGATTAAGGGAAGAACTGGAAAAACTAATGATGTCCTAGATTTTATTTTTCTAATTACTTTTTTTATGACCCTACTGAAAAAGCCAAACATGAATTTAAACTAAACTATGTCTTATTAGACTGTCCTACAATTTATTTGAAAAAAATAAAAATTCCCCCCTCAAAAACATTCATGCTATTTATCTTTTGAAAGTTAAGGAATAATTACAATATAGCCTAGATTTTATTAAACATAAATTTATCTTTCTTAAATTTCAATTTTATCAAGATGAATTTTCTATCAAATTTTTCATATTTAGTATGGCATTTTATTCCGTTTTGATTTATTTCAGCTGACATTTTTATTGATGAGTAAAAAATGTATATATTTATGGTATAAAACATTATGTTTTTGATATTTAGATATATTGTAGAATGGCTGACTGAAGCTATTTAGTATACATTATCTCATATACCTATCAAATTTTTTTGTGGCAAGAACTCTTAAAATCTCTTCCCTAAACAATTTTCAAGAATGCAATATATTGTTACTATATTTGGATCATTAATCAATTGTGTTAATGTATTTTTTACAAAATAAATTTTGCAGGACCAAAAAGATATGCCATCATGTAATTTTTTGTGGCATGAGACTTTTGAGATGAGTATCAATGTATCTAAGGGCTCTCTAAATGCACATTACCCATAACAGACCAGCTGAATGATGAACTCTAGTTATAACCTTGCTTCTGGCCCAACAGCTCTTTCAGCCTCTCTTTATGACAAGGAAAAAAGTAGTCTACAAATCCTAGAACCCAGAAGGTCTTCCTGCTGTAGCCTGTATTCTAGTCCCATCTCTCCCTTCTCCCTCCCAGGCATGCCTCACCTCTTCATTCTGGTTTCCTTTCTTCAAAGAGTGCAATCTCTTTCCTGGCCCTAAGGCACTCTGGTAGCAACCATAATCATTCTGATAATTGTTGGGATGTGTCCTTTAGCTTTAGATATTGACAACCAGATGTGAATTACCCATGCTGCCATCTTGGGTAACAATGAATGCACACATTTTAAAAATTTTATTTCTCCAGGGACAAGCTGAAGATACCATTTTCTTCTTTTAGTAGGATGTTTTTAATTCATGCCCTTGATCTCCTCTACCCTACTCCTACAATTATTTAAGTATCTTGGAGACGTTTTCAGCCCAAAGGGTCAATTTTGCCCTAAATGCCATCAGATAAAGAACTGAAAAGTCTGATGAGTTAGCTAATGGGCCCCAGTTTGTGAATGCTGCTATGGTTCAGATGTCCCCTGCAAAATTTATGTAAAAATTTGCCGGGCACAGTGGCACATGCCTATAATCCCAGAGGCTTTGGATGTTGAGTTCAAGGCCAGCCTCAGCAAAAGCAAGGCACTAAGCAACTCAGGCACTAAAGACCCTGTCTCTAAATTTAAAAAAAAAAAAAAAATAGGGATGGGGATGTAATTTAGTGGCTGAGTGTCCCTGAGTTCAATCCTCAATATCCCCCCCCCAAAATGTGGAAATTTAATTCCTACTGTGATATTAAAAGGTGGGGCCCTTAAAAGGAGATTTGGTCATGAGGGCTATGCTTCCACATATGAATTCTTGTTGCTTTCTCATGAGTAGGTTAGTTATCAAAAGAGTGGGCTTGTTTTAAGTTCAGCTACTTCCTACTACTCTCTTTTATCTCACTTGCCCTTCCACCACGTTATCCAAGATGGCCATTGTCATGAGATAAAGCTGCTTGATCTTGTATTTCCCAGCCTTCAGAACTCTGAGAAATAAATTTCCTTCTAAAAATAGTTTACTCACTCTGGAATATTCTGTTATGGGAGGAAAAAATGGACTAAGACAGTTGCCATGGTTCATTTTCTGCTCTGTGGTTGTTCATAATGACTCTGTGTAGTCCAATGTATCTTTGTTCAGTTTTTTAAGGTTGTCCTTGCTCATCTATATCTGCCAGGACTGAATAGCACCATTGGCATAGATTTTTTTTTTTAAAGTTTATTCTCATGTGCCCAACCAAATGATCAGAGAATGATATCTCTGAAAGAAATGCTATGCCTGGGGGTGGGGGGTGCGAGGGGATTCCATTTTCTGCCATATGCTGTGCCAGAATGCCATTTCTGTCCCCTCTGCCTCATTTCTCTATCCCCTGGGTTCTGGAGTTGAGCCTGGGCCATTAGCCAAACTCACTGTTCTTTCATGTGGTACTACTCCCTGTAGGACTTTGGGCTCCTCTCCTACCAAGAGATTTCAGGTAAATTGCTCCAGTCCATTAGATAATCTCTGAATAACGTGGAGCCTCAAAAAGGAAGGAAAAGGAACCTTGGACACTTGCAATTTTTCCCTTTGCATCTCAGCAAAAACTCTACGTCTCCAAGATGTTTTTACGAGGTGCAGTTTCATAAACCACAGTGAGATCTAATACCACTTTCCCCCAATTTGTGGTGCCTACCCACCTTACAGTGGCCTAAGGATACTAAGAGCAGGCCTCTCAAATGACAGCCCCCAGAACTCCCAGAAAGCTTCTCCAACCTGTTGAGTTCACCACCTTGGTCAGGAACTGTTCCCTTTTCTTGCTAAAAACTGTTAAGTCAGCCTCTCTACACACCCTGTTACTTTTTTTTTTTTTTTTTTTTTTGCCTTTGGACCCAGCTCAGTGACTGGCACATAATAGGCATTCAGGGAATATTTTTTGAGGAAAAAAAAAAAAGTATGATCTGACCTGATTGGATGAAGAACTCAGCCCAGGGCAAAAGGGAAAAGGAGGAGGCGCGGGGTGGGGTGGAGAGTGGTGAGGGTTGGGCAGCCGTAGGTAAATATAAGTGTTGGGAGTGGTTAATGTTGATTTCATAGATGAATTAAAGCATTTGATAACCCTGTAAATAGACTACTGTACATTTGTATAAACGGCACACTTAGCTTGTAGTTATAAGAAGCTAAAATAACTGCATGAAAAATGAAAGAGTCCATCAGTTAAATGCTTGTTTTGCCTACGTGAAAGTCAAACAACCAATTGGACTGATTTTTTTCTCTTCTGAATTGACCCTTTGTTCCATGACCCAACACTGCAGTGCAAGCTGCCAGCTCAAGGCATTGCAGACTGCTGCCCTGCACGGTCATAGCACTCTGCAGGCGCCCATGTAAAAATGAAGCCAAGCATACTTGCTAAGCTCTGATGCTCTCTCATTAAAGATTTGGTAAAGTGACTGATTGGGTTGTTTACCCAATGGGGTTATCAGGTTATTGTGTCTCTTCTAAGGCATTATATAGAGGTTTGAAGGAATAAACAAGGAAAATAAATGTAGAACACAGGATACATGTTATGATGTCTCTAATGTAAAGGCAATTCTATTTTCTTGGATAGTAGTTGAAAAAGACACATTTACATATCTGTGTAATTATCTGCTTCTTAATGACCCTGTGAAAGGCTGAATAATGGCTCCCATGCCCTGCAAGACATCCAAATTCCAATCCCAGGCATCTGTGAACATGCTACTTCATATGGCAAAGGGAACTCTGTGGAATGTATGTTATGATTTAGATATGAGGTGTCTCCCAAAAGCTCATGTGTGAGACAATGCAAAAAAGTTTAGAAGTGTAATGATCAGAATATGAGAGCCTTAACCTAATTAGTACAATAAATCCTGTTGAATAGATTAACTGGGTTGTAAATTTAGGCAGATAGGGCGTGGCTTGAGGAGATAGGTTCTTGAGGGTGTGCCTTTGGGATTTATATTTTGTCCTTGTTTAGGAGTTCTCTCTCTGTTTCCTGGTGACCACATCCTAGGCTACTTTCCATCTCTATACCCTTCTACCACGATGTTCTGCCTCATCCTAGGCCCAGAGCAATAGAGTTTGCCATCTATGGACTGACACCTCTGAAACTGTGAGTGCCAAATAAACTTTTCTTCCTCTAAACTTGTTCTTGTTAGGTCTTTTGGTCATAGCAGCAATAAAACTAACTAAAACAGAAAATTGGTACCAGGAGTGGGCCATTGCTATGACTAACTTGACTATTCAGAAGGATTTTGAGGTTTTTGAAATTTGTGGGAGGAATTTTATAAAGTATAGACATGGAAGCTAGAAAAATTTTAGATTGTTGTAAGCAGAGCTTAATGGGCAATTCTGGTGGGAGTTCAGAAGACCAGAACACTGCTAGGACTGTGGACAGTAAAGATAGGGTTCATGAGTTGTCAGAGTGACTCTATTGGAAATTGGACTAGAGGCCCTTTGTATTGTTCTGGCTAAGAAGTTGTCCACATTTTGCCCGTGTCCTAAGGCTTTCTTTGAGACTGAACTTAAAGGTGATAGACTTCTTAATCTGGTGGAAGAAATTTCTAGGCAACATAACATTCAGGCAGTGGCATGGATATTGCTAGCAGCTTTTAGACACATTTACTATGATAATCAGGAGCATAAAGCAGAGCAGAAAGATTTAGAAAACTTGGAGTTTGAACAGCAAAGTGTGAGTAAAACTGGAGCTGAGGAAGTTATGGTTGTTAAAAGACATTATAGCCACTGAAGAGATGGTAAATACTTTACCCAGAGACAATATGAAAGATGACTTCAGGGACTCTCAGGAATTGGCAAGACCACATCCATCTCAGACTCAAGGGTATAAAAGTAAAAATTCCCTTTAGAATAGACCACTGGGGAACCTGGTTTGCATAGAAGGGCCTAGGAAGTTGGGGTATTTTTTTTTTTTTTTTTTTTTTTGCCACTCTCAGCCATCCAGGGACTCAGAGGCAGCTGCAACCATGGTCCCAGGAGGCTTGGCTACTGCTCAAGAGATGGCAGACCTTGGTGTCAACCATGTGGTGATAGTTCTGCCAGACTATAGGATGCTGGAATTTGGGAGTCATGGAGGTTTCCACTGAGATTGCAAAGGAAGGCCTGGGAGGCCAGACACACTACATACAGCAGGTCAGAGTCCCTGCAGGATGCCTCTGAGAAGGTGATATGTGGAAATGTGAGAAAGAAGCAGAAACTTCAGTGGAAAGCCCTACAAGATTAAGAGATGCCAGTAATGTGAGACATCTGCTGAGGAAAGCAGCAGTATTAAGCAGCAACAAGCCAGGAGAGTTGCCATGTGGGCTGCAACCACAAATCCATAGGGGCACGGAACCTTTAGAGAGAACCCATCAATGCCATGTGCCACAGATGGTGGACATGGAGCTAAAGAAAGCTATAGGACATGTTTTCCCAGCTGATTTCAGTCTTGCTTTGGCCCCATCCCTTCTTTCTATGTCCCTTTATATTCTTTTTGGAATGGAAATGTTTACTCTGTGCCTTTATATGTTGGATGCACATAACATGCTTTAGATTTTTATAAGGGCCTATGCTGAGAGCCTGCCTTGAGTCTCAGAGAAGACTTTGGACTTGGACTTTTGGGCAATCCTGGAACTGCTAAGACTATGGGGACTCTTGAAAATAACAACTTGTATTTTTTTTAAAGTATTTATTTATTTGCTTTTAGTTGTACACAATGCGTTTATTTTATGTGGTGCTGAGGATTGAACCCGGGCCGCACACCTGCTAGACGAACGCTTTACCACTGAGCCACAACCCCAGCCCAACTACTTGTATTTTGCATTATGAAATCATTATAAAATGGGTATGAGTTTTGGGGCTGTAGGGGCAGCATATAATGGTTTAAGTATGAGTTGTCCTCCAAAACTCATGTGTGAGACAATGCAAGAAAGTTTAGAGGTGTAATGATTGGAATATGAGAACCTTAACCTAACCAGTACATTAATCCTGTTGAATGGATTAACTGGGTGGTAAGTTTATGGCAAGTAGGATGTGGCTGGAGGAGGTAGGTCATTGAGGGTGGGCCTTTGGGATTTATATTTTGTCCCTGTTTAGGAACTCTCTCTCTCTCTGCTTCCTGGTGAATATGTCTTGGGCTGCTTTCCTCTTCCACACCTTCTACCATGATGTTCTGCCTCATCTTAGGCCCAGAGCAATGGAGTTTGCCATCTATGGACTGACACCTCTAAAACTGTAAGCACCAAATAAACTTTTCTTCCTCTAAACTTGTTCTTGTCAGGTCTTTTGTCACAGTGGTAAAAAAAGCTGACTAAAACAATGTAATTAAGTAGAGATTTTGAGACAAGAACATTATCCTGGATTCTTTGAGTTGGCTCAACATAATCACAGGGTCCTTATAAGAGGAAGATCAGAGGGTCAGAGGAGATGTGACAACAGAAAGAGGGGTAATAGAAAAATTTGAAGATACTTTGCTGCTGGCTTTAAAGACAGAGGAAAAGGCCACAGGTCAGAGAATGTTGATGGCCTCAAGAAGTTGGAAAAGGCAAAAAACCAGGTTTTTCCCTAAAACCTCCACAAGGAACACAGCCCTACTCACACATTGATTTTAATCTTTTTGACCTCTAGAATAATGAGATGAATTTTATTTAAATCACTGAATTTTAAATCACTGAGTCTGTGGAAATTTGTTACAGAAACAACAAGAAACTAAAACAGACCTAAATAACTGTTGGCTTAGCAGAGAATTCTCTAAATTTTCTTGATAAGTATATTCCAATAGGAGTATGGTTCATATTAATATTAGGATATTATTGAAAAACCAAAGTGACCCAAACTTCTTCAATTAAAATCCTCTCACAAAAATATCACTTTTATCCTTTGTGTTGTGGATAGGTTGTCAGCTGGAGAAGAGTTCAAATAATGAGTGGAAGGAATAGTTCTCAGTTCTGCTATCCCATTGGTGTTGACTTTGTTTTGCATGATTTGATGTCTTAGATCTTTTTGTTAGACTTGCTTGTCTGGTTAAAAAGGACTTGTTTAGTTGAACAGAAGCATTATAATTCATAGAGATGCTTAACTAAACAAGTAAAGCATAAATGTCCAAATGCATTGCAGATGAGAGGAGGGGCTACTCTCCAACCTTCCCCTGGATCCTGCTGGAGATACTTCCATCCTGAGTGACAGGCTGGAGAATAGAGGGAGGGAGTTGTACAAATTTGTCATCTCTGCCATGAAAAGGCACTTTCAAAATTTAAAATCAAGAAATGCAAACATCATCAACTTGCTTCTGATATAATATTATTTTAGAGCAGTCTTGAAGCTTTTTCATATTGAAATCTCTTATATGGAAACATTTATCAAAATCAGTTCAAGGTACTGTCAAGATCTCCACGTCTATGTGCATGAAAAGGAAGAAATTGCAAACAGGTAAAAGCCAGCTTGATAGATACTGTTTAGGTGCCTCATAAGAGCACCAGAAGGTGAGACTCCTTTCTATCGAATGGGAATAGAAAGAGGTACAAAATGTTATAAAACAAATGCATGGATTGGTAACTTCAGAGGGATGACCTTGATGGAAGGGATCTTCACTGACTCTGACCATTCAAAGAGTTTAATTATCAGTCCCTTTCTGCAGAGTGGGAAGCTTTGCAGAGCTCAGAGATGGGATCTGAGATGTTTCTTGAGGTGGGGGCCAGACCACTGTTTTGGCTGCCTTTGCTATTGGCTTTCTTTCCAAGATAGAGGTCTAATCTCTTTACCTCCCACTCCCAATCTCCAACTCCCCCACAGCTCTTTCAGGACTCAATTTAACCTCTTCCTTTCCACAGAGTCTGCCCTGGAAACATTGGCACTAAAGATTTGGTTGGGACTGTGCGCATATTTGCAGATAAAACATTTGTTAGACTTAATCGTGATCTTATTAATATAGTAACCTGCTTAATGGGAGAGACTATGTCTCATCCACCTGTATTCTCTGTAGTTAGAAAGACATAACACCTAGGAGATTTTCAATAACTTGGTTGAATGAATGAAACTTAAACACACCTTTTATATATTTGGAACAAAGGCTTCCTTTGCCGCACTCCTCCTCCCATCCCTCCCCTAGTTTCCTTTCACCTTCCCCTTCCTTCTCCTCCTCCTTCTCCTGCTTCTTTGGTTGTGGCAGGTCCTCTCTCACTGAACATTCTGGAATTCCAAGTGAGCACTGGTGTGGTGAAGGGCTGTGGTATCAGATGGAGAGGTGCTGCTTTGGGATGCTGCACCCCTTCTTGTCTCTCTGCCTCCCCAGCTCAGGCAGAGGGTCTTTACAGCACCCTACAGGCAAAGCCTGCTGCTCTACCACCTGTTCACACTTGCTTTTGTTGGGCTAAACTCAGGGTTCTGGACTCTTCTGAACTCCCTGCGAGCATCTAAGTTCCTGTGCCATGTTCCTAGGATTGTTGTAACAAATCATCAAAAGCTGGGTGGCTTAAAACAGCAGAAGTTCCTTCTT
Source organism: Tamias sibiricus (assembly GCA_025594165.1). Taxonomy (NCBI): domain Eukaryota; kingdom Metazoa; phylum Chordata; class Mammalia; order Rodentia; family Sciuridae; genus Tamias; species Tamias sibiricus. The sequence continues at coordinate 133,808,189 of CM046666.1, read as the reverse complement.
TCACATGAGAAGTCTGAAATCAAGGTCACAGCAGGCCTGCCTGCCCAGAAGGCTCCAAGGGAGAATCTCTTCTATGTCTTTCTCGTAGCTTCTGTGTTTGCTGCAATCCTTGGTGGTCCTCGGCTTGCGGCAGCGTCGTTCTGGCCTCTGGCTCCAGCTTCCCATGACATCCTCTCTGTGTGTCTGTGCTGGTGCCTCTTTTCCTCTTAATATAAGGACAGCAGTCACAGCAGTTTCAAGGCCCACCTGTCCTCATTTTAATTAGATAAACTGAGGGAAGGACGTGTGGTAGTCAGCTTTCATTTACTACAAAAAATACGTGAGCTAACTGACTTAAAACCAAAAAGAGATTCATTTTGGCTCATGGTTTTAGAGGTTCCAGTCCAAGACTGGGTCTATGGCAAGACAGCATGTCATGACAGGAATGTGCAGCAGAGCAGAACCACTTGCCTCTCACAAGCAGGTGACAAAGAGAGAAAAAGCTTCCTGGCATCCCACAATCCCCTTCAAGAGTAAGCCCCCAGTGACCCAGGGACCTCCCACAGGCCCGATCTCCTAGAGTCCACCACCTGTTACGGTTTGGATGTGGAGTGTCCCCCAAAGGCTCATGTAGTGAAGGCCTGGTCCCCAGTGCAGCAATGTTCAGAGGTGGGGCTTTGGGAAGTGATTAGCTTCTGAGGGCTCTGACCTCATCAATGGGATAGGATCATTGGGAGGCATCGAAACTGTAGGAAGGTGGGACCCACTTGATAGAGTGGGTCCTTGGGAGAACGTCCTTGGGGACGTTCCTGGCCCTTTATTCTCTCACTTGTTCCTGGCTACCATGAGATGATAGCTTTCCTCCACCAGGGCCTCTCCACCATGATGTTCTATCTTGCCTCAGGTCCAAATAAATGGAGCCGGATGACCATGGAGTGAGTGACCATGATCTCTTAAACTATGAACCAGAATGAATTTTTCTCCTTTAAGTTGTTTTTCTCAGGTATTTTGTTCCAGCAATGGAAAGCTGACTAGCACAACATCCCAAGAGCACCACAGGTGGGGCCAAACCTTTAACACTTGGGCTTTTGGGAGACATTTACCTAAACCATATCAGGAAGCTTATGGTAGGACTACACATTGAAAATAGACAAGTCACTAACATCCTGGGACAGGAGACTAACAGGCTTGGTCCTCATGGGCACTGGAGCAGGAGATTCCCGATTTCAGAAGCCTCTGGGACCTCAGCAGTCTGAATTGTGGGAGTCCATTCTCTTCTCTGCCATGACCAGACCTCAGTCCCACTCTGAGCATTGCACAAACTGATGTGTTCTTGTCCTGTTTCTCAGTTCACATGCTGTTCTGGACTGAATGTTTGTGTCTCTCCAAAATTCATGTATTGAAGCCCTAACCCCACAGGGTAAATATATTTGGGGTGGGGCTTTTAGGAGTCCCTTAGTTCAGATGAGATCGTAAGGGTGGGGCCCCATGTTGTGATTGATTAGTGCCCTTATAAGAGGAGTCAGAGAAACTGGAGCACATGCAGTTGCGCTCTCTCTCTCTCTCTCTCTCTCTCTCTCTCTCTCTTTCTCTCTCTGTCTCTTTCTCCCTCTATCTCTGCCATGTTTGGACATAGCAAGAAGCTAGCTGTCTGACTGTGAGCCAGGAAGGAAGTCCTCACCAAGAATTGCATCTGTTGGCACCTTGATATTGAACGTCCAGTCTCCAGACCAAGAGAAGCAAATGTCTGTAGCCATTTAGTTTCTGGTATTTTGTTATATCAGCCTAAGCTGAGTAAGATACATGCCTACAGAGAGATTCTGAATGTCTCAGGCCCCCATCTGAGGCAGGCCCTAGGACAGGCCTTGTGAGGGTCACACCAGAGATCTCAGGTAGACATGTTAACCCCCATCACCAGTCCTGGGTTAGATATGCACGCACGTTTGTATTATATTTTAATAGGGAATGGTGCTAAACTTCCGCTGGAATGGTGGCATCTGAAGCTTACCTGCAGGCTACTGAGTCTCCCCAAGGCTTCTCAAAATACAGCAAAGAGGGTGCCCTGGGTCTTCTGAGATGCATATCCTGCCAGGTGAGGGACTGAGTAGATTTTAGAGACGAGCTCAGCAGTCCTCCAGGGCAAGCACAGCCAGCACTTCTGCACTGGTGGAGAGAGGCTTGTTCTGCATCGCAGGATTGTGTTTGTGGAGGGAAACAGTCCTAACATCTTAGGACATTCAGCACTGTCCCCACACCTGGAAGCCAGGAGTGCAATGGATTTAGGCTTGTCTGTTTGCTGGCTTAAGGCTGCAGAGGCACATGCTGCTGCTTCGCAGCAACCAACAGAGGGCTCGTGCATCTCCTGTGCTGAGCCTGTTCCGACTCAGCGATGTAGAAGCCCTCCTCAGGTATAAAGGAGTCCCTCTGCTCAAGTAACTGAAATTTTAAGTACCACTCAGGTCTGGTTTCAAGTCTGGTAATAAAACAAAAATCTTTCTCACCATTTCACAGATTGGGTCTCCCTGGTGAATTTCAAGTTGGTGCAGTTAGCTGAACACCCGAGTGTTCCTGGATTTGAAGTGGGTAGGGGTAATTCAGCCCCACCAGCTCCTTCCGTGGCTTCTTGTTCCCCTTCTTTGGATCACAGCAGTTTCAGCGTCCCTTGCTGCACCAGAAAGCTTGATGGCGGCGGGATGTGGAAATATAAGTTACCTGTGTTTGAAAGCTGATATTGACTAAGCTATAACATACAGGGCTATAAATGTTTAAAAGTCATTAATGGGGAAGAACTTGTTTACTTAAATCTTCTAATCTGCCCATTTTAAAGAAAGTTGTTCACAGCACAGTTTATACGTGTTCCAGGTTCCAAAACAAACAAAACCAAGTTTCAGATTACTGGAAATAAGTAAAGCATGTGGCACTTAATGAAAATTTATGTTAACTAGGAAAATAGGCAGTAAAGGGTGAAAGGGCAAAAACAAAACTTAGCAGCAATTACATCACCTCCCAGTATGGCTCTGCTGAGTCTTCTGAGGGATAAAAAACAAAAACAAAAACAAAACAAAACTGACAGTATTATCCCTCTATTAGGGAGATATGATGTAACTTAGAAAATTTCAGCAGTCCTCCCTTATCCATGGGGAATGGGTTCTAACACCCCAGTGGATGCCTGAAACCATAGATAGGTTAGAATCGTAGGTGCACTGTGTTTATACCTATATGTACCTACATCTGATAAAGTTTAAGATGGCTACTGAGTAACTAATGGGCAGGTAGGATATACAGTGTAGATACACTTGAGAAAGGGAAGATTCATGTCCTGGGCAGAACTGAGTGGGACTGTGGATTTATGCTGTTACTCAGAGTGAAGTGCAATTTAAACCTTATTGTTTATTTCTAGAAAATTCCATTCAAGAGTCTCAAACAACAGTTGACCACGGTGGAAAGTGAAACTGAGGATGAGGAGGGACTATTGTAAATAGTATTAAAGTCTTTAAGTGACATTTTAAAAGAGAACAATGGAAAACACTATTTCATGAGAACCTGGGCTCATTGCTAAAGCTATTCCATCAACAATAATTGCTCTGCATTTACAGGGGAGAACCATTACTGTAGGTTGTGATGGTCAAAGAAGTAGGACTGCACCAAGCGGGTATATAAGAAGTTGAGAGGGAACAGAAAGAGAGGTCTTTCTAGGCAGAAGGCAAAACAAACAAACAAACAAACAAAATGAAATTGATGTATTCAGGAGAAGCAGAAATTATATGGGGATGATGGGTGAAACTTGGGCCCTTATGTTTTATATTTTACAAATACTCAGATAGAAATAGGAGGAGAAAGCCTACTCTGCAGTCTGAGTGTTTTAACAACTAACAATCTAGTCTCACTGCAGAAGGGTTTTACTGCATGTTTTATTATAAAACTTCAAATAGGATATTATAATCAGCTATTTCCATGATAAAAACTATAAAACCATCAGAATTTTAAAGGCCAACTCTTACACTATTTCTCTGACAGGACATTTTATGTCAGGTCTTTTTTTTTTTTTTTTTCATAGAAGGAAATGTCCAAAGTGGTTTGAAATACCTCACATGGAAAGGCTTCTAAGTGAGAAAAAAATTATATAATTATACTGACGTTTGCAGCACTTTGTATCCTATATTTTACTAGAAGGAAATCTTCCCCAAACCTCCCAATCCTAAAACAAAAACTTCACAATGTTACCTTCAGCTAGGAAGCTTTAGATCAAGGGCATTGTGTTGGTTTATGAAGGGTCAAGGGATGAAGTATGGCTGCATTTTACTCATACAGGTAAAACTGGCTTCTAGTAAAAAAAGATTCACAAAGGCCACAGAACATGTTTGTCACCCTGACCCTAAGGTACTGACCTTCTCCCTGGTAACTTTGCAAATGGTCCACACATAGCTTACCAGTACTATGAAGTAAAAAATACAAATAGTGCTCTGATGTGATTGTAACTGCCCTCTTGGTATCTCTAGAAACTTCTGCGCTTGCTAGTCTAGCACAGAGATGACTCAGTGGGGCTCAACTATATCCAAAAGGCATTTGGACAATTTTCTCCAAAGCTGAGCCTGGTCAGCTTCACAGCTATGCCCAGGCCATGCCCTTTTAGGAGGGCACAGATCACTGTTTTACAAAGCCCATTGAAGTGTTAGCCCATACTCAGAAAAAGTTCCCCTCTGACTGCTGAATATGCCCCATTGTGGAACTGTATATGTCTTTGCTCCCTGTGGGTAGTCTGTAAAAGGCCTGTTTGTATATGTTAATTGAAAGGATTAAAGTGTGACTGAGTTGCTGGTTATGGGGAAGTAAGGATGAAAAGCAAAATTTTCCAGGGCCCAACCCTAGGAGGCTAGAAGCTTGACACCCTCATGTTTGTGGAAGAAGATGGGAAGAGGTGAGCAGGAGTAACAAGAAACAGGCCAGGAAAGGGTGCAGAAGTGGAAGGGCCAGTTTGGGGAGGCCCCTGATAAGTGGTCAACAGACATGAACAGTGGAAATAGGAGATTGGGAGATGGTTCTAAGGACTAGGCCCACTGTGCTGACCTCCACATCCTTCCTTTTGCAGGACAATATGCTTGAGGCCCCTCTGGCCCTACCTGGCTTAAATCAATAGGATATGTTACAACCCTCAGTAAACAACCTGCTCTCTGCGGAAAAAAATGCAGACCAAAGACTCCTCACTGCCAATAAGAACATAAGTTACCCTGAAAGGTGGGGGTTAGGGGAGATCTTTTGTGACATTTACACAAACCAGGTTCTAGGACTCAGGGAGACAAGATGATTAGAAGCAAAGCCCCCCTCCCCCTCCCCTCCAAATCTGTTAGAATAAGTTCCAATTAGAACTGGTCAGTGTGGGCCAAGGTGACTCAGAATTTCCTTGGATCTTTAGAATGTAATTATAATAGTAAATTTTCCCTTCCATAGGGTAAGATCATGTGCAGTGGAGACTTGAAAGTTAGATGCAGTCAACTGTCAGTCAAGAGGCGGACCTGGGTGGAACTCTCTGGAAAATTCCCTGGGATCTCCAATAAAACAGGAAGGCAAGTGGGGCATGCCATCCTTCTTCTGAGAAGACCCACTCTCTCCTTTTCTCCCTTGACAGTATTCCCTGTGTCCCTTTTCCTATCCCTTCTAATAAACTCATGCCTGCTACCCTGAGCAACATTGAAATCCTTTTGGTGTGATTGCAAAGAATCAGGGACCAAAGACCTCTGTGGTCACTTTAGCTCCACGACTGGCCTTGCTCTGCAGAAGCCCCCAGTGGAGATGGAAGTGAGGAAGAAGGGGAAGAAGAACCGTGTCAGGCTGACAGATATGTACAAGATGCCTCTAGGAAGCAGGGGTTGTCCATGCACCGTCTGGAGTCTTCCCCTCCTCTTCCTAAGATATGCAGTGCCCCCGGCTTCAGTGTAGCAACCATGTCTTTTATTTTCTATATTCTGGTACTTTGACCTCAGAGATCCTGTTGACCCTGAAAGGGCTTTTGCTTCCAGGGTCGGCCAATTCCTCAGGATAGTAAAGAACAAACCAACCAATCTGGAGCCCACCCCCCCACCTACCTCCTTTATCAGGCTTTTCTACTCTGGACCACGATGCATCTGCCCTAATCACCCATGGCCAGGTACCAGACAACTAAGGAACAGATAGCCTTTCTATGCCAGAGCCCACTAAAATTACCCAGACTCTCCAATCTTAACAGCTAACTTGCCTCCCCAGTGTCTTCCCAATAAAGTCTTTTACCCATAGTCCCCTCTTCTGCTTCTTGACTGATCCCATGACTTTCCAGGGCATGGAGTGCCCCTCCTGGAAACTTGGGAACTGTGAGACACAAATGAATTTTTCCAATGGCAATCTTCTAATGATCTGTTGGTCTTCCCATACCTAAAGAGCAACATGATCTATTTAACCATGCAGTTCCTCCCCCAAAATCCCTTCTGAGTCAGTATTCTACCTATGGCAGGTCCCCACACTATTTTTTTTTAATATTAATTTATTTGATTTTAGTTGTACACAATGCATTTATTTTTACGTGGTGCTGACACTCTTAAACCACTCCCTTCTGCCAGTACTCTCTTCTTGCTTATTAGTAGAGCCTTCATCTAGCTAATAAGTAAAGCAGTTAAGTGCAAGTACACAGAAAATTAAAATATAACTAGGAGTTAATGAGCAGCAAAAGTACCTAATGTTGTCTTGGAATTACCTACTTAAGGCTAAAGTGAACCCTGAAAAATCTATTTTTTTAGGCATCCCATGTTTGGCTTGGAAGTAGAAACTAAATAAAAGTAAGAACTGGATTTGAGGTCTGTTGGCCTAGAAAGATGCAGGCCACAATTGGACTGGACTTGTGTTCCAGTCTTAAGAGAAGCAAGGACAAGAAAAATCTAAGACTTACTGAGTGATTGCCAGGTGCTAGGACTATTCCAAGGATTTTATCACTCATTTAATACTCTGACAAAATTATGAGGAAAATACTTTTATTTCTATTTTAAACATAGGTGGACTGAGACACACAGATGAAAAGGAACTTATTTATGGTCCCACAGCTAGCTAAATGGCAGAGAAAAGATTCAAATCCAGGCAATGTGGCTTCAGAGCCTGTGCTTACCCACTGCTCTGTCTAGTACAGTGGAAAGGGATCCTTTTGGGGAGCCAGGCATACCCATTCATGAGCTTTGGTGGTACCAATTACTAATTGTGTGACTTTGGGTTAGAAACTTGACATGTATGATCTGAGGGCCCACCTGTAATATGATGGTGATAATTCTTCTCCACTTTACCCATACCTTACATAAGCATAACAATACAATTGTTTTGAAGATTAATTAAGACAATGATTATAAAAACACTGAGAACTATGTCTGGAAATGAGTGGTAGATAAATATCAGTGTCTTTTTCTATTCCTAAGCTTGGTATAGCTGGTTATTACACTATTACTCTGCACTATTTTTTTTTTTCCATAACTGCCCATATTTTAATTATTCTACATGGGTAGAGTCAAGAAACTGGAAAATGTTTCATTAGCAAAGTCTTACTTCTGAGAGTGGAATAGGCAAGCAGGGCTGACATTCAGTCAGTGTCTTAGTCCATTTTATGTTGCTATAACAATGCCTGAGACTGGCTACTTCATGAAGAAAAGAGGTTGAGTTAGCTAACAGCTTTCAAGTTTGAAAGTCCAATTGGGCAGCTTCATTTGTTCAGCTTCTGATGAGGCTCTTCTGTTTCTATCATGATATGACAAATAGCATCATATAGAGGGAACACGTGAGAGTGACAAGTTATGAGTGTAGAAGAGAGATTGAGAGGAAATGCCAGCTTTTATAAAAACCCACTCTCACATCAAACAATTCAGTCCTGTAAGACCTTATTCACTCCCATGAGATGAACATCAATTCATTCTGAGGTTGGTACCTAGATGACCTAACCACCTTCCACTAGGATCCACCAGGCTCCACTTCTGAAATACCTCACCACCTCTCAATACCGTTGCACTGGAGACCAAGTTTCTAGCATGTAGCCTTTGGGGGACAAACCATATCCAAAAAATATTGTAGCCAATATGCTCTGGTACACTCACATCAGCTGCTAAAATATGGACATACATCCACATGGGCTGGTAGTTTGATATTGTCTTCAGCCTCCCCCTGTCACTGCAAGCACCCAGTTTTCTTTGCAGGGACGCCTGGCCCAGGTCAGGCCCCCAAGCCGTTGTTTGCGGACTGTGCCTAGTGTCCTCTTGTTGGTGAGTGCCTATGCTGCTCTTGCTGTTAAACACCCAGAACATCACCACGGGACACAAAAGCAGAAGAAGAACAGCATTTTGGCCCTCAGCTGAGGACCCCAAACCTTGGGTGAAGGCCAGAAGAGGCAGGAAACATGTGCTGGGCATTTTGCCATCCTTTTACATGCGGAGGGATCAAAGAGAGAAAGCAAGCAAGCTGAGTGTTCCCTCCTTCCTCTTCTCATACCTTTGAAACGTGACCTCCTAAGAGGCAGGGTAGAATATTTAGACCTTTAGCAAAAGTGAAAATGTCTAGGTTTTCAAAAATATTATTCCGAAGTGGATCTGTGCCACATTAAGCTGAGCTGAGAGATAAAATCACCTTTCTCTGGCCATAAGTCAAATTGCCTGTGAACTCTGAACCGTAACTGCTTGTAGTGATAAAGGCCACAAATTCCATCTGTCCTGGGACCACCCAGGCTCACTCACAATCATTATCAGTCTGGAGACCCCTGGCTTCGATTCCATCTCTTGAAACCGTAGCTCAGTTTCCTAGGAGCTGGGCCATGAAGCCAGGAGAGATCTTAACAATCATATCTGAGTTGTTGCTGAGGAGCACAATTGGGTCACTTTGGAGCTTCAACCAAGGCTTCATCCACTTTCCTATGGGCCTTTGGGAAAAGGCTTCTGAGATCTGGCAGACTTGGCTAAAGATCGTTCACAAGCTATATTTATCATACCACTTTCAGACAGAAACACCCAAATCATATTTCCTTTTGTATATAAAAACTGCACAGCTGGCCAAGAAATTCCTCATGCATAATCTTATTCTGCTTTCTCAAAAACCCTGTAATAGATCCCATTTTACAGATGGAGAAAATAAGAATTAGAGGCATTGATTTTCTTATCCTATTTATCTTATGTAAATAGGATCTTTCTGTGGAATGTTCTATCCATAACCAAGTTGCTTAGAACTGAGAATCATAAAGAAATCCACCAATAGTTCCTAGGAGTCGCATCCCCAGAGACAGGGTCTCACTGAGTTGCTAAGTGCCTCGCCATTGCTGAGGCTGGCTTTGAACTCACGATCCTCGTGCCTCAGCCTCCCAAGTGCTGGGATGACAGGCCTGTGCCACTGTGCCTGGCAGAAGTTGAAGTTCTAATTTTAACTTTGTTTTCAAAGGAAGTTGGCTAACCTTATCATATCCCCAGTAAATTCAACATTTAAGAATTAGGGGAGGTAAGTTTGCATAAAGGCTTGTCACTTACATGTGTTAATAGGAAAGGCTTTTGTAATTAGCTAACTTTCCCAAAGTATGTCTCAGGATGTTGTAGATATGCATTAAAAGAATCTCAGGATCAAATAAGATTTGAAACAGTAAGTTAGCTAAATGTTTACTGTAGGGCTATCAGGGATCTTAGCAGTGTGCTGCTAAGGGCTTCACCACTGGTGTTCGGAAGAGAAAAACTCCTCTTTGTAGCATCTGCTAATTTCTGTGGTGTAAATATTCTCACCATGGTCAATTTCCAGCTACCAACATGGCACATGGTGGCACACTGTTTTATAGTACTTCCACAGTTCAGAAACAGTGGGCATTAACAGATGGAAATTACAGAAGCACATGGGGGCAGTCAGCTTTCCATTACTGTAAGAAAATGCCTACGATAATCAACTTAAAAAGAGGAAAGATTTATTTTGGCTCATAGTCCTGCAGGTTTCAGTGCATGATTGGTTGGCACCTGTTGCTCTTGGGCTTGTAGCAACACAGTACATGATGGCAAGAGCATGTGGCAGACATTTACTTCATGTCTGGGACCAAAAGAAAAGAGGGGAAGGAAGAGATCAGGACCCCGCAACCCTCTTCAGGGCACGGCCCCAGTGACCCAAAGGCCTCCCACTTGGCCCCACTGCTTAAAAGCTGCACAATAAAGCCCATTAACCTTTATTATTTTGGCTTATATTTGGGGGGGATTCTTCAGCAAATTCCCCAACATTTTTCTTGTATTAATTTTATATTTTTATTTTTACATGTATGATGTAAGTAAGGCCTCCAATTTCATTTTTTTCCATGTAATGAGCCAATGCCTTTTCTAAATAATCCACCTTTCCCAAGAAATATAGCTAATGCTCCTTTAATGTCAGTATTGATTATAACATAATGCATGTAAATATTGAAAATGTTATCTCATATATTAATTGGTGCATCCTTTTGCAACACATTAGTTTCGGCCTTTCTGTATTTATTTTTAAGTAGATTTTAATAATAATATTAATAATTAATAACAATAAATACTAAAGGTGTCTGTCTTTTGATATTCATTTTAATTAATTTACATTTTAAGTGACAGTGATATGTATAAGATGTCATATGTTACATATACATCATCTAAAATATAATGATATAATAATAACTATTTGTTTCTGAGACAGGGTCTTGGTAAATGGCTAAGGCTGGCCTCCAACTAGTGATCCTCATGCCTCAACCTCCTGGGCAGCTGGAATAATGTGTGTGCACCCCCTCCAGGCTCAATAATAATTATTATTATATTAGAATATAAAATAAGATCCCTCTGCCATTTCATTCCATGTTTTCCATTTACTATGCCTCCCTTCGGTTTCTTTTTCTTCTTTTCTATTTTCTTTCTTTTTTTTTTTTTTGTTTTTTGGTAGTTGTAGATGGATAGGATGCCTTTATTTTATTTGTTTATTATTATTTTTTTTTCCCTCTGGTGCTCTAGATCAAACCCAGTGCCTCACACATGCTAAGCAAGCACTCTACTACTGAGCCACAGCCACAGCCTTTCTTTGCTATTTTCAATGGGCACATTAAATTTTCTTTTGCTTATTTAAAAATTTTACCTGCTATTTTTGTTTTCCTAACACAAATTAAGTTGCCTTTATTACATTATCTCAGAGTATTATCTATAATTTAAATAAGTATTATAAAATTCTGAAACAAGGTCATTCAGTTTCTCTCACAATTAAATGACTATATATACAAAGTGAAGCTCTGATCAAATTCTACATTTTAATTTCAAAAACTGATAAATTAAGAGGTTGATAACTCCCAAATTTGAGAAGGGAGCATGGAGACAAATGCTGTTGGTAGGGACATAAATTTTGCAAAATTTTCCAGAATAATCTAGTAAATTTCCATCAGGATTTGATTTTGAATTCACTTATTCTTTGATCCATCATTCCCACTTCTAGGACTGTGTCCAATGGATAAAGATTTTTGTGGTGACCTTGTTGGTTGTGGCAAAAATCCAGTCTTTTCAACCTTCTATACCATCAATTTCTTAGTATGACCTTTTATCAGTTTTATCATTAAAAATGTAAACCCTCTCACACACAATTAAAAAGGAGAGTAGCATAAAGAGGTCACAAATCCAAATACATAGTTTGTTTGTTTGTTTTGGTACTAGGGACTGAAGTTAGGGGCACTTGGCCACTGGGTCACATCCTTAGCCCCCCCCCCCCTTTTTTTTTTTTTTTTTTTTTTTGTATTTTATTAGAGACAGGGTCTCACTGAGTTGCTAAATGCCTCACCATTGTTGAGGCTGGCTTTGAACTTGCAATCCTCCTGCCTCAGCCTCCCAAGTACTGGGATTACAGGCATGCACAACTGCCCTGCCCCTGGCCAAATACTTAGGTTTAATACCAAAAGTTGAGGAATCTCCAATCTAAAATAATCTGTATTTTCTACATAATATTGTATTTTATTGAGTAAAAATGGAGTTTTCTCTACTCATATCATCTTTCAGCTAAGTACTTCAAAAAGTTTCAATGTAGTTTTCTCTAATTTATTTTTATAGGTGGGTTATCTAAGGTAAGAAGAAGTTAAAATAGCTCAACTAAATTCCCACAGTAAATTAATGCAGCTTCAAATTGACCTTTGAGCCTCAGTTGAACGCAGCCATCTCTGGGAGGTGCATTCATCTATGATACCTCACGGAGGTAATGATGGGTCTCATTTCTTGTCATCACTCAATTATTTCATGTCCATTCCAAGAGGGATGAACCTCAGTGAGGATCATGAAGGGGCCCATATTCACTTTGTAGATATTCCACTTGTTTTTACTTTTATGGACCTTTTAGCCCATTTTGTGCTGCTATAACAAAATACCTGACACTGTAATTCATAAAAACCAGAAATTTATTTCTCTTGGGTCTGGAGACTGGGAAGTACAAGATCAAGGCACTAGATGAATTGGTGTCTCATGAAGACTGCTCTCTGCTTTCCAGATAGCTTTGTTGCTTCACAAAGTGGAGGAACACTGTGTCCTCACATGGCAGAAAAGAGAAAAGGGCAAAGGACATTCAAGCTTCGTTTCTGAAAGCACTAATCCCATTCCTGAGAGTGGGGTCCTCAGAACTTAATGACCTCCCAAAGGCCACACTTCTTAATACCACTGCAATGGGGATTAAGTTTCAGCATGAGTTCTGGAGGGGACATAAATATTAAAACCATAGAATGGATCATTCAAATTATAACCATTGGCCACTCACCTACATGACTTAGTAGTCAATGAAATTTGACAAGTTCAATGACCTTCTATTAGAATTGCATAATATTCCATGAAATTATAATTTTGCATTGCATTCTTGAAATGGGCCTGGAAACCACAGGATGAAAGCAAAGGGAAGAGTGGGTTTGGAGCAGGCAGACTGCTGAAGCCATGTCCTGAGGTCTGGAAGCAAGGACTTGGCGATGGGATTCACAGGCTCAAGAGCACTACCGAACAGGGAGCCCAGGCAGCCCCCATTTCCAGTTTGGATTTATGTTCTGTTCAAGTAAAATATCTTGCTTCCTGAGTGCTGTTTTGGCTTACTTTCACCAGAGCAGCAATTCTTAATCCAAAGCAATCAAGAAAAATTCGCTCAGTGGTCACACAGCATTTCTCTGAGTGCTTGGAAATCATGAAGCCCTATTGTTGCACAATATTCTCTGGCAAATAAGGCAGAGGTGTCTACAGGAGAGAAAAAAACTGATAAATGTACCAACTCAAGTTAGGGTCACCATAACGCAGCCACTTCACAGTTGTCATTCCAGTCTAGTCCAAAGGAAGCAGGTAAACATTTGGTTAATACTCAATTTTTTAAAAAGAATATATTATTTACTACCATCTCTATGCCTCCAAGGTATTATGTCCAGATTTTCATTAATGTTTAAATTACATTCTTTATAGTTGTTAATTCACATTCTTCATAGTAGTTGATTTATCTGTTTGCAGATAGACTAACTTCCTTGAGGATAGAAACTATGTAATCTTCATTGTTACATTTTTCAAAGCCATATGCAATGCCTGCATGTTAGGCACTACATATTGCCTATAAAATAAAGGCAAAAGCCAATGACTAATGTCTACTCATTCTGATTATGCAGCTACAAGGTACTTTGAAATAAAAAAAAATATATCATTCACCAACACAAACATTCAAAGCAGGATATGTGATATAATATTAAGACTCTAACATTTTCCTTGATAGCAAGGGGAAAAATATACATCATCATCTTTAGATTTGAACAAATCAAGGGCAGTTTTTACTGTGATCATTTATTACCTGAATTCCCAGCCACTAAGGTAACTGGAATGTAATGGCAGTACAAGTTTGCATTAATTAAAAAATTATTCCTAAAACTCTTAGGGATGTTAGTAACATCACAGAAAGAAAAAAAAAACAAAAACAAAAACAAAAACCCAGCATCCCAGGTCAAATTCTTTTTGTTCACAAAACTTTCCTATATCAGAGTAAATCATTTAAATTCTTATTCACCTTGAATCAGTAAGAGCAGTACCTTTCGGTCTTCTTATTATACACTCCTTATTTCAAATTAATAAACAAAACTGACAGTCCCAATGATATCCCCCAATTTCTCTATGTTATGGTAGCTTAGAAGGAGAATTTATGCACTGATGGCATAAATATCTGCCCAAAGAAATCTGTCTTTCAGTCAAAACACACCTTTTCAAGATGGCAGGAATGAATCAATTTGAATTGATGAGATTTTAGAAATGGAGCTTTGGGCAATTGATGTCATTGGTTAATAGTTTTTTAGAGAGTTGCAAATAATTTGTTAATAATTTCCGACAAAGAGAGAATCCTGGGTTAGAGGAGTAGTGTTCTTTGGTCTGAGATCACACTGAGCATGTGCACTGCTGACTTGTCAAGGAGGTGTGGGGGTGGGGCAGGTGCAAGAGCACAGTACCAGACATTTGCCACACAGCATCTCAGAAGAACCCATGAGAAGTAGATGAAGTAGATAAAATCAAGATCATGATCAATAAGGACAAGTACTTTTATTTCTTAGATGCAATGATGGTATCATTGATGTAAAGGTCATTCCTTTATATGGACCAATCCTTGAGGACCTAAAGGACAGAAGGGTGGAGCTTGGGAAATGATGCAGGAGGAGTCCTGGTTGAGTGGACCAACCGACTGACCCTCACCCCCGAATTTGGAGTCCCTTGAAAAGTAGGAGGAGTAGTCTTAGTGGTAGGCCAAGGGCTCCACCCAACATGTGATGATGATCTGGGTGTGCTGGGCACTTTGATGTTCTCTTGGCAACGCAATTCTGTTTGGCTAAGAGTCTGGTTTTCTTCTGCACGGGAACATCAAGCTGTCTGTCTTTCCATGTTTTTGCCTGCCCACCCACTGACATCTCATGTGCAAGACTGCTTCCCCCAGCCCAAGATAAACTAAACTTAAGAGAACTGCAGATAGCTAGACATTCAGAAGTGCAGGGATGACCTTCCAGAACTGTAGCTGGGCCTTGGGAGAGTGCATCCTTTTCACACTCACAGGAAGACCCCAACACTTGAGGTAACCTGGATGAGTTCCTTGCAGCTGACGAAGTCTAGTCAGAACATGTGTTTTTTCATGTGGCACCATTCTTGGTGTCCAAAATGTAAATGTCGACTAAAACTGAATTAATCATCATTGACCTGTTGAACTATTTTTGCCCCCCACCACCCCAACCACATACAGAACTTGTGAGAGAAAGTTGCTGCTGCTATTGATGTAGCAAAGATACTTTAAACAGCATTTTAAGGTTTTAGTTCCTTATGTTATAACAACAACTGTGAGGGTTGTAGGTAGCTACAGTCGTGTATATTCCAGATTAGGTAACCTTCCAAATTCTCAGAGGTTATCCAGGTACTTAAATTAAATTTAGCTGAATGCAAAAGAACGTCCCTGCTTTGTTTCAAAGTCTTGCATAGGCAAAATAAATAAATAAATAAATAAATAAATAAATAAAATTAGAGACGAAGGAAAAAAAGAAAGGAAAAGACTTTAAAAATGTTGTTATCTTTCCAACTTTTCAAGCACCCTATTCTACACAGATTTTTCTGATTGAGATTGTTGAAGTTAGCATAATTCTAAAATAGCCTTTGAAGTCACACCTTGAAATTGGTTCTCTTGAGATTGGTATTGGTCTAGAGCCAAGGCTGACCCTAGTGTATCTCTGCCACTGCATCTTCTGGGACACAGCTGGCACCCACTCACTGTTGGTGGGGTCAAAGAATGTTAGGATTTTTTTTTTTTTTTAAGTGTGTCTGATCTTACAAATCCAAATGCCCCATTCAGGGTTGTTAAGTTAGAAGGCTGTACACTTATCCCAGTGATTCTTCTAATCCTGTTTGGAATTTTCTTATTGGAATTCCTGTCTTAGACCAAGGCATGTGGTTTTGAAGGATTTATTGGTGGCAAGCTTTGGTTTTGTGAGAGGATCTACTATTTGGAAAATGCAAAAGGCATCTGGAGCCCAGTCTGGTAAATAAGTTGAGTAATCTAATGCTTTAATCTCATTCATGTGTGATTAGAAATGAAGGAGACTAATTTTCTGATGCATTTTAAAAACTATATTTGAGAGCAACTCCAAAACAGGAATTCCACAGATGTGTCGAGGAGCGGGGGTACCACTGGGGTGAGTGTGTAATCTAGATGGTAATCGCCTCAAATGGAACTGCATTCCTTTACTCTTCTTAAAAAAGGAAAAAACCAAACCAAAACAAAAAATTTGTGCAGTGTTGTTTCTGGGGGGGGGGGGGGGGGAAACCAGCAACAAAAATTCCAAGTGGTCCTTATTCCATCTTCATGGGCAGTGTAAATTATTTGGAGCTGGGTGTTGCCAATTTGCTCCATTGCCTGGACCAATAGCCCTGAGGCTAGGATGAGTTTGAGTTCATGACCATCTCTGTCAGTCCTTTAGCGTGGTGGAGGGCTAGTGCCAATTATGTTTTTACTGGAATTAAAGCAACGAGCTTCTGTGCTACCTATTAACTTCCTACATGCTGAGATGAGAATAGCTTAAAGCTGTGGAAAAAATGCTGATATACTTAAAATAAAGACCCAAAATAGCCATATAAACAAACCTCAGGGAATTTTAACCAAGAAATTATTGCCAAATAAATCTTCAGCCAGGCCAGTCAAAATGCTGAATATTTTATTTTGAGAAGTAACTATATTCTTAGTCTCTGCCATGTTCATCAACACTCTGCTATCATAATAAATTTAACAAATTCATTAAAAAAGAAGAAAAATCTGTGAGCCACCCCAGGCATGATGAAGCAGGACTGTGCAACTGACCATCGATGATCACCAAGGTGAGGTCAGGGTCTTTTGTAGCTTATAACCAGGAGTAAGAAATACTTACTGTTAGGCAGCAGTTCCGTTGACAGTTGTTGGTTTCCTACATCAGAAAAAGATGAGCTGAAGAATAATTACAAACTAACTCTGGTCATGTTTCATAATGGTTCTTTTCTCTTCTTTAGCAAGCATTGTTTTAAATCCATTGTCATGAGGTGGAAGGCTGAAGGAACTAATTAGAAAATTCAGCAAGAAGTCATTAGAACATGTATTTTAGACATAGTCTACATTATAAAAACAATATATCTTTGACAATATGGGGAAGTCAACAATTCAGAAATAAGCTCTGTTGAAATTTAAATGTATTTTCTTTCTATCTTCTTTAAATGCATTGTATGCAAATATTTTAAGATAAAATGGAATATATGTGTGTATATATGGAGCATTCATCCATATAGTATATATATATGTATATATATATAGAATTATATGTATATAATTTTGTATTTTGATTTTTCCTTTACCACCTTATGAACACTTTTCCATGTTAGTAAACAGTCTTCAAAAAGATGATTTTTAAAGATAACATGATAGCCAACCCTATCCATCGAACATAAATTTGTCACTGAGGTCTGGGGTTATAGCTCAGTGGTAGAGTTCTTGCCCCACACATGTGAGGCACTGGATTTGATCCTCAGCACCACATAAAAAATAAATAAGTAAAATAAAGGTATTGTGTCCCTCTACAACTAAAAATATTTAAAAACTGTTGTCACTGAAATTCCTATTGTTAGATATGTGACACTTCTCCAGTTATATATATCCATAATGTGTATCATTTTGATAATTCTTATTTACTGTCATGGTTAGTTACTTAGTATACATTCTGAAAAGTGGGATTCCTGGGCCAAAGGGAATTTGTTTGCATGCTTTTAATTAATATACTTTTTTTTTGGGGGGGGGGTACCGGGGATTGAACTCAGGGGCACTCAACCACTGGGTCACATCCCCAGCCCTATTTTGTATTTAGTTTAGAGACAGGGTCTCACTGAGTTGCTAAGTGCCTCGCCATTGCTGAGGCTGGCTTTGAACTCACGATCCTCCTGCCTCAGCCTCCCAAAGTGCTGGGATTACAGGCGTGCGCCACCACGGCCGGCAATATACTTTTAATTAGAAATAAATGATGCCTTTAAAAATTTATTGGAAAAAAATACTGTAATAATTATCCATCCCCCATTTACTTTTCCTTCAAAAATAAACTTTGTACTCTTGAACCTTTGACTTATTAGTCTCATCTCTGTTGGACACCTCCATATAAACCAAACATGATGTTCAGGTTCAAGGAGATGGACAGTTTATCTCTCACTCCGCTATCTGCCACAGGGAACAGAATGGAATTTGTTAAGACGCCCAATTATAATCCAAGAAACATAGTGCATATGTTTAGGATGCCTGAAAAAGGCCAATCCTCATTATTTCAGATAACTCTATAGGCTTTGCTGAAGAGTGATGTTGGGCAACTATTTTAATAAAAGGTAGATCAGGGACATCAGACTCAACCTGAAGCACCTGAATAGAAGTCGCAAGAATTTGAAGATCAGGTACCTTCAGCTAGAGGACTGAGCTGCAGCAGCCTTACTGGGCCATGAGGACTGGGGAGTAAAAGGAGTCTTAAAACAAAACAAAACAAAACAAAACAAAAAACACAGAGGTGGAACAAAGGCACAGAAAGAAGCAGAGAAGGAAGATAAAGGTGCCCTGCAGATGGTAGAGAAAAGGAGAGCAAGTAATTAGCAAGTAATTTGTTTAGTTACCAACAGGTTTGGATTTTGTATGTGTTCATTTCACGTTTCATGAGGTATTTCTTGCAATAAGTTCCCTTTCACTCAAAGCTGCTCTTCCTGGTGACCAAATTCCTGAGCGAGACAACAGGACTGATGGTGATCAATCAGGCCCATGATCATAGTTGATAAGGATGGGTGCTGCTCAATAGTTTTTCAAATAAGGGGGGAAAAAGCAAGAATGTGTAATGACTGAATATATCTAATTTGAAAATGTCATGTTTTTTTCCCCCTATGGATGGATCATATTGGTTAGACCACATGCTGACATGTGAATTTGTTCCCACCAAATGAGTCAGTTGAGATTTTTAGAAAACCAAAAACAAAAAAACCCAAATACCTCTCAATTGTTCTGGAGGATATAAAAAGGACCTAGTTGATCTTCTGGGCTTGTACTAACAAAAATAACAACAGCAAGAAAGAAAAAAACTGGCTTCTGTATATTTAAAACAATAATATTAGCTGTTGCTGTTACCCCAGGGGGAACAGAGTTGTAATAAGCGGCACGTGGTCTGGATTGGCTTGATTTTAACTTGGTGGGGGATGAAAGTGTTCATTACATAATCCAAGGTTAAATGGTGACAGCAAACTTTTCTTGTATTCACATTTCCCTGAAAAGACCTCTGTACACAGAGAAGAGTGAGTGTGGGGTGGCGACTGAAGCACACTTCTGAGGGAGGCCAGCGCCTTCTCATTGATAAGTATACAGTGTGTGTACCAGAACTAAGACAAGACTCTGGGGAGACGGGAGCATCTTTGGTTTTGTTCTTTTACAGTAGTTCCCCCTTTTCTGTGGTTTTGCTTTCCACAGTTTCAGTTACCCACCATCAACCATGGTCCAAAAAAATCTAAATGGAAAATTTCATAAATAAACAATTCATAAGTTGCATGCCTGAGTCGTGTGAGGAAATCTCTCTCCATTCCTTTCAGGACATGAATTGTTCCTTATTCCAGTGTATCCATGCTGTATGTGCTACCCACCTAATTGTCACTTTGTAGCTTTCTTAGTTAACAGACTGTCATATACTGCAAGTGTTTGCACATAGGGCTTGTGCAATCTGTAGTTTCAGGCATCCACTCAGTCTTGGACCTATACCTATGAATGAGGGAGAACTACTATATTTTGGAATGGCAAAACATAGATGAGGAGAGAATGATATTATTGTAGGGGAAAAGTACCTAAGGAATAGGCCAAGGAAATAACCGTAAGTTCTTACTTCTCCTTTCTTGCCTTCCAAAATTAAAATGCTGGGCTGTCTTAGTTCTAGTTTTCTGGAGAAAAGGTTCAGAGATGGAGGTTTGTGTTGTTGGAAGAACATCTGTAAGGGAATAAATGAAGCATGATTGGGAATAAAAGCTATGGTGCAATGCAGTTGTGAGAGAGAGATCAGCTATTCCATGGTGCTCTGGATCTTGGAGAGCCATTCAGAGTCACCTTAAGTTACGGCAAACTGATTAGTCTTTATATCCCTGCACCATTAACTAGTCGGAAGGTCATAACCTTGACAAGGCAGCTTCTGCTGAGGGCGTTTTCTGAGGAGGCCTATATGTGAGCTACTGTCAGCCAACACACCCAACAACTGAGGAATGAATGTTTCGGTCTCAAGGAGGACCTGAGCAGATGCCACAATATCACTACAGTCCACCCCTTGCACTGAGTGGCTACATTGCTTCATAAAATAAGTTCACCCCAACAGGAATAAGCTTTCCAGGATTCTGGATAGGTGCAATTTCTGGAAAAATTTACAAAAGGTAGATAATTGGGGTAAACTACAGCTCCTGCCACTGCAGCTGGTCCTGAGGCTTCAACTTACACATTACCTCTCCTACTACCGTCCTAAGCCCTCCCACTCTTAATTGACATCTGTCCTGGTCTACGCAGCTTATCTGGTGGTGCCCAGACCTCATTCATTGGGGTCTGAGGCCCTGATCACAGTGCCCTTTCAGGCTGTGGCTGATACATTTGTTCATTTGTCATCAAAACAATTTGGCAAAGAAGAATAAAGAAATTCAGCAATACATCATTTACATGCCCAAAACATTCCTTCCTGAACCACTTCAGTCCCAACTCTGGTGGTTTGAGTCAATTTGCCCAGATGATTTACATCATCCAGATGATGATCCTGTCCTGTCTACTGGTCTCCTGGCATGAGAATCTTGAAGTGACTGGGTGACAGCCATAATTTGAAGTTCAATGAGTATCTCCCTCTGGTACCTGGTGGAAGTATTATTACACCTCTGGGGGTCAGGACCATCAGACCACAAAACCTAAAGTTGCAGGAATAAGCCATTCCTATTCCTCCGGTGGGGGTTATGATAATCAGGACTGCTCCTGGCTCCACCCCTTTGTTCCTGGGGGGGGGGGGGGGGGGGGGGGGGGGGGGGGTGGGACTGGTATCATAGAACACATTCAGAGCACAACTGAATGTAAAGGTCATTGGCTTGGGATGTGCACAACATTCTGGAGAATAGGATTCCACTCTTGCATGAGGTCATCCTTATGCTGGTGTCTCAGCAGCACCTTTGCAGAGCTGTTTGAATAACTTCATCCATCTAGAAGTTTTTAGATGATGTTATATGTGATAGGACCAGTGAGTCCCATACCTACTGCTGCACCCCTTTTGCTGTATAGTGAGATTCTTTTTAAAACAAGATGTTAAACAAGATTCCTGCCTGCTGAGCCTCAGCCAGACCACTCTTATGGATATTACAGAATGTTTGATCAACAGACATGTAAAGGTCATTGGTTTGGGATGTGCACAACATTCTGGAGAAGAGTGTTCCATTCTTGCAGGGGTTCATCTCTATGCTGGTATCTCAGCAGCAACTTTGCAAAGCTGTTTGCCTAACTTTATCAGCCCAGAAGTGGTTCATCTGTAGTTGTAGCTGGAACAACCTCATGTGTGGGACCCCATACTGCTGGGTCCTTGTAGTGTCTCCATGGCTGATCTATTTATGAGACTACTGTATTAACATTGGGGAGGTCAATGACAAAAGTTAGCTGTTGTCAATGGGTCAAATCATTCTGTCTCCTTGTAATTTATTGAGCTCTGTGTGGTGGATGCTCTTGGGTGGGCATTAGCCTGGGAAAGCTAAGTCCCTCATAATTTGTGTCCACTTTGTCCATCCATCCATCCACCCATCCATAGGCCTCTTCCCCAAACCACCTTGTCTCTGACCTTCCAAATTTTCTTCTTACAAACCCACCCAACCAGTCATTTACCACTGCCCATGAGACACCCTATCCCCTTGACTCAAGTCACTCTCTTACCACGTAGTGGATAACAAAGCCTGCCCAAGGGGTGTGGGGTGTGCTTTCCACTGCTGCCTTTCAGTGTTATTTCAAAATAAGACTGTAGTACAGCAGCACCACCCAATTTTAGATTGTAGCCACATACCAAGATAACGAGCTGTGACCCATGCTAAGCATGTTCTGTCTTCCTTTAATTGGCCATAAGGGAGACTCCTTTCCATTCAGCTGGATTGGTAAGCATTGGTAAACTGCAGGGAGAGTACAGGTGCAACTGTATTGGATGTCATGTGGGTTTGGCCACCTTTTCTTGAAGATTGTTTAAATATTCTAATGCTGGTTGTACCACTTTTATCTCATGACAGAGTGCTTCTGTGCCTGCCCCACTGTCTAACTTACAAACTCAGATCATGATGGGCAGATCTAGCTGCATGGTCACCTGATACCTCATGGTCAGGCCTCTGCCTCTATCAGGGCCCAGTGGCATGTTAGGAGCTGATTTTTGAGTGATGTATAATTCTCTGCTGTGTATGGCATGGCTTTGCTTTGGCATTCTAAAGGGTCTATTTTAAAGTCTTCTATTGGGACTTGCCAAAACCTCCACACAGTGTCTTTCTCACATTACATACCTCCAATACCATAAGATCTGCCTGGTTTTATGGCAGGGCTGATTGATCTGTAACCTTGAAATGTTGCAGTATACTTTCCTTCTCTGGGTTCTATTGAAAGGCGATTATCTTACACATCACCTAACAAATAAGAGAAGTATGCTCTCAAAGATGTCAAATAGCTGTTGTACTTCCTTTCTAGTGGTGGTGGGAAGGGGTGAAAAGTGAATTTTATTTTTATTTTGGTAGAATTATCTGTGACAGGGTCTGGGGTTGTGGCTCAGTGGTAGAGCGCTTGCCTAGCATGCATGAAGTACTGGGTTTGATCTCTGGCGCCACATAAAAATAAAAACAAATAATATAAAGGTATTGTGTCCATCTACAATTTTTAAAAAGTTTATTAAAAAAAGAATTATCTACAGAGACCCTGCGCCTAATAGAAGAAAAAAAATAGGCCCAAATCTACACCACGTTGGCCTAGGATCTGACTTCCTTAACAAGACTCCTAAAGCACAAGAAGTAAAACCAAGAATCAATAAAAGGGATGGATTCAAATTAAAAAGCTTCTTCTCAGCAAAGGAAACAATTAATAATGTGAGGAGAGAGCCTACAGATTGGTAGAAAATCTTTACCACATGCACCTCTGATAAAGCATTACTCTCTAGGATATATAAAGAACTCAAAAAATTTAACACCAAAAAAAGAAATAACCCAACCAATAAATGGGCTAAGGAACTGAATAAACACTTCACAGAAGACCAGATACAATTGATCAACAATTATATGAAAAAGTGTTCCGCATCTCTGAGAGATGCAAATCAAAACTACTCTAAGATTTCATCTCACTCCTGTCAGAATGGCAATCTTTAAGAATACAAACAACAATAAATGTTGACGAGGATGTGGGGAAAAAGGTAAACTCATACATTGTTGGTGGCACTGAAAATTGGTGCAACCACATGGAAAGTAGTATGGAGATTCCTCAGAAAACTGGGAATGGAACCACCATTTGACCCAGCTATGCCACTCCTTGGTTTATACCCAAAGGACTTAAAATCAACATACTAGTGACACAGCCACATCAATGTTTATAGCAGCTCAATTCACAACACCTAGATGTTGTGATGGTGTACTGTTACAGTCTCAGCTACTCAGGAGGCTGAGGCGGGAGGATTGCTTGAAATATCTAGATATTTCTTTATCTCGTTATAAAGTCACTTAAATAAAAGGACGGGGAAATCATTACCATAATCACTTGCCATGGTACTATAGGACAGGGTATACCTCCAGTCAATGGGTTCTGGGTCAGGCCTGGCTCAGGCCTCAAAACAGGATATGTAATTATGACTTTATTTTTATTTTTTTAATTTTTTAGTTATAGTTGGACACAATACCTTTATTTTATTCATTTTTATGTGGCACTGAGGATTGAACACAGGGCCTTGCATGTGCTAGGCGAACACTCTACTGCTGAGCCACAACCCCAGCCCATGGAATTATGACTTTTCATTGGAGTGACTGCCCTCTGTTTCCTGACCATCCATCCTTGATATAGATATTTGTTGTGCTATTTGAGCAATATCTTTACTAGCTGCCCATGTATGCTATCCCTATGCCAGCCAGATTACTACTCCTGCAATCCCAGAGGGTCCATATGGTTGCAGTTTTAACATTCTTAAATGCATTAAACTAGATGGTACCATTCCAAGTCTCAAGGTCCCCCCTACCACATACTCTCAAATTTTTTGTAAACAGAATTGCATAATGTTTTGCTAGTCTGCAACCTCATTTTTTCACTCAAAAAGATTTCTAAGGTGTCTTCCTATGTCAACAATAAACATTTGTGTTAGATTGCACTACACGAACTTCAAAAGTTCTGAACCCCAAATGGTACTATAGATTAACATGATAGAACCCGCTCTTACAGGACTCTCATTTTAAAGCTGGGAGTGGTGGCGCATGCCTGTAATTCCAGCACTTGGGAGGCTGAGGCAGGAGGATTGTGAGTTCAAAGCCAGCCTCAGCAATGGTAAGGCACTTAGCAACTCAGTGAGACCCTGTCTCTAATAAAATACAAAAAAGGGCTGGGGATGTGGCCCAGTGGTTGAGTGCCCTTGAGTTCAATCCCTGGTACAAAAAAAAAAAAAAAAAAAAAAAGGATTCTCATTTTAGTTAGTGATTGTTCCATATTTCCAGTTGCTTAGCCTAGAAATCTTAAAATCATTTCTCCCCCCTCCATCACCTATATTCAATGTGTCAGTAAATTTCATCTACTTTACTTTCAAAATGTATCCAGAATCTTGTCCTGTGTCCCCTATGATTTCTAATTTGAATCAGAATTTACCACTTGGGTTATCATAATAGCTTCCTCTGGTCTCCCTTCTTCTTCCCTGATCTTTTTCCCATTGATTCTTAAAAAAGGAACCAGAGGGACCCTGCATAACATGAATCAGATAGTGTCTCTCATCTGCATGACTTCCCATGTCACTTAGAATGGGAGTCAAGGTCTTTACACCATGACTTACAGACTTCTTTGACCTCTTTGACCCTCTAGTTTATTTCTCTGCTCCTCATTTTTCCTTCTCCCATCCCGTCTACCTCCTTTCTTTTTAATTAACACCTCGGGCTAGCTCAGGACCTTTGCATCTGCTGTTCAATGAACCTAGAGTGCAGTTTACCCCAATGTTCCCCTTACCTCATTCAAGTTTTTACTCAAACATCACCTTCCCTCTTCTCCCTATTCTAAATTGAATTCCTTTTACCCACCAGGTTCCTTTTCTTTGCTATATTTTAACTCCTAGTGCTTCTTGATGTCTAACATATGACATATTTCCTTACTTGTTGTATTTATCGTCTGTCTCCTTCCTTTGGAATGTAAGCTCAAGGAGAGCAGAACATTTTGCCAGTTTTGTTTACTTTGGAAGAAACTAGACTAGACCCTTACACACAGTCATCATTCAATGTATTTGTTGAATGAATGAATGGATGGATGGATCATTTGCAATGACTTCATCACTGGTATAGGTCCTAACTTAGCCAGTTCACTCACCGGAGCACGTTTGCAATGATTTCTTCCCACCTCAACCATCTTTTGTAAAAACACTTTTGGGGACAATCTTCTAATTCTAGAGGAACTCACATTTCCCAAAAGAGAAAACTGAGTTTAATAATTGCAACAGTATTAGTAAAGAGAGTGTCATTGTTTTTGACTTTATCTTAGGGCTACCGAGTTTGCAATAAATAAATAAATAGAAACATAAGAAAAAAAAAGATGTTGACTGAAGAGCTACAAATAAATTTCCTTCCCAACACATGGTTGTGAGGTTTATGGAGAGGCATACCCAAGTACTTGGAGAAGTTAAAAAAAAGCTCTTATTTTTCTCCTGCACACAATCCATCTTCCTCCCCTTATTTACTATCTTGGCAATAGTTGAGAAACACTAATTTAACTTTGACTCCTCTTTAATCCTATCACCACCCTCCTTTATAAGCAGTCACAGGAGGGTGTGGATTCTGGTGCTTATCACCTCCTACGTTTTTTTTCTTTTGTCTATTTCCTCCCTACTCCCTGCCTGATTTCAGCCTCATCTTGGCTGAATTCCTCAAAAGCTAAGAAGCATTTCTCCAAACTTCATACCCAGGGATGGAGCCCTTTTTACAGGAAGACATTCAGGTCACCCTGAAGTCTCCAGTAAGCCAATGGTGGCGGGTCTGTTAAAAAGGCTTAAATTTCTTTTGTCTCAGCAGCACAAGAGAATTTGCTTATAGAAGCGCGTGAATCATGTGTGGAACTCAGAAGTGCTCCAGTTCTTACACCAGCAGGTAGGCATCATAACTGGCCACAATCAGATTTCTGATGCCACTGTAACAGCATCTATGTCCTCCCTAGTGAGGTCTACTTTAGAGACAAAAGCAGTGACATTTTACATATCTTAAGCTGGTAATAGTGGGCTGTTATGGTTTAGACATGAGGTGTCACCAACAAGCTCATGTGTGAGATAATGCAAAAAAGTTTACAGGTGAAATGAGAGCCTTCACCCAATCAGTGCATTAATCCTCTGATAGGGAGTCATTGGGTGGTAACTGTAGGCAGGTAGGGTGTGGCTGGAGGAGGTGGGTCACTGGGGACATGCCTTTGGGATATGTTTTGTGAACTGAGTTTAGTGTCTCTCTGCTTCCCGGTGCCATGTTCTCAGCTGCTGACCACCATCACACTCTTCACTGTGATGTTCTGCCTCACCCTCTGGCACAGAGCAATGCAGTTGGCTGTCTATGGACTGAGACCTCTGAAACTGTGAGCCCCAAGTAAAGTTTTCCTCCCCTAAAATTGTTTTTGTCAGGTCTTTTGTTCATAGCAATGAAAAACCTGACTAAAACACAGGCATTGAAGTACTTTTTATTTACCAAGCCCTGCTTGTTGGAAACAATTGGAAACTCTGCCACTCAAAATTTCAAAATGTTGGTTTTAAAATTTTAAATACTTCATATTCTAAGAATAATTTTTATCCCTCTCTCATCTTCCAAGTAAGTATCCAATGCCTTTCTGAATTTTTGATTTAGAGCATCAATTCCCCTGTTGGGTTGGCCCCATGTAAATAAATGATGATAGAAATGATAAAACATAGGACAGAGTGAAATATTTAAGGGGGAAGAACTGCATAAATGAAAAGACATGAAAGTGTTGCAATCTGGGTGGAGCAGGGACTTGAAGGGGAGCATAGGTATACAGAAAAACATTATAAAAGTGTTTCAGGGCATGATCAGGTAAGCAGACAGAACTAAAGGTTAAACCAGGGCTCTGTTGGTTGGCCTGTGGCTCGAGTAGCCTCATTTGGGTCGTGATGCCAGGACAAAGGCAAGATCTATAGATAAATGCTTGTTTGCTGTGTTCAGCCAGAGGTGCTAATGCTGACCTTCAGTGGAGATGTTTATAAACCCAAGATCCAAACAGATTAATGCAATATTGATATTGTTACATAAGACATGTGATTGTAGAGATTTTATGAATGTAGCAAGTGGGCTGGGGTGGTGGTGTATGACTGTAATCTCAGTGGCTTGGGAGGCTGAGGCAGGAGGAACACAAGTTCAAAGCCAGCCTAAGCTAATTTGTGAGGCCCTAAGCAACTTAACAAGATCCTGTCTCAAAATAAAAAGGGGGGATGTTGTTCAGCAGTAGAGTGCCTCTGGATTCAAACCCTAATACCAATTAAAAAAAAAAAAAAGAATGGAATAAGTGTTGTCATTATTATGCTACTTTAAAAATGCTTTGTCTGAGTTTAAGACATGTGATATTAAAATAATTGACTTTATTTTAAAGTTGTTAAATACTAAAAAGGATTTAATTCTTAAATTTATTAAACACACTTGATAGGCTTTTGAAGTATTTGAGGAATTCAGAGGTGAAATACACAATTGTAGCATGAAATGTGTAAGGAAACTTTATTAGCTATTTAACACAGAAGAATTCAGACTTTTAATTTATGTATTCATCATGGAATATGAAAATGACTCTTCTTGTATTTACATAATGACTATACTTCTAAACAAAAAGAAAACATGATCAGCAAACTAAATATCAACATTTATAAAAACTGAGATTCTTAGTGTATAGATTCAATAAATTGAATAAAAATTTTTGAGTCCTATTACAATAAGCCTTTCTTTCTGGACACAAAAGCTCTCAGACTTTTTGAAAACTCAGTTGATTATTCCCATTGCAACCTCAGAGACAGAGAGTAACTTAAATACATGAAATGGGGAAAGCCCAAGGAAAATCTTAATTTAGTCGTTGACTTTTAAAATCCCTCTTCACCATCCACTTTAACATAATGTTCATTCTGTCATTGTGATCTTCACATGGAAGCCACCCTATGTTCATCTTTGCCTTTCCTCTTTGGGTATGCCACTGGCTCGTAAAAATGTGGCTCCTCTTTCCCCCTCCTAGCTTCCTAGAGAAGAGTTAACTGTAAGCATCTCCATTCCTTGGTAACTGTTTCACCTCTTTTATTTATACTCTCATTCTTTCTCCTCTTGCAGTTAGTATCAATAAGCAACTCAGTTGTCCAGAATTGCTCATGGTTCATAGAAAGGTGTTCAGAAGTCAGTTCATGTATAGCACATTAGGAAACAGGATGGGGAGGATTGTGCAGTCCCTAAATGGGTCCCACCATTCTTGTCTCCATGACTGAAAAGTCCTTTCTTCTCCTTGTCTAAGTCACTTTTTATTTTTCAAAAACCTTACCTTTTCAAGACTGCTTAGATATATTTTTCAGGGATCCATTTTTGCCCCTTCAACAATGTTGAGACTCATATTGCTGGATGTAGCTATTTGGTATTCCATTCTGTGAGTACACTACTGTTATTGATTCCTTTCACTGTGGATGAATATTTCCAGTTTTCAGACTTTTATTTATGAAAAATTACTATTGTAAATAATTTTATACTTCTATCCTGGTTAAATCTGTAAAAAAAAAAAAACACTGACATCTTCACAAACTCAAACTTTCTGATCTATAAAGCTGGCTGTCTCTCTAGTTGTTTAGGTATTTTAATATGTCTTTTAATATATGGATATGTAATTTTTTGGAGAAGGATATTACATACCCTTTTTAGATTTATTCTTAAGCATTTTATTTATTTATTTAGATATTACACATTGTGTCTTTAAAATCTGAAGCCCTAAAGGTGTACTTATTTGCATAAAGAATTCATTTGTCTTGTCAATTGGTATTATGTCTAAAACCTTGGTAGAAGCTCTAATGTTAATAATTTGTATATTTTTCAGGTTTCCTATGCAGATAAATCATGATTTTTTTAGTTATTACTTCCTTTCCAATTGTATGCCTTTGGTTTTATCTCTTTGTTTGTCTAAGATGACCAGGACCTCTAGAACAATATGGAATAAAAGTAAAGATGGATATCCTTAAATTATTCTCATTTCAAAGGGAATAATTGTTAACATTTCAACATTAAATAAGATACTTGCTGTCATTTTTATTGATACCTTTTATCAAATTAAGAAAGTTCTTTAGTGTACTGCATATTGAATTTAATTGAAAGCTTTTTTTGAATATGTGAAGGTGATCATTTACCCAATTAGCCTGTCATGTTCATAGATTTTCTGAGTTCAACCTAATCTTCCAATAAAATAAATCTAGCTTGACTATGTTATCATATGTGTGTGTTTGTGTGTGTGTTTGTGTGTGTGTGTGTGTGTGTTTACAGTATATAGAATTCAGTTTGTTTATACTTTATTTTTGCTTCTATTTTCGTCTTTTTCCTGGTTTTGGAAAAAGAATTATAATAATTTTGTAAAATAAAAGGAGCCAATGTTTCTTTTCTTTCTGCTTCATGGGAGCATTTGGTAGGGTTGAAAGTACCCATTCCTGAGTTGAAGAACAACTCACCTGTAGACCCATCCAGACCCATTATTGTGAGAAAATGTTAAACTACAGATTTAGTTTTGTTACTGGTCACCAAATTGTCCATGTTTTATATTATTCCTTGAGGCTTTTTTTTTTTTTTTTGGTAATTTATACGTTTCTAAGCATTTTTGTACTTCATCTCAGTTTTCAAATTTATTTTTATAAATTTGTTCATAACATTTTATTTATCTTTGAAATACCTGCTACATCTATGACTTGATCCTCTTCTTACATCAAACCCCCTAGTGGTTACTTATACCTTCTTTCTTTTTTTTCTTGATCAATTTTGACAGTTTAGCATCTTGATCTTCTGTATAGTTTTTCTTTAACTGTTTCCTTAAAACTGCTTTTGTCTTTATTTTTCCTTTTTCCTACTTTCCTTTGCTGATTCTTTTGTGTTCTCAAAGTTAACTTCTTCATTTTCAAATACTTTTTAAAATATAATGGTTATGTAAATTTCTTTCTCTGTACCACTTCCCCCCACCACCACTAGTTTGGAATTTCTACAATCTATTGTCAATTTTTAGTGGTTCCCTAGAGATTTTATCACATATATTTAATTGACAAGTATAATGTTAATTAATATTGTATCCTTTTGAATAGTACAAATATGTCTACAGACTTTACCTCCAGTTACCTCTCATTTGATCTACAGGGTTTTTTTGGTCAGGTATTTAATTCTGTCTGGTTTCTATTTTCCAAGCCCCACAGATTAGACATCACTATCTGTAGCTTACTGCCTGGCAAGCTGCTCATCTCCAGAGTTGATCTCTGGTTAATTCTTTGAAGTCTTAAGACCACTCACTGACTTACCTTGGCTTCCACGGCCTTTAATTTGTCCACTCCTGACTTGGAGGAGATCAAAACCATTTAAAAACTCAAACCCATGAAACCGTTGCTCTTTCTGAGAACTGTTTACCTCAGACAAATTCCCCCTTTGATGGAGATGAGCAAACAACGGCTACTCTCTCACCCTTTCCTGTTTTCATACCCTGACACGTACTATGTTTTTTCTCTAATGAAACAACTCTAGGGGAAGTTTCTAGTACCCCCGAAAACCTGCTTTTAAAAATAAAGTTCATGAAACATTTCCCCTTACTGGGATTCCACGAATTTCTGTTGGTTCTGTTTTCCTGTCCCTGTGGTGAATTCTTGGGACTTCGCAGGCTGGGTAAAGCCAGGATACTGGGCCTCCTCCTCAGTGGACCTCCTGAGTGAATGTGATAGGAAGATCCTTTAAGATAGCAGGCTCTAATCAGGTCAGAATGGCACCAAAGGGCCAAGGGAAAGCTTGAGATAAGAGAGAATTTGACTCTTCTTTCAAAAAAAGAAAGTTGTGCTTCTGACATGGCCTCCAGAGGGTCAAAGTAACTGAATTCCTTGTCACTGCAGTCCTGATGGAAGTGAAGTATTACTTGGTTCAGGAGCAGGGACTTGGCTTCTTGACTCAGACCTCCCTCTCTCCATGGGTGCCCAGGCCACCTCATGATACTCTTCGGATTTTGGTCTGACCGGAAGCTCATTACATGCCAAATGTCTAAAGAGGTAGAGGGAACAGGTAATCTGGGACTGCACGAAGAGGCCACTCAGATTTTACCCTGCTGTGCCTTTGCCAGTCAACACCCAGCCCCAAAGATGGAGACAGTGTGGTTTCACTTCAGAAGTCTTGGGAGGCCAAAGAGGGGGCTAGGACATGTCCCTGTCAGCTCTGGGGGTGGCCCTTTCACTCAGGAAGCCAGCCCTAGGACACTGTTGGGCATTTCTGCTCCTGAGCGATCATCCGCGGTGGCTGTCATCAGTGTCGCAGTGTGTCACAGCCCACTGCCTTCCCGTAGTGCTCCCGGCTTGGGCCTCCATCCTAATTAGAATCAGAGCCATTTTATCAGGCACCTGTCACACGCAATCAGGGTTCATCTCCACAGCAGCTCTGTTCATTCAGTGCCAGCCCCTCTGATCCACAGAGGGGGCGGCTTCCTCCATCCCCCCTGATGGAATGAGGCCCCACATGTCTCACAGGACTCTGTGCATTTGACTCCCAACACTTGACTCCATGTAGGTGCCAGATCAGCAGGAACAATTTTTATAGTAACTGCAGAGGAATGAACACAGTCTCGCATAGATCTCAGGCATTCAGCAAACATTTGCAGAATGAAGAGATGGGTTCCATAATTTGCCCAAGATGGCATTGCTAGTAAGTGACAGGTTGAAAAACAGGATCCAGATAAAGCACCATTGCATATCTCTTCCTTGTTCCTTATGATTTTAAAATGATGCATGCACACACCCACACACACACACATGTATATATACTTTTTTAAAAAGTAAATAGCATACAACTAAAATAAAAGTAAGATCTGTATTTCCCTAAGGGAGGAAACAAGCAGCCATCCATAATGCAGAGATGCTAGAGTGGGTCAGTGCAAGAGGCTTGGCTCCTGGCTGGGCAGCACCAGCCCCCAGAGGCAGCACTCCCTCTCAAAGCTGGGATACGCCCAGAGTCAGATTAAACTGCTATGTGGTTGCAGAGCCCATTGAGTCCCCACTGCATGAAGCTCAGCTCCCCTTCTACTCCTACCAGCCCATCATTGCCACTGGCCCCCTTCCCAGCCACACACTCCTGTGCAAATACCCACACCCACCCATTAGCACATACTCTCAGACACACAACACACAGACTTGTACACATACACAAGCACACCCATCTACCCATTTGCACACGCACACACATATGCACTCACATGCACCCTCACACACCCAGGCACACAACAGACCCACATACACACAGTCACACACACTTGCACACCTGAGTCTGAAGAGTTCTTCATCAGGATTTTTGAGGTTCCCCATTGCCCTTGGAATTCAGTTCAAACTCCTTGATTTGGCCTTTGGGGCCCACCACATGGAACCCAGCATGTTTTCCCAGTCTTTCCTGTGCCCTGCACATCTGTATATGTAACTACCAGTAGGAGGCGGTGGGTTCCCAGCCTGGGTTCACTTGGATGGCAGGGAAGCAGATGCCAGGACCCTCCTGCATTGTCTGTACATCCAGGTGCAGCCCCAAGGGACTCAGGAACATGCCTTCTGTTAGGAACCTCCACAAGTTTGCTGGAGTTGTTTTTTTTTTTTTTTTTTTTTCTTCCCTAATCCTCCCTAACATACCTGCCTAACCCTTTATCAAAACATAGACAAGGCACTACTTTGTGTAGCTTTCCCCAAGCTTCTTTCCAGGGGCAAATCCCAGGCCTCTGTATGCCACCTGTATGCCACATACCAGCAATACATTAAAGTTATGTGACATATTTCCCTCATGGAGTTCTTGGAGACAGGTTTGTTAGGTGTGGCATTTGTCTATGTAGTTTTAAAGAGTTTAGCAGGATACCTTGCACAGATCAGCTGCTCCTGAAATCACTCCTTGACAACACAAAAGTCTATTGCATTTTTAGTCAGGAAATTCTTCCCATGGTTATTTGGCTCAATTAATAACATCGTGTGTTAAAATGTATCTAAGGCAGGAATTTACTGATAAGAATGAAATGCTAAACCAATAGCATTTCTGAGGTTGGTGAATGTGAGTGGCCCTTCTGGGCTGGTCTTAGAGGATAGGGTCCTGGGGGGACCAGATGTGCAAGGATATCAGGAAAGGGATGGTTTATGGGATAGTGTTTTGGGTGGAAAGCAAGAAGAGGCAGGTAGATCACAAGATAAAAATGAGAAAATTTGAGAAAAAGGAATTCAGAGAGGGAAGGAGTCAGAAAGAAGCATGTGACAGTTTAAAAGACCCATTTCTCTTAATTAAAAAATTTGCCTTGGCATGATATGTCAAGTCAAAGGATTAAAATTAGTTTAAGAGGGGCTGGGGCTATTGCTCAGTGGTAGAGTGCTTGCCTCACACATGTGGGGCACTGGGTTAAATCCTCAGCACCACATAAAAATAATAAATAAAGTAAAGATATTGTGTCCATCTTAAAAACAATCTTAAAAAAAAAAAGTCAGTTTAAGAGGTTTATGCTGAGGTATTCCCACCATGCTTTGTTTTCTGTATCTTGGTTAAAGTACACATTTTCTAATTTGAGTAGTCCAAGGATTTTTGCTTTTGTGTACATTAGTTTAAAAATGAAGCTCCCACATGAATAGCCTATCAGTTTTCTATAAGCTACCATAGGTTATGCGCTCTTAGATGGGAAATGTCTATTCAAGTGAAAAAATATTATTATTTGCTACTTTATTACTTTCAATTCTGCTGGAGGTTTGCACTGGGGCCACTGGGACATCATACATGCATGTCTTTGATCTCTACATTATTTATTTCCATATCAGCAGGAGTGTTTTTCCTGGGGAATCTCTGGTTTCTGGCTCAGGCAGTCCTTGGCAATACAGATGCTCTGTCAAAAAAAAAAAAAAAAAAAAAAAAAAAAAAAAAAAGTGGGCCCTGGGATTTGCCATTTCAGTTCAACATGCAGATTTACCTTTGAAACCTTAAGAACTGTCTTAAAGGAGGTGAGGAAGAAAAGAGTTATTTTTGTCCTCTTACCTCTGGGTCCAATTATCTAATAAAGATTCATCTTGCCTTTTGTCCTAGGAGCTTTGTGACCTAATTTTGCTCCTTTCTCGTTTCGGATATCACAACCCATTTTTATGCATTTGGCTTTGCTAATGAAATCCACATGTCTTAAATCAATAAAGCCATTGTTCAGCTTTCTCCTCTTTTTCTGCAATGCCTTTTGCCTGGTCTATTTTGTTTGCATACTTGTTTGTAGGAAATATGGCTCTTTATCTAGAATCTTCCCCTGAAGCCCCCCTCCCTTTGGGGGTCTTTTTCTTATCACTCCCTTTAAAGCTCATCAGTTTGTTGGTGTGCAGCTATTAAATGTGCTTTAATGGATTTGTCTAAAGGAAATTTTGTTTATGCAGGTTTTCTTTCTCATTCATTGTTTGTTTTAGATAGGTTAAGAAATTAACAGTGGAAAACTCGACGTCTTTGCTCAATATCTTTGTATATATGTAGGATGTAAAAAGTTCCCTGTGTAAACCTCAGAAACTCAGCTTTTATTGCTGTCCCCAGACTCCCCAGTCTGACCCACCACTAAGCATTACTGAGTGCTACATCTTTTTACATTCTTGAGACCCCCAGATCATGACAAGATCCTTTTTGATGGCTTTCCGCTCCTAATGAAGCAGAAGCTCATAAAAGTTGCCTGATACAACTTTTCTTGCAAAAGAAATACTTTACTTATCTCAAAATTCAGGCTTTCAAAATGGAAACCTGCGTAAGGCAGCAGAGATGGGACCAAAGTTGTGTTCTTTTTCAGTAGATCTTTCCAAGTAGCCTGTGAATTCCAAGTCATTCTCCATTCTGTTGCTGGTGTCTGAAAAG
Organism: Tamias sibiricus; assembly: GCA_025594165.1. Lineage (NCBI taxonomy): Eukaryota > Metazoa > Chordata > Mammalia > Rodentia > Sciuridae > Tamias > Tamias sibiricus. The sequence goes on along the minus strand of CM046666.1, from coordinate 133,772,877 downwards.
TCCAGCAAGTGCTGGCCCATCAGCATCTCCTCTGATTCCTCTGGAATCTTTCCTTTCTTTTCCAACTTAGGCAAAAGGGTAGCCTGTGTTAGCTTGAATAGGGATGATGATGAAATATCAGGTTCCGTTTATCATGTTAGTGACTGACCATTTCATCCACCGAAATCCCGTGGACTCTGCCTTGCCAAATGGGAGAGATATAGAAGGAGGCATGCACCAATGGCAGGTCCTCCATTGTGGACATTCTTTATGATCCCACCCTTTTCCTTCCTCTGTCATTGTTATGATTCGGATGTGAGGTATCTCTCCAAAAGCTAATGTGTGAGACAGTGCAAGAAGGTTTGGAGGAGACATAATTGGGTTGTGAGAGCCTTGACCCAATGAGTGAATTAATCCCCTGGTGGGATTAATTGAATGGTAACTGAAGGTAAGTTGGGTGTGGCTGGAGGAGGTGGGTCATTGGGGGTGTGGCTTTTATATTTTGTATCTGATGAGTGGAGTCTCTCTCTGCTTTCTGATCATCATGTGAGCTGCTTCCTTCTGCCACACTCTTCCACCATGATGTTCTGCCTCTCCTTGAGCCTCAAGGAATAGAGCCAGCCGTTCTCAGTCTGTGGACTGAGACCTCTGAAACCATGAACCCTCAAATAAACTCTTCTTCCTCTGCCATTGTTCTAGTTTGGTCTTTTAGTCACAGCAGCAAAAAAGCTGACAGATGCAGTTACCTTTCTTGACCTTTTTGTAGCTACCTGCCCATGGCTTTTCCTGTCAACTTAAGCATCTTGCCAGAGTCACAGCAATGGTTCCCCTCCCGTATCATTTTTTTCCCCCACAGTTTTATTTAAATCATAACCTAATGTTGAAACAAATTGTTTTTTTCTTTTTCTGAAAAGCTCCACTGTTACCACCATGAGGCTTTGGTGAGATGGTAAGCTTGGATTTAAATCTCCACATGTAGTCCATGCAGCTCGACGGCCACTTTAAAGAAAACCAAAGCCCCCAAACTGCCTCAAAATCCATTGCTGCTTTATTAACATCCTATCTTAAGAGGAATAGTTGAAAAGCGAAGGAATGAACACAGATGTTCTCCTTTGCCCACCTGAGAAAGACCATCACCTCCCAGGACACTTCAGTTTTCTTCAAGGAGGACAAAGCTAGAGCCCTGCTACATTCGCTGTGACCAAGGGTCATTGACAACTTCTTATTCCGTCTTTTGCATCCTTCCCTCAGACTCTCATTCTTTGGAAACATTTCCTCTTCCATGTCTAGAACTACTTCTCTCTCACTTCTGCAAGCTCCTTCTGCAAACTAATTTCAAGTCCTTGTGATAGTCACACATTTCCTGTGAGCTGGCCTTCCTTCTCACTCCACTCCTTTTCTTTCTTTGAGTTGAGAAGGTAGGGAGAGAGCAGAAGACAAATCTGGAAAGTCAAACTTTGTTTCATGGTGCTAAATGTCCCATAAGAGAGGAACACCCTACTGGAAAAGTCAAGAGAGTTCCCTGGAGTATGTTCCAGACATTCTGCCTCTGGCTGATGACAAGGTCCTCAGGCTTTTTTGTGGGACTGGAAGGGGCCGGGAAAGCTCCCCCAGAAGCCCTAACCCAACTCCCAGTCCAAGATAGAGAATAGCACTTAATACTAACTTGAGGTCAGGATTTCTGCACCTACATCCCTTGACCCCCCACCCCCATTCTAGCAGATTCTTCCCGATTTCTATTATTAATTGGCCCAGGCAGCAAAATGGGGTGCTCTGAGCATTGAGAGGGGGTGTACTACAAATTGAATAAGTCATGGTACAGTAGACCTGGGTGTGACAGCTGGTCACCTTTTTTGTCACAATTTACTAATGGGCAGTTCTGCTATGATGAGTGTTACGCCTGAGTTACAAGTGGATCTCAGATGGCTACAAAGAAAACAGTTTGTATGTGAGACAGAGTAGCAAAGAAATCCATTTTGATTGTCACTTCCAGTACTGAATTCCTAGAGTGCCGTGCTAATGAAGATTTCTAGGCATTTGGGGGACCAACAAGAAGAGGGTTCTCTGGAGCAGGGAAGAGAGGGATAACAGCAAGACTTGTGTGCCTTTGGGTCCTACAACTCCTCCTACCAGACATTAAGAAGCAGAGGAATTAGCTTTCTCCCTAATCCCCAGAACTGAGCTGGTCTAAGCCTCTCCTTCCTGCCTGTCTTTCCTGGGGCTCCCTGGGTACCTCCCAGACCTGCTGTATCTCACCCCATAAGCTTACTGGGAAAGATGACAGAATGAATCGGACATAACTTTTATGTACATATATGAATGCATGACCAGTGAAACTTCACATTATGTACAACTGCAGAAATGGGATCCTAATTAGAATAAGTTATACTCCATGTATGTATAACATGTCAAAATACACTCTACTGTCATGTATATCTAAAAACAATGAATAAAATAACTTGTATATGGGAAATCTACTGTTATCAATAATAAAATAATAATATGACTAAATATATTTTTTAAAAAACCCATAAACCAGAATTTATTTAATCAAACCTCTATTATTTGGGTTGTTTCCAATTGTCTTGCAATAATAGCTAATGTGATGAATATGGTTACGGAGCTGTATTTTGAAATTTTTAAAACATTTACCCAGGGTTAATTATTATGTATACCTTTATTGGATTAAAGGAAGTGCAAATATAAATGTTGAAAGGTATACATACACACACACACACACACCCCACACCTCTTGATTTCCAAAATTTTTGCCCAAATTTTTAGATTCACCAAGGTATAATGGCCTATTTATCAAAAAACCTGTAGCATTTTTATTGATTTTTTTTCTGGCTTTACTGAGGTATAATAGATGAAAAAAAAATACAATTGATTTACAGTAAAAAAAAAAAAAAAAAAACAAAAACCTAAGTGTCCCCAGTGATTCTGTTGTCCTTATCTGTGTCAGGGCACTTCTCTGTGGGGACTCTCTGAGCTTCCTTTGAAGCTAGAGTGTGTAACATCTTGAGAAACAGAGGTATCACAGGACCAGAGCATAATAAATCTAGAAGGAGTCTCAATACTCTGTGGATTTCCACATTAGGAATTCTTAGCACCAAGCCAGGGATGGGCAGAAGAAGGGTTTCAGTGTTCCTGAGCTCTATGGGTTGATAAAAATCTGGATAAAAACATGAAGATGGTGAGTGAGCCGGAGGCCTCTTGCTTGCTTTCATGCGTTTCCACTTCCCCAGCTGCCTTTCTCTCTGGCGCCAGGAGGTACCCAGGAGGGAGCCAGGCCTTTCCTCCAAAGTTCATGGAACCCTCATGCCCTGGGCGAAGAAGCATGGCAGTTGGGTTAGGAGGTTATCTGATTCTGGTGATTGGTACTGAGAGGTGTATTAGTCAGAGTTCTCTAGAGGAACAGAATCAACAGGAGGTATGATTATACAAAGGGGGTTTATTAGATTGGCTTACACAACCGGAAGCTGGGTGACCCACAATGACATCTGCAGGCTGGAGAGCTGGAGGAATCAGAAGCTGAGCAGTCCAAGATGCAGAAGCCTCAGAAGAAGGATCAATGATGCTGCCCCAGTCTGAGAGTGAAGGCTTCTGGAAACTCCCTGGAGAATCACTGGCAGAGTTCGCTTTGGAAGAAGGAAGGAGTGAGAGTCCGATGTCCTCAGGTGCTTGCAGCAGCAATCAAGAACAGGTCCAAGAAGAACCAAGCTTGCATTTGCTGCTGCTTTCTTGTTATTCCAATTTTTATTCCATCCAAGCCTCCAGCCCATTGGATGGTGCTGCTCACGCTAGGGAAGGTCTCCACCGAAGTTCCCACTTGTCAATCATTCCTAAACACACCCTCATTGACGCACCCAGAAACCTCCTAATCTTTGGCATCTCTTAATCTGATCAAGTTGACAATTCAAATTAACCCTTACAATAGGAACGACTGATATCTGTGATCTTTTGGCACACGTTAACAGAGAAGGCCATTGCCTGAGATCTGGGGAGAAATGTGCACTTCTTAGCTGAAGGCCTGCCCTTCCCCATGCAGCTCCCCTTGACTGGTCAGCTGTCTTAACACTCAGGGTGTTTTCTCCTGGATTCAGCTAAATCCTGACCATGCTGTTCCATCCATTTTCTTTCCTCCTGTCCTGCCCTCAGGGGGAACAGAAGACAAATGGTGACTTCCTGGCACGAAACAAAGGATCCAGGATTCTGAGGCCACTCAGTGGAAAGGTGCTCACCAGAGCAGTTGCCCCAATATGTAGCTCTGGGGCCTCACTCTGAGGGTTGCACTAGGGTCTTGCCCTTCAGAGAAGCCTGGCCACCATCACACACCAGTTTTATGTTATTGCCGTGTGTGCGTGACAAATCCCGTGTTTACCTTGGGCCAGTATCAGAAGGTTCTTGTTGCACCGCATTCCAACTAGAAGCCAGCTGCAGAAGGCCTGCACGTCAACCCTGTTGACATCCTCCATGGCCCTCCATGACCTCCGTGGAACCAAAAAAGTAGCTACCCTGGAGGTCATGGAGAGTGTCCCATTGTCCAAGCGTAGTGCTTATTTACTTATTTTTTAAAAATATTTATTTATTTACTTTAGTTGTACACAATGCAATGCATTTATGTTTACGTGGTGCTGAGGATCAAACCCGGGCCGCGCACGTGTGAGGCGAGCGCTCTGCCGCTGAGCCCCAGCCCCAGCCCTTATTTACTTAATAAAAATGGGAAGTATGGAGCTGGGGATATAGCTCAGTTGGTGGGCTGCTCTTCCCTCTCCCAGTGCTCTGAGCTGAAAGGGATGGAGCTACCCTGAGTGTGCACCCAATGGCTTCATTGGTCTGCCGTGACTGCTGTGTTACTTATTAATGGGGCCGAGGTCTAAAGCTACCCCCCTTTTGGGGCCCTAAAAGGGGGCTCCTTCTGCCAGCAGAAAGAGTTAAAGTAGCTTACCTGGCGAAGATAGGCTTAACGGGCAAAAGTCGCCGAGTGTCTCTATCCCCGCCTGATTGACAGACACCACGCCACACCCGGGGAGTTTTGGTAGAAAGCAATGCCAAAAACTCGGTTTATTGAGGAAGTTGGATGGTCTTATATAGGACATGGGCCAATCAACAGAAAGATCATAGGGACACATAAGGATCATGGGCGGATGCCATTGGCAGAGCCATTGGCCTATCTTTGGGGTGGTTTCAGTTCTCACAGCCATGCCCCTTGCTTAGCCTAGGTCCTGTAACAGGGCATGGTAATGTGGCAAGCAGCCAGAAAGCAGTGTAAGGTCCTGACAGTCTGTCCACGATACCATGAAACAGGGCAGAAGACAAAAGATAAACTCCTTCCACCAGAGTGCTTGCTTTGCATGCACAAGGTCCTAGGTTCTAATCCCCAGCACCACACACACACAAAAAAAGAAAAACAGGAAGTATGGAGAGTGTTAATACACAAACTGCAGGGCCCAAACTCTGCTTATTTTCACTTATGGTATTATTCAGTGATTCATGGAGCATGGATCCTTAGATAGTAGGCATGCTATACACAGATAAAGAAACTGAGATACAGAAAGACTAGGAACTTGCCCAAGGTCATATCCTCAGCAAGAGGGAGTCATACTGAATCCAAGCAGTTTGGTTCCAGAGCCCAGACCCCACACACAGCATGAAGTGACATCTATTCCCAAAGCCCTAAGTATGACCACCTCTCTAAAAGGTCAGGTTGCTTGATGGTAATTCATCCAGTATTTAAATGAGAGAACTGTTTAAATTGTTTAAATATGGTCTTACACAAACATGCAACCTCCGTGTAATTTTTAGAACTCAGTGGATTGCTACAGGCTATACCCTAGGGTCCCTGGGGGTATGTATTTCCTCTCCTGTCAAATCTGGGATAGGCGGCCCTTTGGTGAAAATTTTAAGAGCGGCAGTGGTGGACCGATCTATTGTTTCAGTTCCTCTCGACTAAAGCCACAAGTCAGAAGCCAGATATCAGTTGCTAATATAATCTCTTCTCATTTTTTTTAGACCCTGGGTCTACTTCCTACCCTCTTGGCATGTTCAAGTGTAGGGAGAGAGGAGGCAGGGCATGCCAATGGCCTTACCTTCACTTCCTTAGACAGGGTGCTAACATTCCAGAAATAGGGTCTCATACTGTCACTGGTCAGTCACTCCTGGTGTCCTTCCCATGGACTGGATGCCCCAGACATAGTGGGTTGCTCTTCCCTCTCCTGGTGCTCTGAGCTGAAAGGGATTGGAGCTACCCTGAGTGTGCACCAATGGCCTCATTTGTCGGCCCATGACACCATGAAACAGGACAGAAGACAAAAGATAAGCTCCTTCCACCATTTATAGAAGCAAAGATGGGCTGATGTTTGAAGGAGGGTCTTTTCCAATCTTGCTGTGTATCCATGTCACACTTCCTTTGTGGGAATCAGAAATGCAGAGCTCAGAAAAACAGGAACTTTACCAGCTCTTCCCCTGCTCCCAGTGAGAAGCCAACACACAGCTGGAGCCTCTTGTGGGTAGGTCTTGAGCACTGTTGGGATCCACGCTCCTCCCTCGCTGGAGGGTCACCTTCTGGTGAGCAGCAAGTTCATGTTAGCAAAACAAATCCACTTGGCCAACATTGTTTTATTCCTTTTCTTTCCACATGGGATTCTTACCAATGAAACTCTAAGAACTGTGTTCATAAAATTCACCTGGATCACAAAAATTATGCTGAACAAGAGTTTATTTTGCAAATTATGTCCTTGTGTTGTTTATGTGGTCTTTTCTCTCATGCTTTTTGATTAAATCTTTTATTTTGAAATAACTGAGATTCATGTGCAGTTATGAGAAACAATACAGAGAGATCCTTTGTATTTTCCATCCAGCTTCTCCTGATGGTAATGAAGGGCAAAAAACCCATGCCAGAAACCACCATGTAGCAAAGGGGTTTATTAACAGGTCCCTAAAGGCTGGTGGGGATCAAAGGGACACGTGGAGGGAAGGGGAGCAAAGGGATGGAAGGGGAGGCCAGCGAGAAGGGGAGGGCGAAGACGAGGCAACAAAGGAAAAGGGACGAAAAGGGCGAAAAAGGGGAAAAAGGGGAAGGGAAGAAGGGAATGGGAAGGAAAGAAGGGAATGGGAAAGGAAGAAGGGAAAGGGAAGAGAAGGGAAAAGGGGGAAGGGAAGAATGGGAGAAAGGGAAGAATGGGAGAAGGGGAAAAGGGGAAGCCAGCGAGAAGAAGGTGGCAAAGGGCAGAAGGGAAAGGTGGCAAGAAAGGGAAGGGGGAAGGGCGAGCCAGCGAGAAGAAGGCGGCAAAGAAGGAATGAGTTCTGGACCAGCGGGGGTTTAAGTAGCGACTCCGGTGGTCCGAGGGACCCCTAACTCCAGGGGGTCAGAAGTGGGACTTGTACGCTCCGGATTGGCTTAGAAAGGGAGAGCCCGCCCTAGAGTGAATTCCCGCGAGAGGCGAGTATTCCCAGGATCAGAAAGGGTGGGGACTCAGAGCCCGCCAAAGGTGGATTCTCGTGAGAGATGGGCACTTCCAGGAAGTTAAAGCTCAGGCTCACTGGATAACCTAGGCACCTGAGGCATGGCCAATTCAAGGCACCTGGGGACTATGGCCTGTTGGCCCGAATTTATCTAACAGGTAACATTCTACAAAACTTTTTAGTACAGTATCACAATTGGGGTATTGATGTCAGTATGATCAAGATACATCACAGGAGTCCCTCAAATTGATGTTCTGTAGCTACATATCCCTCCTCCTTTCTAATCCACCCTCTCTTGGCCCTTGGAAATGACTAAACTTGTCTCCAGATCAAGAATGTTTTCATTTCAATAATGTTATAAAAATGAAATTATCTACAGAACTGGATTTTTTTTAACTGAGCATAATTCTCTGGAAGTTACGTGTATCAATAGTTCATTCATTTTTCTTGCTGAGACATATTCCGTGGTAAGAATGTGCCAAAGTTTATTTAACAATCCACCCATTGAAAAGTCAAAATTAACCCGTTGTTGGCGATTACGAGTAGAGTTGTTTTAAAACTTGGTGCCTGGGTCTTCGTATGAACACAAATTTTATTTCTCTGAGATAAATGCCCAGGACTGCAATTGCTGAGTCACAGAGCAGTTGCAAATTTGTTTATTTATTTGTGAAATTGCCAAACTGTTTTCCAAAGTGGCTGTACCATCTCGCATTCACATCAGCAGTGTATGGGTGAGTCAGCTCCTCTGCATCCTTGTTCCTCTGACAGGTATGTAGTGATGTCCTGCTGTTATTGGTGGTGTTGCTGCTGCCCAGGAGGCTCTGGATTCCTGCTCATGTTTATTTGACACCACTCTGGTGAGGAATGAGAGGCAGTATGGGGTTGGGGTACCTTTGATGTAAAGATGAAGGTCTAGGCCCCTATGTGGCTTTTTCTGGTGAAGGGTTTGAGGGAGTAAAGGAGTTACTATTTAAAATAACCAGTCCTGCCTCGCTGCCCCTGTCCTGGCTCTCTGGATTTTGCCAGAACTCTGCTTGGCCTGTGCTTGTTGGCATCCCCAGCATCTTGTTTCTTCAGTACCACATCTGGGACGTATGTGTGAAAGGGGGGCCCAGGGAACTCATTACCGTGTCATGCTTTGTGGTCTCAAGTTCTCTCACCAATTTGCCCTCTTCTTTCTACCTTTCAGGGTTTTCTTATGTTTGTTGTATTCATAATGTCAACAGGGTATAGTTAGACATAATAGAAAGAATAGAGAAAAGTACATCTACCCCATCTTTCGGAAGTGCAATTCAATCTCTCATAGTTTTAACAAACTTTTCATGTTACCATGAAAAGACACTTGATGCTTAGGCAGAATGGTGACTTCCCTTCCATAGAGACTAGAGGTGAATGGAGCTGTGGTGTTGCCTGGGATACCGTGAGTCTGTTAAACCCCACCCTTCCATCCCTCTGCCCTTCTTTCTTTCTCGCTTTCAGAAAATGAGCTTAGGCTTCCTGTGTTTATCTAAAGTGGTTACTCTTGGATTATATCCTGGGTCCAGAATGCCAAATACCTTCTGGAACTGAGGTCTGGACACAGATTAAGTATAAAGTTGAGGTTATTTAGGTGCAGGAACCACAGCCACCAGGAGGCAAGGGTTGGCGTGTGATGGCTTCAGTCTGAGGAGCCAGCGTTAGTAGGCTGAGTGGCCATAGCAGCATCAAGGGCCAGGGCTCCACAGCAGACACTCATCTTCTCTCAGTTCTAGAGGCTGGGAGTCTAAGGTTAAGGGGCCAGCAGGCTTGGTTTCTTCTGGGTCCTCCCCCCTTGCCTTGGAGATGGTTCCCTTCTAGTGTCTTCACATAGTTTGTCCCTGTATTTGTGTTCTAATGTCCTCTTCCTAAAAGGACACCAGTCAGATTGGATTAGGGTCCTCCCTAATGACCTCCTTTTAACTTGAAAACTTTTTTAGAGGCCCTATCTTCAAATGCAGTCACATTCTGAGGTCCTAGGGGGCTAGGAATTCAATATCTGAATTTCGGAGAGACACAATTCAGTGCATAAGACTCCTCAAATCAGGAAAATGGAAGGCAGCCCCAGAAAGGAAAGAATGAGACTTTGGGATGGGCCCCATTGATCCTGATGTGATAGTTGATCCCTACTTCTCTCCCTGGTATTTCCCAAGAGGCCTGGTGAGACAGGTAGCTGATTATCAAAGACAAGGATACCACTTCCCCATCAACTGGTTGCTAACACATCTGCAAGAGGGGAAGGATCACACTTTCCAAGACAAGCAATCACCCCCTGGGCAGCTCTTTGCCTGCCTTTTGTTCATGTAGGCAAGATAGGAGGAAGAGGGGCACGAGAGGAAAGGAAACCTGAGGTCTGTAAAAATGCAAGACACCCCTACTCCCATGGATACCAGCTCTGGGTCCCCTTCCCTCCCGAAAAGTCTATCTCTGTTCTATCCCTTAAATAAAACTTGTTGTCTTGCTTTGGCATTTCTTAAGTGTTTAATCTTCAACACTGGGGCTGGAGCAATGAGGATCCAGTCCTGATTTTCAACACCAGTATCACTAGCCTTGCCTAAGTCAACTATTAACTTTTTTTTTTTTTTTTTTTTTTTTTAGCACAGAGGAAAGTTAGATTGTCAAATTTATTTTTACTTTTTTTATTGAGATAAAGTACACAAAATATACTTATCTAAAGTGTGCTGTTCAATGTTTAAGGACATGCACACCTCTGTAAATATCACCAAGATCAAGACATAGCATGTCCAGCACAAAGAAAGTTCTTTGTGTTCTTTCTAGTCAATTCCTGCCTCTCCACCTGAAGATAACTGTTCTAGGCACTTCTTGACCTTAATATATATGAAATCGTAGGATAAGTACTATTTTGTGGCTAGCTTCTATTATTCAACAAGTCTGTCAGACTCATCCATAGTGTTGTGAGTACTGGTAGTTAGTTGCCTCTATTGCCAAGCAGTATACCATTGTATGGATATGTCACAGTTATCCATTCTCTTGTGGATGGATGTGTGGAATGTTTTGAATTTGGGACTATTATGAATAAAGCTGTTATGAACATCCTTGCATATGCTTTTTGGTATTGGTTATATACACCTAGGAGTAGGATTGCTGGGTCATATCAGAGCTACATATTAAATTAAATTTGATAGAGAAATATAGACAAGTTTAGGTCATTTATTTCATCAGATTATTTTAGTATAATTATATGAACTTCAGCCATGGCTATCACATATCTTTGCAAAATCTTTTATGTCATAAATTTAATTGAAGGTACAATAAATTATGAAAAATATATTTACTTAAAAATGTACTGATCGACATTTTACATTAGATGTGAGATATGATATGGTGGGAATTATTCAAAATCAAAAAGAAGGTGTGTTTTGAGACCTTGATTTGGTTTGGTTATGGTTTGAGAAAAGATTCATGTCCCTATTATGGTTGTATTGAGGGTAGAAACTTTAAGAGGTGGGCCTATGGGGAGATGTTTAGATAACTGGGAAAATCACACTTGGAAGGGATTAATGTAGTTCTCTTGGATCTGAGTTAGTTCCCATGAGAATAAGTTGTTATAAAAATGCAAACTTGGTCCTTGAACTCTGACTTCCTCTTTTACTACATAATATTTTTCACATGTGGTGCCAGTATGATTCCATCTTCTAGAAGGCTCACCAGAGTCTGAACAGGTGGGGCTGCCCAATCTTAGACTTTTAGCATCCAAAACCATGAGCTAAATAAGCCTCTTTTCTTTATGAAGTATCCAGCCTCAGGTATTTTGTTATAACAATAGAAAATGCACTAATATAGACTGTTAGGTGGGAGTATCACAAATCAAAATAAAACAGCTTTTTGTCAAAGAGCAAGAGATTAAATACAAAATGCCCAGCAATGCCATGAATCAGACAAATTTTCTTCCTTCCCGAGTTTTCTCCAGCATACTGTTGACATTGTGGCTACTTGAGAGAAATGGGATTGATAGTCTATGATCAAAAATGACCCTGGTTCCTCATCAGGAGTTCTGGATTGCTGGGAGATAAGACTGAGGTGAGGTTGAGGCTCTAAGAGGAAGGGTTTAGAACACTGCTCCAGACACCAAGTAGTGGAGAGATGGCAAAGACGACTATGCCCTTGGTAGTCCTGTTCTTTGGGTCAATGAAATTGCCCCAAGCCATAAAACAAAGGTTTTGAGAGCTCCTCATGTTGGTAAGGAATGGACTGACAGGCAGGAAGGACCAACTGATCCACATCCCCTTTCTTGGGAGAGAGTACTCAGGTCACTTTGTTTGGTGGGGGTCACTTTGAGAGGCAGACCTCAGATCTTCTTGGCTCCAGTGCTATTTGCAAAAGGCATGGCTATGTTCCCTTTTAAAAAATCCCCCATTCCATTTACTTTTGATGATTAAATCTAAGTTACTAGAGAGAGAGAGAGAGAGAGAGAGAGAGAGAGAGAGAGAGAGTAACTCCCAACTATAATTTTTGGTTAGCACAAGATAACCATGGCAACCACCTGGAGCTGATGTGATTCCTGTCAGGAACAAAACAACTCAGTATTTAAAACTTTATCTGCCTAACTCCAGTGTAGGACCTACGTATGATTTCTCCTAGATCTTATCAAACATCAACCTGGCTAAGGGACCCCTATTTCTGCCATTATGTATATTTGACCTTTGGGGAAGTTTTAGCTGCTATGTAACCACTAGTGACCCTCATCTGGGTCATTAACAAGCTCCAGGGAAATTCCTTTTAGGATCACCCAGTCCCTGGCCTAATCCCAGAAGCTATGAGATATGGTGTCTATTTTGTTCTCTCCTCACCAACCCTGTCCCGCCTTTGATGGGAGATCTAAGGAATTTTGGGACAATTTGGAACTTGTGGTATCAATACAATGTGACTAGAGAAACCACAGGGTATGGAACCAGACTGACCCTTATTGGTCATGCAGTCATTCCCCCACCATCAGTTTCACTTTCCTGAGTTTCAATTACCTGCAGCCAACCATAGTGTGAAAACACTGAAAGGAAAATTTCAGAAATAAACAGGGTATAACTTTAAATTGTGTACTTCTCTGAGAGGTGTGATAAAATTTTGAGCCGTCTTGCTCCATCCTGCCTGGGAAGTGAACCATGTCCTTTGTAGCGTATCCATGCTGCATGTGCCACCTGTCCATTAATTACTTAGTAGCCATCTCAGTTTTCAGATTGACATTCATGTTGCTTGAATTCAAGTTAATTATTTTAGTTAATAATGGTCTCCAAATGCAAGAATAGTGATGCTGATAATTTTATTACAGTATATTGTTATATTGTTCTATTTACTATTGTTGATTTCTTACTGTGTCTAACTTATGAAGTAACCTTTATCATAGATTGTGCATATAGGGGAAAACAGGATAGAATTTGGGAGTATCTAAGGTTTTAGGCAGCCACTAGGGATCTTGGAGCACATAACTCCTAGGTAAGGAGGACTTCTGTGTAACCTTTTTACTTATCCTTTCCTGAATCTGTGTCCTCATCTATCCAATCCAAATGATAAGCTTTCCTAGGTTCTTTTTTTTTCTTTTTTTTTATTTATAATTTTTAATATGTACAACTCATAGTGCATGTATTTAGCATCCTTTTACATACAATTGTTTGTATACAGAGTATATTCGTACAATTCAGGTCTTCAATCATGCATTTAGGAAAATGATATCCATCTCATTCAAACACCTTTTCTTTTCTTTTTCTTATGAGGTTTGAAAGAGAAAATGTATCCAAAGCACCTCACATATGATGGGCTTTGAATATTGTACTGTTCTCATATCTCAGTTCTCTCTGCCTCAAAAGGACCTGGGATCAAAGGGCTGTGGGGACTTCTCAAACCTGACAGCAGCATAGAACTAACCCAGGACCTGCATCCTGAACCACTAGCCAGTGGATCAATCTCCCAGGGAAGCCCCAAGTTTGCCCAGTAACAGCTTGATCCAATTGGATCTGAACAGAGGGGGTGGGGTGGGGAGCCAGGGCCAGCCAAGGGAGAGAACAGTAACTAGAAACAATGAGCAGCATGTTGTAAAAGCTGAATGCCTCCATCTAAGATGGTAAATAATAATCTCAAGGCCCATGCAGTGTTAAATCCCCCTCTATCTATGTAAGCAACCTACTTCTTGAAAGGATAGACATCTCACTAGCAACAAGCAACTGCCACTAAGGAAAATTAAATCTCCTGATTTTTTTTAAGCCATTGTGTATTCAGGTTTTCTGTTACTTAGAGCTAAACATAAACCCACTCAGATCCAGGATGGTGGTGATGGGGTGATGTTAAAGAAAGTCCTAGAGTGTTGGGGATGTAGCTCAGTGGTAGAGCCCTTGCCTAGCATGTGTGAGGCCCTGGTTCAATCCCCAGTACTACTCCCCCCCGCAAAAAAAAAAAAAAAGAAGGAGGAGAAAGTCTACAAATGGGGTCACAGAATCCATCACAGAACCAAGATAAACTAGAATGAGAAGAATTAGGTTATTAGGATAGGGGGAACAGGTAGCAATCTATAATTTTTTTTTTTTTTTTTTTTTTTTTTTTTTTGGTGGAGGGAGAGCTTTTAGGAATATCCAGAACACATCTGCATAAATTCTGAGTGTTTCAGTGTTTCAAGAAAAGTCACAAACTGTCTGATTGACTGGGCAGGTCTATTTCTCCAAGCAAATTAACACTCTATGCTAATTAGGCCATTGATAATGAATTTAATTTGCCTGAAATGTCAGTCAGGCTTGATCACACCTAGGGACACATAGTACTGCCAGTTTTCTAAAATAATCTAATTTTAAACATATTACTAGCACTCTGAATGGAACAGCATAAGGCATGCTCTAGTTTTTCTTCCACAATATCTTGGATGGGCTCCATTAGCCTTCCTGGAACTGAGCTCCAGCAGGGCAATGGAAAACCCAGGGCTTGGTGCCACACCCACCTTCTTTCCCCACCTGCACAGCTAAGCAGCCCAGAGACCTGAACCAAGCCACTTAAACACTCTGAGCTTCTGGTTCCTCATCTGTCAGAAGAAAACAGCAACTCTGACTTTGATAGCTTGTCAGGAAAAGGTGATGTCAAGTGCTCAGCACACTGTCAGCAAAGCCAATGCATGGGACCTGTTCCCCATCTTGTCAAACATCTCCCCCTACCACTGTGCATACTAAATTGACTTTAGCTTTACCTGCACTTTAAAAATCTAACATCAGGGGCTGGGGTTGTGGCTCAGCGGCAGAGCGTTCGCCTCGCACGTGCGCGGCCCGGGTTCGATCCTCAGCACCACGTAAACATAAATGCATTGCATTGTGTACAACTAAAGTAAATAAATAAATATTTTAAAAAAATCTAACATCAAATCAAGAATTACTCATTTGAAATGCTGTCATATGTAATCTCTGGCTGTTCGTACCTGAGATTGCTGTCTCATGCAGCCAATGACTGAGCACAGTATCCTTTCTGTGTGGCCCCTGGGTTCCCTGAGTCCTTGCTGATCTTGCCCTTAGCTAGAGATCATTATTGGTCGGCATCCCCATATCCTGAGATGCCGGGGATTGGGACCCTGTTTTATTGGTTATTCCTTCCTTAGTCCTGAGAAAATTTCTTGACCTCAAACTCACAGATTTGTGGAATAAGTGAGTGAATGAATGAACCCTTTGAGCATCCCATATAGCTTTGGAGCACAGAACAGTCCTATGAAAGTGCTTTGCGCAAGTAAAGGCTCAGACAATTTTTGGGGAATGAAAACATTCTAGTCCTACCTGCCTGGCTTTAGGTAACTCTCTAATTGCTATCAGTTCTTATCACTTTCCTCTCTTTAGTGTTTTGTAACCAGGGCAGCACAGAAGTCTCCTGGAGATATACAAACCTGTAACTATGTTTTATGACAGTTCTGCTTTCCCACAAACCTGCTCTCTCCCAGCCTCCTAAGGGGAGGGAAACCTTATCAAAATATCACTGACTTGTCTCTGAAAAGACAGTTCACTCTGGCTCATCAAGGTGAGCATAGCTAAACCCTTTTAAGGGATTACATTGGAACCTTGCAGTCACGCCTCTTAACCTTGAGGACTACCGATATTAATAGACACTACTGTGTATCAAGCCCTGTACTAAGATTTATACCCATCAACTCTTTCCACAACCTTATTAATAGGTGACAAATTTATCTTCATTTTGCAGATGAGGAAAGTGAGATACAAAGAAGTTAAAAAATTTGCATAAGGTTACTAGTAACTGATCAAGCTGGGATTGGAGTCAAGGCTATCTGATCCAGATCTAGAACTCTGAACCACTGTACTATACTAAAATGTACAATTATTCGTACATCAGCCAAAGAATTTGGTGGTGTTGAGCCTATCCAAAGACCTTCCAGTTTTTGACTTTTTCAATAAAATGCCTGAACATACAGTTTTATACATGTAACCCCCCCCCACACACACCCCACCTACCCACATCCTAGCTTCCCTGCAGCAGGATCTCCAAGATAATATCAAAGCAAAGCTCCACATGGGCTTGCCTAGTCCTATTATGGCCTCATCAATACTTTTCTGTTTTATTTAGAAGAACCCATAATCTGTTTCCCACTCTTCCTCCTTTGCATATTTCACAGAATGCATCTTTTGCAGAAAGAACGAACCACACATGAGTCTCCCGCGGAGCTCACGGTGCTTTGTACGTTGGGCTGCAGCTGGGGCAGGAATGAAAACAACTACACCATGGTAACAATCCGTCATTCTGTCCATCCGCTGCCCAAGAGGGATCTGAAAATAGTTTCAATTCACCTTTAAAATCCCCTGCTCTATGAAGGGCTTGTAACACTTGGCAGCCCTGGAAGGCTGCCTGAGAAACAGGACTGCTATTCGGACTACTGGTGTCCAGCTGTAAGCCTGGCGCAGGGAAACAAGTCATCCATTCATAGGGTTGTTGTGAAATTTTCCTTCCCCACCAGCCTCCAGCCGAGGAGGAGAATACCTGGAGGAATGGGATTCTGGATTTTTGTTCTTTCTTATGTGGGGCTCCATTATTTATTTTTTAAATTGCCTACTTTTTTCCCCCCCCTGCTTAATTTTCTTCTGCTTCAATTCCCCGACCATCCAAACTTTCTCCATCTTGAAGTTTTTCTTCCTTTGGCCCTAAAGTTGGAGAATTAAGCATGAGTCAGAGCTTATAGTCCAGAATTTTAAAATCAATTAGTTGGGTAACCATTTATAATTTCTCACCCAAACCAGTACACTTCTGAGAATGAAAAGAAGTGTCATTAATAATTAGGGTAGGTGGGAGTAACAGGAGCACAGTGGGGCATTCCTGGGCAAACACAGGCATATGGTCCCCAGTTTAACCTTCATTCCATCATGTAGAACCCAAAATGCATCAGAACACTAGACTTTCAGCTGCTGCAAGTGACAGCATCACCCTTGTTTATTTGCTTGGTTCTAGTGCCTGATTTTGTTCTTGATCTTGAACATGGCATGGTCAGTGGGGATTAAATTAGACAGAAGGCTCTCCTTTTTGCCTATTTAATCTTTAGTCTGTGATGATTCTTTTTTGTTCTTTTTTTTAAATATGTCACCTTCTCAATAGTCAAGTGGCTTAGCCCTATTAGGTCTGTAGTTGAAATCTGAAAGCTACATTATTGAATTGTAGTCTCATGTAGATTTTTTTTTCATTATGATTTCCATTTAGATGGTGAAATACAGTTTAAAATAAATGACAGTTATGCTTTTTATATATTCTTTGGGGATGATGTTACCAGAGCAAGATATCTTGCATAAAGAAACTTGTGTAATTGTGTATATTCTTATTTGTTGCCCATACCAAAGCTGTGAGATAGGCAACAGATTTGAATCATTTTTAAGATTCTATGGCACTTTGGGTTGGAGTAAAATTATGGCAACTAAGAACAAAGGGGTATGGAGAATCACTACCTTAAATAGAGTCTAATGATCAGTCATACTTTTAGTTGAAATATAGACATATAGATCAATCTCGTTTTAGTCAGCTTTTTGTCACTGTGACCAAAATACCTGACAAGAACAACTTGGAGGACTAAAGGTCTATTTCAGTTCATGGTTCCAGATGTTTAGTCCACGGTCAGCTGGGTCCATTGCTCTGGGCCCAAAGTGAGGCATGACATCATTGCAGAAGGGCATGGTAGAGAAGCATTGCTCCATTCATGGTGGCCAGGAAGTGACAGGAGACCAGGGAAGGTGCACACTTCCAGGGAATGCCCCCATTAACCCATCTCTTCCAGCCATACCCCACCTGCCTACAGTTACACCTAGTTAGTCCAGTCAAACTTGGATGGATTAATTAAGTTACAGCTCTCATAATCCAACCATTTCACCTCTGAACATTCCTGAATGAACACAAGAGATTTTGTGGGGGACAACTCATGCCCGAATCATAACAATTCTAAAACTTACCATTTGTTACTTGGTTCTGAGTAATCATGCCAGAGTGCATAGGATAGTTTTGATTGCAATCAGCCAATAGCCATTCCCCCACCCCTAAATCTTTGCCAGTAGGGCCCACCTCTATTTGATACTGAAAATGCCCAGTTGCCCAGTTCCACTTGCAGCCACCAGCATCTGATTAAACCCTGGTGAATTAAATCAGAAAGAAGGTCTTCCCTAGACCTTCTGGAAAAGGTTTGCATCTTTGATAAAAAAAAAAAAATCTATACAAAGGAAAATTAGTAGCTCTCCCTATTAGATACATACTGAGTAGTTCTCTCAGAAGCACAAGGGATAAGCCCAAGGATAAAGGCAACACACTGAAGGAATCTAAGCATAAAGACAGAAGTCACCTGCATCGTCTTCCATTTCATGAGGACACTACACCAACATTGTAATTACCTACCTGTGGGCTTCTTGATTTATAAAAAAATTGACATCTGTATTTTTAAAACAACATTTGGCATGCTGCTGCTTGCAGCTAAAAACCTCTTTAGTGATTCACAGTGCAAATGTTACTGTCATTATTCAAGGTCAGCCTTGATGGTCTCTTTTCGTAGCAACATGTAACATTTCTTTTACTCTCTTGAAATTGAATGCTAGATAACAAAACTTACTTATAAGCATAATTTTAACAATTCAATAGACTACTTTTACAGAGATATAAATTAGAAATGTTAAGAAATAAAGAAGTATATGGATTTAAATGTATAAATGCTTGGGCACAACTACACCAGGTGACATGATGGAGTAGTCAGAGTTTGCATGTCTGCGTGGAATTGCCATGAATATAATCACTCTCACATGCAGCCTGATGCAGCTGTGCTTTGTTGGTGACTCAAATCCCATCAGAGGCATAGACTTTGGTATTGTGATTTTTCAAAAGGTGAGCAACTCTTGGTAAAGTTCCAAACCAAACAGTACAATCTTACATGAGCTTATGTGGTAGCTACATTCTCAGAAAATCCCATGTATATTTAAAACTGTGCAAAAAATTACCTTGTGATGATATATAACACAGACTTAAGATTTAGGATCACAGAATTATAAATAAATGTATTTTCACCTACATAAATATCTGATAGTACAATTGGAGGTCATGTGAGACTTTGAACAATTCTTTGCAGTATTAGCCCGTACATTGCAAAATGTCTCGTGTCTCATCCAATAAACACTGATGGTGACCCAAAAATGCCCACATAGGTTTTCAAATCATGCCCTAGGGCCAATTCTGGAAACCTCTAACTTCCAGAGGGCAATGTGCCAAGGCCAGGCTGGTCTGGGCAGGTGCTCTGGGTTGCTTGCTCTTCATGGGTGTCAGGAATACAACTTGTCCCTGACCTGCAAATCATAGGCATGCTCCCATTTCCTTGGGGAAAGGGAAGGCAGGTGGAAGGAAAGCAAGAAAGCTAATGGCAGATTGCTTAGAAAAGCAGCCCTGCCAAATCCTATTGCTTTCTCGGCTCATGTGCAGTTTTTTCCCCCACTCACTCCGATGATGTACAAGGAATATGGATAACTTACCAGTAGACACAGAGTTGACTAAGATTCCCTCTTCTACTTCTCAGGGAGGTCGATGTCTCCAATAAAAGTAGAACAAGTATAGAATTAAGGGAGCCGGGCGCGGTCGACGCCTGTAATCCCAGCACTTTGGGAGGCTGAGGCAGGAGGATCGCGAGTTCAAAGCCAGCCTCAGCAATAGGCACTTAGCAACTCAGTGAGACCCTGTCTCTAAATAAAAAAATACAAAAAAGGGCTGGGGATGTGGCCCAGAGGTTGAGAGTTCAATCCCCGGTAAGATGGTACAGAGGTTCTTAGCCTGAGGTCCCAGTTATGTGCTGCAGTCTCTTGAAACCCCTCGCAGTGTTGCCCCCAAAACAATACTGCCTGCAAGACAGTCCCCAACTTATGATAATTCAATGACAATGGTTTGCCTTAATGACTTTCAACTTTATTTTTGACCTAATGAATTTTTGATGGTTTCTGCTTTACAATAGTGTGAAAGTGTGCCCATTTACCCATTCTTTCCTTTTCCAGCATTCAACAAATTGCATGAGATATTCAACAAGTGATTATAAACTGACTTTGTGTTAGATGATTTTGCCAAACTTTATGCTAATGTAAGTGTTCTGAGCATATTTAAGCTAAACATATTTGTTAGGTTATGTGAATCAAAGGCATTTTTGATCTATGGTATTTTAAAATTATGATGGGTTTATTGAGATGTAACCACATAGGTCAAGCGACGTGTGTGTGTGTATATGTGTGTGTGTGTGTGTGTGTGTGTATGCACATGTATTTTTTGGGGGGCAAGGGAGGTACAGATTTAATCACATCCTCAGGGAGCTCCAGGATACAGAGCATGCACCGGGCAGGGCAGGCCTGATAAGGAGGTAGTACTATTTGATAGATCTTCAGAAGTTGCTTGCTGCTACTCCAACCCTCTCTCTCACAAAGATACTTCTTGCACTGAAATTCTACCAATAGAGGTTTGTTTCTAATGAGAGGATTAACTGTACGGTCTGTGGGCATCACATTCCCAAGAACTTTCAGGAAATATCTACTGAACATCAGCCTAGTGCTACCAACTGAACTAAGGACCAGGAACCCAGCAGTAAACACAACGGAGCTCTCTGTCGGGTCTGGAGTGGGAAGCCTATGCAGTCACAGGAGATATCCAGGACCTTTCAGGAAAACAGGAGGACCCTGAGCCACTCCAGTAGAGCAGAGGAATTTATAAGAGGAGGTAACAAGTCATCCTGGGCTGTGCTGGTGTGGCTGTGTTTTGGCCACTTGTCCTGCATGAAAAAAGGGGTCCTGTGAATGGGGACACTACCTTGGGCCTACTGATGCGAGGAAGGCTGCTGAGTCTGGTATGGAGAGCCTGCATCAGCGTCAGGCCTCAGTCGTCACACAGTGTCGCTTGGGTCAGGCTTCGGTAAACAGGTGACCTTGCAGGTTGTCTCTGCTACCATGACTTGTATTTGGGTACATTCTTTTATAAGGGGTATCCCTCTTTGTTGAAAGTGTGTGTTTGCAAAGCAGACTGCTGACTATCTGGGTTGGAGAATGAGGGGGGAGGGTGGTTTATAACCGGGAAACTATGTGCTGACTATAGCCATGTTGAAAAGCAGTGTGGTTTCTATGGGGTTCATTCTGGAACTAGTGCATTTCCCCCTGGAACAAGGCCTTTGCTAAAAAAGAAAACATACCTTGGCTATGAAAATGCAAAAACACTCTGCCTCTGCAGCTCCAGGCATCTGTCCACACTGAGGGTTAACTTGTCCTAAGGCCATCTTGTCTTCGGAAACCCCAAAGATCTTTTAATTCTTTCTCCTTCTTTACACAGATGTTTACAGGAAAAAAAAAAAAAAAAAAAAGAGCAGGAATAATTGCCAATTCAGTAGGCTCCTTGCTCTTTTGTGCATTTTAAAGGCATTTGCTGTTTGGGATTTGGAAGAAAATCATGAGAAATGAGAATCTCTCTCTGTCTTGGCTGGAAGCTGGCTCATTGTTTGCAGAGAGAGTTGGTTTCCATGGTTTTGGAATACAGACAGCTGCATTTTTTTAAAGAGTAGTTTCTACTTGCAATTGGATCTAATAAATAGCCAAGGTAGCCAGTTCCCAACAGCAAAAAGTCCTTAAGATATTTAAAAATACCCGAGTATGTTATCATTCACCACTGACTGTGTGTGTTTTTAGTTAGGATAGGCCCTGTTTGGCCGAAATTCTGCTCTATAGAGGACAGCCAATCATGTTTCAGGCTTAAGGTCCTGGTCCTAAAAGTAAACACATCCTTCTCCTCTAAACTACAGACTGAGGGTGGTCTGGGAGAGGAAAGCAGGCTGGGGACATGTAGGATCTGAGACCTGAACAATGGCTGCTGGAGTATCCCATTCCACTGAGGCTGTCACAGCCATAATAAGGCCACAAGACCTCCCCCTTCTGCAGAGACCACCCTCTCAGGATCCCTGTGGCATGCTGCAGATGAACCCACAGGTGGAAACTGGCCACTGTACTTTATGTCACTAAAACAAGGTACAGAACAAACTTTTGCTGCTTTCTTCCATGACATATGAAGAAGAACACTTGCCTAAAGTGGAAAAAAAAAAAATCTTTTTTTTTTTTTTTTTTTTTTTTTTTGGTCTTATTGGGCCATTGGCTTGGAATGGGGGAGGGTTGAGCAATGAGTTTAAGAATTCCCATGGTAAGGAGCAAAATTAAGGCAATTTATAGTGTTTTCAGTATCTTGAGCTGTAGGCTCAGCTTAATGTATTGAATAGTGCAAAAAAATGTAGGTCTCACCACCATGTCCCTTGTGACCCTTTAGCAAAAAACTATACTCTTTTTAAACAAGGTGAGCTATGACGGTTACTCTAAACTGCCAATGTCACCAAACATCTTTTGTAGGATGTTATGGCTTTTTCTCGCTTTCCTGAATTTAGGGCTGATGTCCTGGCTCATTTCCCATGATGTTGGCTTCATTGTCATTTGACCCTTAAATTGCTATTTGGTTTCTCTTCTGGTTGGTTCTTGGTTACTCACCTGTATTGTTAGTTCTTTAGGATCAGAGACTATTGCATTTTAAAATTTTATGATGTGTTATTTTTCCCCACTACTGTGGTTGGAATATGTCCTCCAACTTCCATATGTTGGAAACTTGGTCCCCAATGCAGCTGTGATAAGAGATGGGGCCTTAAGGAGATGATGGGGTCACAAAGGCTGTTTTCATAAGGATTAACAATTTGCAGATTAATGGGTTATTGTGGAAAAGGCTTTGCTACAAAAGCAAACTGTCTCTGGCTAGCTTGCCTACTGCTATGCCATGGTGCAGCAAGAAGCCCTCAGCAAATACCAGTGCCATGCTTTGAACTTCCCAGTCTCCAGAACTGTGAGCTAAATAAACCTCTATTCTCTGCCAATTACCCAGTCTTGGGTATTTTGTTATGGTAAAAGAAAATGGCATAAGACACCTAGAAGGATTTCTGGCATTCACACAAAAAACCAATTTGGCATGTCTCAGACTTTCTTTTGAATGACATTTTTGTCAACTAGAACTATAGACACCTTGTTCCAGGTCCCTGCCTCTTCTCCAAGCATCATGGTTGCCATGGATCAGTGGTTTTTGAGGATCACTTAAACACAGATTTACCAACAATTATATAAAATACAGAATGAAATCCATTGGAGGAATTAGCTAAATGAGATTAAGGGTGTCTTAGAGTAGAGTTTGGGAAGTTAAGAAAAGGATTATACTTTAATCTATGATGTAAGCATCATGACATTTCGTTTTTTGAAGCCAAAGCCTGTCCCTTTGACAAGAGCAAGATCTTCTCTGAAGCATCTTGAATTTTCTTACTCTAAAATGAAGACACATTGGCTCAGGAATCATTACTTCCCTTCATTAGGGACAGGTCAGAAAATAATAATAGTAAACACTTTTTTTTATATGTAACAAAGTACCAAACCTGTAAGGCCAGATAGATGTGTTCAGAGAAATGTGTTCAGAAAATAATAATAGTAAACATTTTTTTTTTTATATGTAACAAAGTACCAAACCTGTAAGGCCAGATAGATGTGTTCAGAGAAATGTGTTCAGAAATCTCTGGACTTACACTCCAGAGAATTCCTAGGTGAAGGAAAAACTCAAGGATACTTATGGCAGAATGTGGTTACAGAGACCTGGAGCCCAAGCCCATCTTTTTCTTCCCTCCAGCTTGTAACTTGGTCAATAACTGCAAACCAACTTCAGGAACATTGTCACTACCTCAATTCCACCTTTTAAAGTGATACAAAAATTACTTTATCAAGTGTCATTCTTTAGAATCAATACTGTTTTTAAAAAAATCAATCACTGCAAATTCAGTGATAACTTTTTTTTTTTTTAAAGAGTGTGTTTAAATGTTGCTCTCACAAGGAAACTTCCATCTTTCGGGAATCTGAATAACTGATGGTGAGATAAAAACTCTCCCTCTATAGTCTATTGATGTAAGAGAAGGGTACAGATGGGGAGGGTACCAGAAGGAGGAGAACAGATGACAGAAGAGGAGGGAACAGGTGGGGAGGGGCAGACACAGCGAGTGAATGCGTCTATACGGGACTGGACTGGTAAGAGCAACCTCCACAGTACCCTGGAAATGAGAAGGGTGTTAGTCGACTCCCTTGTTCTAATATCCATGTACTTACGATGTTAGAAGAATTTATGGGACTTAAAAGATGTTGATTGGAATCTCTGTGCTGCTTCTTTCTAAGCAATACAAATTCAGGTAACTTCACTTCTTGAGCCTGGGTGGCCAAATGTGTGACTTGCTGACAATGTCTTCCCTTTAGGTTCTCTCCAGGATGCGAATAGATAGGGCACCTTGCAACCTTGTGAAATACTAGTGGTCATCACATCTAGACTCAGAGTGCTTAAAGGAGTATGGCTTCTTAAGAATGTACCAGCATTTAACACAAAAACTGACATAAAATAGGTAAATTTCTTTCTCTCTTCCTCCCCCCTCCCTCTCTCCCTCCCTCCCTTCCTTCCTTCCTTTTTTGTACTAGGGATTAAACCCAGAGGCACTTACCCACTGAGCCACATTCCCAGCCATTTTCATATTTTTGTTTTGTTTTGTTTTAATTTTGAGACAGGTTCTCCTAAGTTGCGTGGAGTCTTGCTGAGTTGCTGAGGTGGCTTTGAACTTGCGATCCTCCTGCTTCAGTCTTCTGAGCAACTGGGATTACAGGTGTGCACCACCATGCCTAACCAAATTAGGTACTTTTCAATGTGTGATGAACTATATAGAGAAAGCTTAATATTATGAAATACATTGAATTAAGCAGATGAACACAAAATAATATTCTGAAAAATCTAACATGAATTGCGTCTCTGTAGAAAAAAATAATCCATTAAATTAATACACATTTCTAATGCCTCTTAATGTGAGGCAGTGAGTAGCCACTGGGCAAAGCAAAGAGGAAATGATCCCCACGGGAGCTTTAGAGTGATGTGAAGACAAACTCTGAGCCATTTCCAGGAAGCTGAGTAAATATCTGTTGGAACAAATAGACACCACGCTGGAATGTTTCTTTTCTCAATCATTTTGGATCAGTGGGACTCTATTACCTATAAACTCTGAGCTCTGAGAGGGACAAAGACCCCAAATGGCTGGGATCCTCAAACAGCACCTAGCTGAATGTACCGCATCGGAAATCCTCAGAACTTACTTGACCTCCACTGTGACATGCTTAGTCCCTACAGACTCAATCACAAGTGCATCTCCAGTAACTGAGAGTCCGGCTTTGGGGTCCCTTCTCTTATTTTCCATGCTACCCTGTGACTGATGAGGGTTGACACTGCAGTAGAGGCAGGGGTAAGAGCAGTGCCCCTGGAGGGTTCTCTGATCATTTTCTGCTGAACTGAGAGTTGAATATCATGGGCATTTTCCGTCCCTTAAGGTACGGCTGCTGGGGAGCTGGGATGGGAGCAACCTGCCCCTAAGCATGAAGGGAAACTCACACGGGCCCACCACAGTGCACTTCAGGCCCCTCAACCTTGGAAACCCCATCTCTACTCAGGCACTAGCCAGTCTGATCTCAGTGTTTTAGATAGACCTCAATGGACAGCTGGCACCCACCATTGCTAACTATCCTAGGCCTGCCTGGGAACATCAGGAATACTTAATTGGACCATGCCACATTTCCAAACCTGTAGTTGCTGACCCTTGCTCCAAGCTGGTGCGAAACAATTTGGAACATATTTCCAACTGCCCACCCCCCCCCCCCCATTGGCTTAAAATCCAATTAATTTCAATTGAAGTATGATCACAACCTAAGTCATGGCGGCTTTCCTATATAGTCTCTACTTCTATATCTGACTGTGATTGGTAATATGTGGATTTAGACTCCAATTCTTCCTCAGCTAGTGGGGATATATCCAATCTAGTATCAACTTCCTTTACAATCTCTTTGCAACCAGCCTCGATAGATGAAGCCCAATTAAACGCTTAGGTTCTTGCTTGAGGATGTCTATCTACCATGATACTATGTCATTTAAATGTTGTAATAAAAATTATGTACTTTATGCAGCACACACACAGGAAGTGCTTGACCACTGAATAACTAAGCTAGCTGTTGCTCGAAAGGGAGAAATATGTAGCTTCAGGTCATTTTTCAAGCTGAGAATTAGGCTTCCTGAGCTCTGGGTAGTGTTAGGATTTGTTTCAGTTTACTTGAATCAAGGCCCCAGACAGTTGCATTACTGAGATGTTGACCTATTTCCAAGAATTGCTCAAAAAGTACTTGAAAAGGCTGAGTGAGCTGACCTTAAAACATTCAGATGAAAGAAATAGTGTTTTCCAAGTACAGCACATTGCTGCTCAGCTATCAGGAATATCTAGATTTCCAGTCATCAAATGCTCAGTGACCTTCAGAAATATACATTCCCCAATGGATAGCAATGCTGTATTTGCCAAAGACATAATGCACAGGTAGTGAATTACCATATGACCAGCAGGATTGCTTCGACTAATTCTGTGCATAACACAGGGAATTGTGTTATTGTTTAGCTTTTATAGAAGCTCTGCTACTTAGTTATTGATTTTATGTTTCACTTACCACTTCTACATTCCACCTGCTACTTCCCTCTGTACATAAATCTATGAGGATGCTTTAACAAATAAGACTCACTGAAATTCTAGATTATTCACAATCGTTCCAATTTCGGTTAACTTCTTCTCTTGCCAACTAGTTCAACTTATCACTTCAATAGATAAGTGTATTGCATTTATATTTAATTTAACAAAAATCTAATAAAGCCATTTATTAACAATTAGCTGGGTTCACAGAGTCACCAAAGTATAACATTGCTAGAAAAGAACTTAACTTATGCATGGATGTATTACACTTCAAGATCTTGCAAAGCTCTGAAGTCCCTTTGTTTTCCTTTCTTATTTAGTCAATTGCATTAATTTGTTGATGTAGGGTGTGAGGTTTTGATGTTGGAGGTTTTATGATAAATGACACTTGCAGGCTCCACAGTATGGTAGGTTGAAGGTTATTCATTGCTTTTTTTGAACCTTCCCGGATTCTAATATACTTTCTTTGAAGTGAAACTGTCAAGCTTTCACTTGGCGTTTTCACACCTCCCACGTTCCTTCATCCATACTGCAAGCACACAAGTTCAAGTCCAAGGTTATAACTATTTAGAGGGCCTTTGGGTGGCAGTGACACAGGGCTGTGGTTGGGGGAACCTCTAATTCAAATATGTAGGCAGAATTCACAGCTGCTGCTGCTGCTGGTCAATTTAGCCTGAAGGGATGGACTAGAGAAGCGGGGCAGAAGTGCCCAGGAAGAGAGCAATGCGGGAAGGTGAGGGGCAAGGCCAGTCTCATCCTTTTCACCCTCGAGGAACCATGGAGGAGATGTAGCACTACTTAGGGCCACCCACAGAGGTCCTGCAGCACAAGAGCCCAGCACAATTTCACTCTGGGCCTGGGGTTCCCCTCTATACCTTGGCTTGGCTTGCTTCCTTCTTTGGGTGAATACAATTTATGTCCACTAAATAAAACCATGATGCATATTTCCTCCCTATGCTTGGGAATGTTACCCAAACTGAAAAAGATAATCCCATAAATCTCTGCTCATCCAGATCTTCCTTGCTCTGAAAAGGGATGCAGCATGAGTTCCCCAACTCCTCTAGCCCACACTGAGTTCTCCCAGTGAGCCCTGCAGATCTGAGGCCTGAATCATGACATTCAGTTATTAATCATCCTCCACCCCAGAAGTGGTGTGGGGCTGGAATATGCTATGGCACCTGGAGGCCTGAGCTAGGCCTGGGTCAGCTCTGTTCTCTTGCATGTTGGTGGGGTTGTGCAGTCTCGGTTTTCTCATCTGCATCATTTGAAGGTTGGCTTTCTCCATGACTCACGTTCACGTGCTGTTTTCTCATTGCTCGTGATGGGTCACACAATCAGCAATCGTATTTTATATTTCTTCCTCTTCATATTCACAAGGAACTAGTAGTTGGTCCATTCATTCACTTAACAGGTATTTATTGAACCTCTGACATCCACCAGGCACTATTCTGGGCGTTGTATAAC
Organism: Tamias sibiricus; assembly: GCA_025594165.1. NCBI lineage: Eukaryota > Metazoa > Chordata > Mammalia > Rodentia > Sciuridae > Tamias > Tamias sibiricus. The sequence continues at coordinate 133,744,886 of CM046666.1, read as the reverse complement.
AGGTAGTGAGGTAGACACGCTGCGTGGCCCTAGATAGTTCAGTAATTCTGGTACTTGAGCCGCATCAGCTTTTGGTTAAAACACAGGTTGCTGGGCTGCACCTCCACTACCTGATTTAGTCTGATTTCACAGGTCTGTAGCCCCCATATTTGTATTTCTAGCAAGTAGCCAGGTGCTGCTGCTGCTGCTGGGACAGGGCTGGGAGACCACATTATGAGAGCCACGGATTCCCTCACACAGCAGCCGGTGACAGTGCTGGCTTTCCCGGGGGCTATCATCTTAACACTTGGCATATGAGAAAGGATCTCCCTTCAGAAAAATGCCTAGATGATCCTGTGTGGAGTGGGTGACAGAGGGAGGGACGTGGGGTTGACCAGACCTTCAACTCTGAGCAACAGAAAGCCAGGGGAGAAGGGGGACGCAGGACGTGGCGCTCCCTCTCCAGAACACACCAGGATACCCAGGAGGGCCTTGAGGCTGCAGACTGGATTCCTGGTGGTGCTAGACGCCAAGCTGCCTGGTTGCCCAGGAGGGAGAGACTCTCCAGGGCTTCTGGGACATCAAGACTGAAAGCCAAGTTCTCAGTGAGGTCTTGAAGACCTGGACAAGCAGGTATTTTATTTGATGTGTTCTTATTTTAAACCTTAGGCCTTTAAAGAAAGCATAAAGCTGAACTTATACTAAAATTGCTATAATCAAAATCACATCGCATTGTACGACTGCCATGAGCCTTTTCAAATTTATAGTTTTGTTTGGTCAAAGTATTGTTGGAGGTAAAAGACTAGAATTAGTCAAATATTGGGAAACTAAGGCATAAACAAATGAACAACAAAGTCACAGTCTAGAGCCCAGGTCTCCTGAGAGTTATTCAAGCAGCTTTTTCAAGAGGGATATGGGGGAGACCCTTCATTCTTAAGGCTCCATTTTCCTCTCAAATGAGGTAGCTTCAGAGTTCAAGTCTAATTCTGAACAAAACAAAACAAAACAAAACAAAACAAAACAAAAAAAAAAACCCTGACATTTAGAACAGCATTTCAGAATATCTCAGTGAGGTGGTTAAATCATTTTGTCCCTCACTGAACATCTACCTCTCAAATATAAAGCCTTAGCCTTTCCCTTTAAGATCTGCCTGTCATTTGCCTGCAGGAGGGAAGTAGGCAGGAGTGTGATCAAACTCAACTCTCTTTACATTTTACAGCCACATGTTACACTCTGATATAAATCTTGTAACTAAAAAGCTCTATATAAAATAAGAGCCAGCCACTGCCAAATCCTCTGCTTTTTGGCAACACTTACCCCATCTGTCTTTATGGCCGACAAACAAATCAATTTCATTCTAAATCAAAATGATGGGTTTCCTAGCAGGGGCTTCTCTGCACAGGCCCAGGAGAATTCCAGGATGGACAGAACCCAGGGGCTCCACCCACTTAGCTTGTCTCTTCTGGTATCTTTAGTTAGGTGAGATCAAGTTAAAATGAGACTCCTTGGCAGAAAGAAAAGGACAAAGTCCCATAAACCTAGGCCTTGGAGCAGTTTGAGGTCCTTCACATTGTAGCGGAGGGCGCGAAATGACAGCAAACTATCCCCCCTACCTTTGGCCCCAGTCACCCCCAACTTGTCTTGGATTGGCATAAAGCAGAGGCAAGTGCCACCCCCAATAGTAAAGCAGCTACTGTTCCTTAAGCCCTAATGTCCCTGCCTCATTTCTTTCCCACAGTTACCCTTAAAGTAGCATCCTTGTGGCAGAGAAGAGAGAGCTGAGTCTCAGGGACTTGAAGGAACCTGCCCTGGTCGGTTAGAAGGTGGCAGAGTTGGTGTTTGAACTTGTGTTTCTACAAAGCCCTTATTCTTCTTCACTGTGGCATCCACTGGCTCCTCAAAACCTATCTGAAAGAAAAGAAAAATGAGTGAGTTTGTCCACAAGTATATAAAGGCATCTCTTTGTAATTTGGGGATTATGCTTTTAGGGTCTTTTTTTTTTTTTTTTTTAATTTTTTTATTATTTATTTACTTATTCATCATGCACAAGTATAGTATCTTTTTACATACAACTGCTTGTATACAAAGTATATAAGTACCATTCAGATCTTCAATCATGCATTTAGGATAATGATATCCATCTCATTCAACCACCAATTTTTTTCCAACCCCCCCCTTACTCCCTCCCTCCCCTCCCTTTCCGTTGACCATTCTAGTGTTCCTCTGATCCTATGTACCCCCTTCCAACAACCTGTGAACCAGCCTCCTTATATCAGAGAAAACATTCGGTACTTGGATTTTTGAGATTGACTAATTTCACTTAGCATTATATTCTCCAACTTCATCCATTTACCTGCAAATGCCATTATTTTATTCTCTCTTATTGCTGAGTAGGGTCTTTTTAATGTTAAACTGTCCATTCTTTTCTCAAAATCATGGCGATGGTGGCTAGTAGTTCTCCCCAACTCCTATTCCCTTCTTTTCCATCTCTTCCTGTTCTTTCTCTTCCTTTTTATCTTTTTACCTGACCAAGGGGGAAAAGCAGACAAAACTTATTTTGGGTGCAAATTAAAAAAAAAAAAAAAAATCTTGGTCCACACGTCTCAAAGCCTGAAGCCTCTGATTTATACAGAGTAATTCATCCCAGTTAAAGAATAACATAATTCTGGGTCACATCCATGGTAACATGCTGGTTATTGATTTAGGATTCACTACCTGACACATACATTTGGTTGCAGTTTGATGACACACTTTACAGCAGGATTCTGAGAGACTTCTTAGTCAAGCCATCGCTAACCAAATTCCCTTAAATTTCCACTTTCCTGCTTGGATGTGCTGTGTATCTGGACCCTGTTTTCTTGAAATTGATTGAATGTGTAAACCAGTTGATAGTCTCCAGAAACCACTTTTATTTTGTTTTATCCATGATCATTTTCTCTATGCGGCAACACCCAGACGTATTTGTTCCTTTAAGTGTTCCCGTGATGTTTGACAAAGAGTATGACATTGCTGTGGACTGATAAAATATCACAGCACCTTTCCCAGCCTGGGGCAGATAGTGGAGAGCTGCGGTGGGATCAGCAGACCCTCCACTGTGTTAACCAACCCTGGGACAGAGTGGCTGATGGCTCTTCAATTCTTGAGAACACTGTCGCCTGCCACCTGTGGACTCAGGGCAGCTGTGAGCCCTCTGCTCCCCCAGACCCACGTCTCCAAACACGGCTTTGTGTGTGTACCATCAGGGCACAGGGCCTCCCGAGTGTCTCTCTGCTCAGGGTCCTTTAATTTCCTTTATGGACACAGTAAATCATGCCACACACCACGGAGCAGGGGGGACGTCTGATTTATGAGACCTACCTGCTTGGTTCTCTCACAGTAAGATTCCCATAGTGAGTGATTTCCCATCTTCACATTCTTTTTTGCCTTTGGGATTTTTTTAAAATGTTGGAGTAAAATGCCTGTGGGGTATCCCTTAGGAGTTGACCAGTAGAATTCTGGTCCTGCAAGTGATGATGTCCCAGGGTGGGGGGTGGGGCCGCTTCTGTTGCTTTCTTATTCTCATTGTTTCTCCTTAAAACTGAGTGAATCCCCGATTTTAATACAAACCAAATCATAAACAGTGTTTTGAATGTGTGTGTGTGTGTGTGTGTGTGTGTGTGTGTGTGTGGGTGTGTGTGTCCTGCCCATTTCTTGTTTCTCATTCAAACAAATGAACTCACTCTTAGAAATCAAAAACATCACCTGACTGGGACTAGATTTTTCCCCTAAGACAAGAAAGTGCTGGATTAAGAATTTAAGAATTTAGAATTCTGACTCAAGATGAATAAAATCTCCTGCCCTTTGATTTTTCTTTTTTTCTCTGGAGAGGAACATTATTTTGATTTATTTTTACCAGTTGAGAGTTGGTGAAAGACGTCCAGACGTCACCATTTACCTCAATGAGGTAAAGCATCAATTTTGATCAAACTCACTTTGATTTTTACTCCCTTTTCACACCCCATTTTCACACTCAGGGGATACAAGACTCCCTGAGCAGGGCAGAAGGTACTTGGGAGGAAGTGCACTTGGGCTCCCTGCTCCTTCCCGAAGGAAGGACGGTAGTGCTAATGCAGAATGGTCTTTGGAACTTGGTCTTCCTCAGCCAGCGAAAAGGAGTCAAGCAGCCTTCAGTAGTGTTTCTGATTGTTACTATACGCCATAAAACTCTGTCAAGGGACTTCATTTTTCTCAATCTCTAAAAGGGTGAAGAGAATGGGGGCCTGTTTTTCCAGTTGAATTATGAAAAGCCATGTGAACAACTGTCATTATATTATTATATTTTTCAATTAAAATTTTTAAAAATGAAAAGATCTGTCATTAAAAATCTAAATGAAAAAAGCTTTACATATGTTTTTATTTTCCCCTTCTGGAATAGTTAAATTGAAACTTATACTGAAGTTCTAAGGAGACTTGTTTAAAGAAAAGGCCTAGTTGACCAACTAAAGCCTATCCCAATCTACTGATCTTAATTATTATGTCACTCTTATTTTATTTTTGTATTGCATTTATCATTATTAAATTATCTTGCTTATTTGTTTGCTGATTCATTACCATTCAACCCCTAGAATGTTAGTTTCTTGAGAACAGACTTTGTCTTGCTCACTGTTGAATCTTTGGCTTCCAGCACAAATCTGGGAACACACTAGGACCTTCATTAGTCTGTTGAACAAATGAAGGAGTGAATGTGTTCCATCTGCAACAATCTACCCAGGTAAATTATATTTTCTTGCTATGGTACAATCAAGATTGCACAAGTAATTTAGGTTCTGGGGCTGAAGATAAAAACTGAAGTTAACGAACTTAAGAATATGGGAACCCAGAGCCCACTTACAATATTTGTGTGTAAACTTTTAGGTAGAGGTTGGATGGTACTTAATGTCCATATTTCATGTGGAAGTGTGACCATGTTAATTTGTTTGGACTGCTACATCAGAATACAGAAATGTGGCCGGCGTGGAGGTTCACACCTGTAATCCCAGCACCTCAGGATGCTGAAACAGGAGGATCGTGAGTTCAAAGCCACCCTCAGCAATAGTGAGGCGCTAAGCAACTCAGTGAGACCCTGTCTCTAAATCAAATACAAAATAGGGCAGGGGATGTGGCTCAGTGGTCGAGTGCCCCTGAGTTCAACCCCTGGTATCCCCCCACAAAAAAAAAAAAAAAAATGAATACAGAAATGTGATGCTCATATTTCTAGGAACTGGGGAGTCTAAGAGCAAGGTGCCATCAGATTTGGTGTCTGATGAGGGCTTCATGAATGGCACCTTGTTGCTGATTCTCACGTGTAAGGTGAATGGCTCCCTCAAAACCTGTTTTAAAAGGTTAATAATCCATCCACAAGGGCAGAGTCCTTGGGATTTAATCATATCCTAAAGGCTTTACCTCTTAATACTGTCACATTGGCAAGTAAATTTCAACAATTTGGGGAGGACCATGCCAATGACTAGTTTTTATGACATACTAATAATACTTGAAGGTTATTATGAAATGAAAGGCTATTGTGCGAGATATCAATATTGGGTCTGAAAATATCAAACGGATGAAGAAAATAAGACTGATTGCAATAATACTAAATTTATGGAAATGGAATTAAGTGACATTTGAGTTTTTATTATCACTACCAACTAAAACCCTGATTTCTGTATATGTAGAATATATACAGAATATAGAATAATTTCTTAACTCATTTACAGGGGAATGGCAAGTACACTTTGTTAGATTCCAGGCAGGGAGGCCACACCTTCCAGGTGCCTCAGGCTGACCAGCTATGCTGACCAGCCCCTAGGTGCCACCCCCTCTTGACCTCCGGCAGCCTATGGGGAAATGGACTCACACCAGGGGTCCAGCTGGTCACGAGTGTCCTATTTAAGCCTGCTCCAGACTGAAACTGCTCTCTTCTTGTCCTGCCCCTTTCCCATTCCCTACCCCTCTTCCCTTCCCTTCCTTTCCCTACCCTTCCACATGGTCCCTAATAAACCCTTTTATTCCACTAACACGGTCTTCCCAGCGTAACTTAACTTTGTTCTACATATTTGGCGCCCAAACGCAGGGCACATCTCCAATCAAAGAACAAAGTTTCCTGGGAACAGCTTTTAGCTCGTTTTCTGCTGGTCAACGAATGGGTAAGCCTCCCTCCATCTCTAGGGCTCTTAACCCGGCTGCGCGCCTCTCCACCTGGTCCATTTACACACCCAGCGCTTCTGCATGCCTCTCTGCTCGCCCTCCAGTCCACTTTGACCCCTGTGCTATCGCGTGCTTCTCCGGCTCCACGAGTCCCTTGGTCCGACCTACACCACCCTCCCCTTTGCGCCCATCTGTGCGGCCTGCTCCGCTTCTGTGCCGTCCTTCCCAGTCTACGAGTCTGCACTGCATGGCACGCCCCTGCCCTTGCGCCCCCCCAACCACCTCGGCGCACTAAGCCTGTCTGCCCCGCAGGCTCCTTGCTTAGGAGCCGAGCCTGTGCCTGGCCCACCCGCCTGGCGCTACCCAGCTCAGCCAGCGCCCCGCTTCTGCCGCCACTGTGCTTGGCATCCAGCAGCCCGCCAGAGATCAACTTTAGAACTAAAACACCTGACCTAAGATTTATAAAGAACCCCACTTTACCTGAGATAAGGCTCTGGTCTTCCACTTTAACTACATGCCAGAATGTATGGTCAAAAGAGTGATTCTTGTTGTTAAAAAACAGGGGTTATAGTATATAACTCAGAATCCAAGATGGTTATTACACAAACTAAATGTGCTTTTACTCTTGTTAATTTTAACTGTTTGAAGTTTGCCTGTTAATGTTTTGCAGAGGTATCGCTTCAAGAACACAACCTGAGTTAATTTAAGCCATCACCTACAGGACAAATAGGGACCACAGACCCTAGCTAATAAAAGGGTAGAGAATGACTGCAAGTTTATAAGCATTAAAGTTAAAGCCCAGTGCTCTCAATTTAAGATTGGTGAGACTAACTTGCTAAATGTTTAAGATAAAGACCTTAAGTTAAATTAAAAGGGCCAAGAAAACCAATATTTGGCTCTTGCCCTAGAGTCAATCTCAATCCAGGGAACAGGGAACTTCTCTAAAGAGCTTTGCATCTCTGGGCCACATGATCTCCCGATAAGGGAGATAAATGAGACCTATGGAGAATAGAAAGCCAATCAGTGCACTTGCTATGAACAGGAGGGTCCTGGAGAAGGAGACATCCCTGGTGCTTCCAAGGGAAGCCACACGGTCAAGCAAGGCCTGGACCCATCCTCGAGGAAGAACAGAAAAGCTGCTCTCAAGTTCCCCCAAGAGTTATTCCCATCAGGAATCAGCTGACTCTTAGCAATAGATAAAGGCAAAAGTCAGTTTGGCCTACTTCATCTTAAACACCTAGCAAAACAGTTGAAACAGATACACAACCATTCCTAGGCATTTAAGAAATAATAGTAACTTCAGATATCCACTTGTATTAGCCCCAAGAATTGGTAAGACTGGGAGGCTACAAAAGAGCTCCATAGGCAGGAATGCCTGATAACTATAAAAGAAACAGTTTAACTATTAAGTGACTGCCAAGTCAAAAGTTTTTAGTCAGTTTAAGGCCTGCAGATCTTCCTAACCTACACAGGTAGGCTTAACATTCAAGCCTTTAGTGACAGAGATAAAGAGTTCTCTACTAGACACAGATGTCATACCAATAGAAAGATTTTTATAAAATCAGATGACATTAAGTAGCTTAACTACCATCTTATCTGGATAGACATCTGTAACATTAAATGTTGTGTTTACATTCCTGATAACTCTGTGCATGTTGAAGATTTAAATTATCATCCTCATGGTATACATTGACATGTTCCAGATGCTGCAACATTTACTCAGTACTCATGTTTTTTGTTTCTCTCATAGAAGCTCCCGTCCCTGATGACTTTACTACCTTCCCCAGGCTTCAATCTGACTTGACTTCTAAAAAGGGAACTCCAAACTACTTGCCCCCATCTCGCCGTCCCCCGTTCAGCTCGAAGAAGCCAGATCCAGTCATTGTCCCATTCCCTTACAGTAGTAAGGAGTTCATAAATTAGATGAAGCCAGAATCTCATAGGCAGTCAGATATGTTGCCAAGCGCTTGGAGCAACGGAGCCGCGGGGGAAGAAGTTCAGAGGCAAACTGGAGACAAACAGCTTTTTATTCTGATAACAGCAACGACTAACACACGCCACACACACCACCAAAATGGCGCTGACCCGATCAGCAATTTCGGCCAAATCACTCGTGATCCCGGGACAGTCCCGTGAGACTACGGAAAGCCAATTTCTCCACGTAGTCAACCCGCAATTCAATTTTGGGAACAAGCATGGTAAATCAAGAGGTTGACCAATTTGAGTCCCTGAGGGATTGAAATGCTGATTCCCTCAGAGCCCTTCCTTCCACCCTTATCAACAACCTGCCCCAACCTGTTGCCAAGGTAACCTGTCCCAGGAATTGCCCCTCCCTACAGGGAGCTATACAGTTTTTAATTCATATGTCCTGGGATGCACCATCCTGCCCTCCCCCGCTTCAGCCCATCTGCTTCCCACCTTTTGGCCATCCCACTGGGCCTGGTCACAGTACAGGCCTGGTCACAGTATGCAGGAAGGAGATACCTGCCTCGCTCCTTGGGATATAAGATAGCAGCAAAGACCCTCTTGTTACGGTTTTAGATAGACCTTGCTTTGTGTGCTTGCCTCAGCGTTCTTCTCTAGTGTTCAAACTTCAACATTCAGGGGAGCAGAACTCGTCATCGACAAAGGTTAAACAATTACAAGAACAGTTAGAAAGGGAAAATTACAACTGGCACGACAATCCCATTGGGACATGTTCACAAAACTCCTTTATCAGCTAGGCTCTCCCAATATTGGGACCTCAGTTGGAGTTATCCTATCCTATGCCTTCCTTCCCTGTGTTGTAAAATTTCTACAGGAACAACTAAGTAAAATCTCTAATCAAACCTTTAACCAGCTTCTCCTCAGGATTACCAACTGTAAAACCACCGATGACTTCTCATCACTTCAGGACAAATTTTTTAGACTCTAAAGGGATGTCCCATTGTCCTTCAAACCAATGTGGAGACTCTCCCATAGTTCAGGGAAACACGAAGGCTGATAGGTTAGTAAGGGAAGCAGCACTATCTTCTCCTTCTCTTCTGGCTTCAGTCCCATCTACTACCCAGACTCCCACATCCCCTTCCATACAATCAATCCTCTCCTCCATTCTCTTTTCCATCCTATCTGAGGGCATAAACCTCCTGGAATCTCCTGACTCAGCCTCCACTCATCTTTTCGACCAGCATCATTGGATTTGGTGTCATTAGTGTTCGGGCAACCTTTGCCTCTCAGCTGGGGGTGGTTAAAGAGGTTCCTTTCCGGCCCTTTGGCCTACTTTGGACTTGAGTCTCTCATTCCTGTTCATACGGGACATGGAAAACCCTTGCGCAAGGTGGCTCATAGTCCTCTGGTATCTTGAGAAAGATGCTTCTAATGATACCAATGTCTGCCTGGCTCTGGTGACGACCGAGTCACAGAATTGGATCTCCCTCTAATACTTATTTTGAAAAGGACGCTTTTCAGAATATTGTAATAGTCTCCCTTTTGGAACTTCTTGATCCATCCCGGCTGACACCCCTCTAAAGTCCCTTAGATAACCAAAGTAATTGAGAGATCTTTTTCAACTTCTGCTAGCGGTCAAAAGAATGGGCAGAGATTCTTTTATATCCAAGCTTTCTTCCTCCTCCGATCAAACCCAATTCAGTTGTGCTCGTTGCACTAGTCACCCAGAATATATCTACTTCCCTTAACATTCCTTGACATTTTCACATCCCATATCACCCCACGTCTTCAGGGAAGGTAGAGAGGACTAATAGAACTCTTAAGAATATCCTGACTAAACTCTTCCTGGAGCTTCACTTGGACTGGGTCAAGCTACTTCCCCTCACCCTCTTAAGGCTCTTCCACCCAAATTTCCCCAATTCAAGGACCCTTGCCCAAAGATCTCTCTTCTCCTCTCTCATCCTTCATCTATCAGCTATGGACATGCCAAGATTACATCCTGCCTGACCAAGTAGACTCACTGCTTCATTCCCATTAACACCAGGTTCTTGGGTATATTTCTCCCCTCCCCAGGACACAGGATCAGTCTCCCTTGCTCCAAAGTGGGCAGGCCCCTTCCAGGTTGTGCTGTGCACACCCACGGCTGCTAAGCTTTGTGAAACCTCAGGGAACTTGACATCTTTGATTCATATTTCCAGACTGAAACCAGCTGCTCATCCAGCAGAAGATCCACAAAAGGATGACAAACAACTACCTCAATATACTTGCTCTCCCCTTCCCACCGATCCCCTAAAAGTTCGTTTCTCTTGTGTCCCTGATACTGACTCAAAATAATCTTTTCTGTTTTTCTTGTTTTGAACCTTTAACCAGTTTTTTCTCAGGGATTATCAACTATTGAAAAAACCAACGGATGACTTTCCAACCAGAGATGACTTAGACTCTTCGTCAGCCTGTTCTGAGAGGCCCCTGTTCCTCCTATGCTTATTATGATGCGCCTCGCACACTCTCCATTGGCCTCTTCACCATAAGTCCCACCTGGTGGAACACAGGCCTATGGACAATAATCCATCTCACCTTCTTTCCCTTTGTTGCTTTCATAATAGTGTTACCTGTAAATTCGCAAGGCCTACAATTTCTACATGCTCTTCGAGAGGATAGCTGGCTGATTCCCTCAGTGACTTTCTGCAGAAGCCTGGTTTGACACCTTCACCGATCTATGGCTTCAAGGAAACTTCATCCATCTCATACCTTGAGAGATTTACCTTTTCCGTGCCTACCTCCTGGGAATTTTTTCCACCCTCAAGGCTGACTTGCCTGCCCGCATCTCCTCCCCTCTTAGCACCCACATCTCCCCATTTCAGCTTGAAGCAGCCAGATTGAAACACCACGCCCTGCTTCCTAAGAAAACAAAAAGGGGGGAATGTTAGATTCCAGGCAGGGAGGCCACACTTCCCAGGTAGCCTAGGGAGGCCACACCTCCAGGTGCCTCAGGCTGACCAGCTATGCTGGCCAGCCCTAGGTGCCACCCCCCCTCTTGACCTCCAGCAACCTATGGGGACACGGACTCGCTCCAGGGGTTCAGCTGGTCACGAGTGTCCTATTTAAGCCTGCTACGGACTGAAACAGCTCTCTTCTTGTCCTGCCCCTTTCCCATTCCCTACCCTTCTTCCCTTCCTTTCCTTTCCCTACCCTTCCACGTGGTCCCTAATAAACCCTTTTATTCCACTAACACGGCATTCCTGGAGTAAGTTAACTTTGTTCTACACACTTAGCCAATAGGATTTCAGAATTACACCTAATATCCCAAGGAGGAGAAGTGAAATTGTACCCTCCAGAAAATGAGAAACGGAGGTCCAGGATGGAGTTAGGAGGGGTTGGACTATAATGTGGGCCTTATAATTACCCTGCCATCTTCACTAGATTTTCTCAGTTGTTTGGTCTAAAAGAACCTATTTGATCAGTATGTTTTCTTCACTCATAAAAGTGTTCTCTAAATTCTGTTTCCCATGCAATGAATGAGAGCCAAACAAGAAGCACCAGAGTGTAAGCTTGACCTTGAGAAGCTTAAGAGGATTTTATAACTGAGAAATGGTCTCCCCATTTCTGAGGAAAACAACTGCAAAGATATGGACTGGAATGAGTGGAGGCATTTTATTTTATTCATTTAAGATTTTTTTTTTATTTTTGTAGTTGTAGATGGACAGAATGCCTTTATTTTATTTGTTTATTTTTATGTTGTACTAAGGATCAAACACAGTGCCTCACACATGCAAGGCAAGTGCTCTGCCATTGAGCTACAGCCCCAGCCCAAATGAAGGCATTTTAAATGGCAGATGAGAGGCCACAAAGGCAGGTCACAAAGTACTCTTGACCTGAGAAAGCACCATCAATGTGGCCACTGGAGTTTGCTCACTGTCATCCTGGGTTCCTTGGCTAACTCAGATGGCAGACCTAAGAACCAAGGAGTGTGGCCTGTGTCCATGCAGTTGCTGTGAGTGAAACCCAGTTCTGGTACCATACCAAAATTGAGATGGAAAGTAAAGATAAAGTGTGTGCCTGGGGACAGGAAACATGACTTCCATGAGGCAGAGGGGTGAGAACTCTGCTGCATAGATGGAAAGGGAAGTTTGTTTCTATTGGATAAATTTAGCCAGAACAGGCTCAATGAGGGCTCTGAAGGGGGAAATCCACTGAAGTTGTGTGTAATTCACCATGGAAGTCACTTTACAGTTGGCTTATTTAACTCATGTAGCTGAACCTGATCATTTACCTTAAAAATCCACCTTTGGCTCAAGTTATCTTGAATGATCTTCTCCTGAAATCACTGCCCCAACCTCTGTCAGAACCCAAGAGCCCTAATAGAGCAGGCAGTGAGTTAGCTTTAGGCTAAACTGGTTTGTTCAGCTCTACCCATGCCTCTGACTCACCATCAATACCCCAAACACCAGCTCCAGATCCTGCCTTCTCTCTCTCAATCTCTTCTCCAAATTACACAGGCTCATCCGCTTCCCCTCCTCCACCTGCCAGCCTCCTTCAACTGTTAACCCCCGCCCCAGCTCATAAAAACAAGCTGTTTGAACCATCTCACAGGGGTTAGTCATCATGTGAGGATAAGGGAGCTTTGCAGGATGGGAGGCTGGCACCAGCAGGACTCACCCACAAGCTGAGGTCTGGCTTGAATGCTGTGGTTCAGATCCGAGCACTCACAAGTTACAGTTCACCTCGTGTCATGAATTTTATATCGCTTGAGACTAGGTGAAAATATTAAACATGCAGCACTTGTGAGTCTACTGTATTGTGTGGAGGTTTTAAAAACTTAAATACCAGAAATTTTAACCTTTTTCTTTGGTGATATACCACTCTGAGAATCAGATGATAATATGAGCCCCTTCCCAAGAGAAATACACACCAATATGCATTTACCAGTATGATTTGGCAAGGAGTTCATGAATCTTCTGATGTGTCATAGACACCTGATCTAATGGGATTTATAGGTTAATATATGTTGTTCAAAAGCTTATTCTTTTTAACTATGTAGAACTGTATTTAACGTGATTTCAATGATTTTATGAAGAAAGGGATGGATATATGTACATAGAAAGACTGGAAGAATATGCTTTAAAATATAAATAATGCTTATATTTGGGTAATAAAATTGTGAGTGTAGATAAAATCGGGCAGTCAGGCTATACCCCCAGGTGCCTTCCCGGAAGTGCCCATCTCTAGCGAGAATCTACCTTTGGCGGGCTTCGAGTTCCCACCCTTCCTGATCCCAGGAATACTCGCCTCTGGGGGGAATCTGCCCCAGGGCGGGCTCTCCCTTTCTGAGCCAATCCAGACCATACAAGTCACACTCCCGCCCCTCTGTACTTAAGCCCCTGCCAGCCTAGAACCCTCTCTCTCTTTCGCTGCCATCTTCTCACCAGCTCTCCCCTCTCCCCGTCCTCCTTTCTCCCTTTCCCGTTTCCCTTCCCTTCTTCCCCTTTCTCCCCTTCTCCCTTTCCCTTAATAAACCTCCCCTTTCTACAAGGTGGTCTCGGTGTGGTTTTTGCGCTTTCAGTGAGTGATTTAAATTTTCTTCTCGGAATTTTTTATATTTTCGCAATTTATAAAAAAAACCCCACCATTTTCAAAAAATTAGTCGAAAAAAGATGCTAAAAATGTAACTTTCACTAGTTTATTCTCATGGAAGTAGCTGTACTTTGTGACAGGCAATTGAAATAGTGGACAGTTTTCAAAGGCAAACCTAAAAGCACTGCAGTGGACCCTCCTTTGGGTAGCTGGGGCTCATGGTATTTGGTGATTTGGACCCTGGGAACCTTCCTCTGGTCTTCCAATTGGTTCAGAGGTGGGGGCCTGATGCCAGCTACACCAATGAACATTCTTCCCTGAGATTTTTGTGTGAATTATCACTAGCAAGAAGCTAGCTCCTCTGTGGGCACAGAAGCTGTGAGAATGTTGTCTGGAAGCTTAGAGCAGGGTGGTGGTACACTTTCTGCTGGTCTACATGAGAAAGACAGAAATACTAGACTGCTTTTGAATCTCTGGCTCCAGTGGTGCCCTCATCTTTCCTGCATTTTAGTTCTCCCATCCAGTCTCTGATTTTATAGCTAGATATCTTTTTGCTTTTCCAACACATTTCCTTTTTGTCTGAACTAGTTAGAGGTGGACTTTTGGCACCTGAAACCAGCCAAGTAAGCAGGTTAACAGAAGCATATTTATGAATAGTCAAGAACAACATGCAACTTGACTTGTGAAGGACATGAAATCACCATGGACTTCCTGACACAAAAAGTGGCTGGCTTGGGCTGGGGTCGTGGCTCAGCCGCAGAGCGCTCGCCTCGAACGTGTGCGGCCCAGGTTCAATCCTCAGCACCACGTAAACATAAATGCATTGCATTGTGTACAACTAAAGTAAATAAATAAATATTTTTTTAAAAAAGTGTCTGGCTTTGTCTGGCCCCATGCAGGACAGAGGGAGCACATGAAAACAGACAAGGCAGGATTATGGGTTCAGATCTTTAGATTATCCTGTTTGCTGAGGAGGCGGAACTTGTCTTCTTGGCTCTGTGAAGAAACAGACAATAATGGGATTGTTCAAACCTAGGTTAAGACCATAAAAATTACAGGTCTCTTCTCTCATTTACGAGTGTGATGCTCGGGATAACAAATTTACAAGGGTATGAAAGATACATGTATTTTCTAACTCAGCTACAAAATAATGTGTGCATTAACTGGGCAACTTGAAGATATCTGAGCTCTGCTAAAAAAAAAAAATATATCAGCAAACTGGTAGAGCTATTCTACAAGAATATACCTGTGGACTGTGCTCTTCAGAGCCAATTCTATTTCAACAAAATTTTAACAATAGTGAAGTTTAAAGTACTGGGATGTGGCTCAATTATTCCAGGAATATTTGACATAATGAAATTTCAGAATGATCTTTTAATTAAATTATAACCCTGGGTTCTGTCCCCAGCACTGAAAAAAAAAAAATGTATATATCTAAAACTTACCCAAGTGAAAGCTCCAACTTCAATTCCAGTCCTGTCTAGATCCACTACTACTTTGGGGGCTGGTTTGAGCAGCACAATGAGCGAGAGTTTCGAGGTTCTCATCCACACTGACCAACAGATAAGGAAGCTAGCTTAAACTATTTTTTTTTTTTTTAGCAACATACTGTAACCTATATTGTTCTAGTTCAAATAAAAGGTACATTCTCATTTCTTGTAGGTTGAGAGCTATTGTTATCACAATATTTGGGACTGAATTTTGAGTTATTTGATCTGACATGCCTGATATCTTTTTTTATATTTACTTATTTTTAGTTATAGGTGGACCACAGTATCTTTATTTTATTTTTATATGATGCTGAGGATTGAACCCAGTGCCTCACGCATGCTAGGCAAGCGCTCCACCTCTGAGCTACAACCCCAGTCCCATGCCTGATGTCTTTAGATGATTCTAGACTTCAGATCTGATGCTAGAGCTGTGCAGTCAGTGTTTGGGGCAATGCTTTCAAACTAGTTAGAATCTGTGTTCAATCTGGGTTTTGATATGAATTACCAAATTACTTTTCAGAAATGTACCCTTTACTCCCCTCAGCAGAGTCAGGGGATTCCCAGTAGTGTCTTCTTATCCCAAACCTTAGCTCTTAATGTTTGTTCTCAATTATCAGTGGCAGTACCACATTGCTTCAACCCAAATTTCTCTGACCATTAACTGGGAATATTTTACCTTTTTGTATAGTTAAGTTCTGGGAACTAAGGTGTTCTTTGCACAACTTTTACTCTTGGTTGATTTATAATAACTTCTTTACAGATGAGTGATTCTGATCTTTGACACATCTAATGCAAATCATCTTCTGCACTTGTTCAATCTTTGTTTTTTTAAACCTCAGAGTTTCTATTATTTTTTTCCTTTGTGCTTTCCCTCTCGAGCTTATGTTTAAAGTCTTTTCCTGCTCCCAAATGAAATGCATCTGATTCTGATTTGTGTTCCCCCATGTATAATCCTGTCAATTCATGGAGCACAGAGAAGTATTCAAGGTGATAAAATAAAATTATTTTAATTTTAAATACTTTTTACTTATGCTATTTTAAAAAGAAAAAAAAGGGTGGGGGCATGCAGAAGTCAATATCCATACTCCCTGGGATCCAAGAGTGTTGGATTCTATGTGGAGGAAGAAGCCGCCATTGACTTACCTCTGCCCTTGAAGTTCTTGTGAGTTCAGGTTAGTGTTCTGACCAGTCAGGAAAATAGCTAGAGGCCTGGATTTGCAAAACAACAGCCCTAATGCAAGTTGCAACGAAAACACCCATCTCTCTTATCTCACCTGACCATCACAGGGATTAAGTGCCTGGAAACCTGGGGATGAAAGGAAGGTCTCTGTGGGGAGGGAGGAAGTGGGGTAGAGGCTGAGTCCTGACCTTTTGCCCTTCCATCCCACCCCTTCCTTCACTCCCCACTCTGCTCCCACTGATTTGCAAGGAGTGGGGAAAAGGGGACACTTCAGATTTCCACTTAACCAGGCTTCTCTCTTCACCTCTCTTCTGCTGTTTTCCTCTTTACTTCCTTGAAATGAAAATTTGTGCTAAAGTGACAGGTAGAATGTAGTAAAGATCAAACCTGGTAAAACACAGATCTTAGTCTAGAAGTGTCTTCCCAGGGTAGTGTCCTGAAATTGGAGCTTCAGGAAAATATCCAAATGAGGAGCAGCTGTTTCTGTTATGTTTAAGCAAGCGCTCAGGCCAAGAGTTCAAATGCTGCATTCCCATTGGCTCACTGGGAGCCCCGAGGTTATTGTGTGCTAAATACATCTAAAGAATGAAGAAAAATGAAAATGATTTCCTATATGTTGGCTATGGCAGCATAATTCAGACAGATCACTCACCAGGAGTCAGAATGTTCTAGAAGCAGTTCTGCTACCAACCATGTGGCCTTGTGTTTAAGTCTAGTTGCCTCTTAGTCTTCATTTCCTAGTCCATGTAACTATCTATGCACAGGCTGGATAAAATGTGCACGACAACACATTAAAACATGATGTAGGACTACACGAATATGAAGCACAATAATGTTCAGCTGAAATGAAAATTTACCCAATTCCCAAAAACTATCCAGATGAATAAACTAACCTTTGCATTTTTAATTTATAAGTTCTAAAATATTAATTCAGTACTATTTTTATTCTAGCATATTTCAGTGCAAAGTATTACATAGCACTCTTATTTGGATAAATATCAATTTGGGCACTGATGTTAATATTAGATTTTGTTGAACAATACATTTCTAATTAGAGAGTACATTTACCTTCTAATCACTTCAGTGAGAGGGTAAAAGGAAAAACTCTAGGTGTACACATTAATAAGTTGGCACAAGGATGGTGTATTAGAAAGCTTTCTGTTGCTGTGACAAGACACCAGAGAAAAACAATGTAAAGAAGGAAAGCTTTATTTTGGCTCATGAATTCAAGAGTTCAGTTGGTTGGCAGGCTCCATTGTTTCTGGGCCTGAGGTGAAGTGGTATACCATGGTGGGAAGGCATGGCAGAGTAAAGCTGCCCACCTCATGGCAGGCAGGAAGCAGAGATCAGGGAGGTGGAGGGGAGAGAAGGAAAGTGGGAGAGGGGCCCAGGATAAGATATACCCTTCAAAGGAAGGTCCTCCAACGAGCCCCGCCTCCTACAATTCCACCACCTCTTATAGTCCATTCAGTTATGAACCATCAATAGATCAAAGCCCAATCATTTCCCAAAAGCTCTACCTCTGAAACTAATATACTGGGGACCATGACTTCAGCACGTGAGGCTGCAGGGGACAGTCCAGATCCAAGTTGTAACAGATGGTGAGAAGTATTTAATTTTGTTTTTCTTGGGATATAATTCTATGAGAGCTTAGCCCCAGTTTGCTCAAGGCTGGTACTGAGGAGACTCAGGTCAGAGATTTGCTTTTAGAGTTAATTTTTATGTTCCACACAGTGATCTGAAGCCATCTGAGATGAACAGGTTTCTCAGCCATCATCTTTGCTAGAAAAATTAAATAGGTGATGGTGAATCAATGCTCTGCTGTCTGCAATTCTTATCTGGAGGTCAAATAATGATTAGTGTAAAAGAAAAGGAATTACAGGCAGGATATAGTGGCACATGCCTGTAATCTCAGCACCTGGGGAGGCTGAGGCAGAAGGACCTCAAGTTTGAGGTCAGTCTAGGCATCTGAGAAAGACCCTGTCTAAAAAAAAAAAGAAAGAAAATTAAATGGCTGAAGATGTAACTCAGTGGTAGAGCACCCCTGGGTTCAATCTCCAGTACTGAAAAAAAAAAAAAAAAAAAAAAAAAAAAAGAAAGAAAGAAATGAATGAACTACAGGATCAGAAAAAACATCTTGATTTAAGGGGGGAAAAAAAAAGAAAGCAAAAACCCTGGGTTGAGTAAATGTTCTAGATATCACCAACCATCTAGAAAAATGATTAGATTAGTATAGTACTCAGAGATTGACAGGAGGGAATTTGGAACCCAGTCCCAGCTCAAGGTCACACAGGGCAGTAATGTCCATTGAGAACCCTGCCCCTAAGGACAATGACACAGAGGAAGGGCGAGCCATGGTGTTAAATTTGTCTAAACATCCCAAACTGAACTCCTCTGCCCACACAAGTCAGCTCTGGTCCTGCCAGCTCACTTATTTCACTTGCATTGCTACCCAAGCTGGAAATTCTGACTTAATCTGCGTAATCTTTTAGCTCTGTTTGGTCCATCCAACTCAGTAATCACTAAGCATCTTAGTGCTGGGCGCTGTTTCCCACTGATTGAAATCAGTCAAAGTGTTGTCGAAAGCGCGGTTCTTGTCCCCGATGCCAATCCAGTAACAAGGACACAGTTTTGAGAAAAAGGTAAAAGAAGGTTTATTGCTTTGCTAGCAAAGGAGAAACACAGGGGTCTCCTGTCCTGAAGGCTATGATTCTGCCCATCAGCAGGAACAGGGGGCTTTTAAAGAGGTGATTCAAAGGCTACATCCAGTGAGTTCACTCTTGGAGGTGTAATTCACTAGTTAGTCTGGGATAGTCATTTCTGAGATCTTTTGGTACCATCTCCAAAGTCTGGATTGCTTCCTGCCTATGGTGGGTGTGTACTCAAGGAGAGGTAAGCCTGCCTAGGATGGGGAAGAAAGGTAACCCTGTTTCCCCATGATTAGGGTTGGGAGGAGATTAGGGAAGAGCAGGGAGAGAGGAAGAGAAAGAAACATATCCATTTTAAAAATAAGTTGCAGTGGCTGAGCAGCAAGGGCTATATTCAAAGCATAAATGGACCACTGTTGCAAAAGAACATCTCTAACTCTGCCTTCTGTGCTTCTTCAATCCCATGTCCAGCACCCCACCCATCCCCAGAGCACACGTGTGGACAACCTGCAGTGTGCCTTGCACCCCCTCCCTTACTGAATGGGTTGGAGGCAGAGTTCCCGCCAGATGGTCCCCATTTCCTGAGCGCCAGCCCAGGGGCAAACCCAACTAAGGCAAAGGGCAGAGAGCTCAGAGGACACAATCCACAGGGATCAGCCGCTCAGGATATATAACATGCATATAAAAGTGGGGAAGCAGAGAGACACCATCAGTGTATCTGCTAATAAGTTTAGAAAAAAACCTATTTCCTTGGGTTAGTTTCTCATTCTGAAAGGTTCAAGGATTCCTCAGTGCCCTTAGAGTAAAATAAATATTTCTTCTAAGATCCCTAGCAATCAGGTTCAATCTTATATTTCCTCTTAAAAAGCAATGAAAAGACAGGCACTTTAAGTAGATGTGCTTCCTGGCCATGCTATTTACTGCACTACCAAAACTTCTCAGGAGTCTTTTACCCTTATTATGCAAACAGGGATAACAGACCCCTTCCTGTAGATCTGCTGTCAGGGCAGAGTGATCTTTCTGCTTTAGGTCTGCCCTGTTATTATCTACAAATTCCTCTGTCCCTAGAGCTGTAACTCGAATACCAAAAGAAACCTTCTGATGCCTTACTTTCTCCACGTTTAGCTCCTATGTGAAGAAGTTCTGTACTAAAAAAATTTAAGAGTTACCAGAATTTTTGTTTGTTTCGGCAACCTTGCTAACTGGACAGAATGGCTTTCTTGACATCTCCTATAACCTTGTTTTCACTGTGCTGATTTTCTATTTACCTTTATAGCTGCAATTATAATATTGCCTGAGGGGTTATCTGTGACAGTTGTCACATGGATCATCTTCCAATTATGGAGCCAGAATTTCAATCATGTTGCAATTATGCAACGCACTCAGGAAAGATAAGCTGATAAAGAGTGATTTTAAATATAAAATAGTAATTTAAAAATGATAGCAACAAAATGAAATTTGGCCCTATGAGCTAGGAAAGATAATAGCCTATGGATCAACTGACAGTGTGTGCACTAACTAACCATGAATTTCATATACTAATTCATATACTAATTTCATATACTAACCATGAATTTCTTCTGCATGATACTGCTTAACAACAATGAAGGAAAATAAGCAGGTATGGGGAAAAATTAGGTTTGGAAGGATGCTGGAATTCTGGAGTAAATATCGTGGAGATGGCTCCCCCTAGTGTACCAAACAACACAGGTGCCTCGGTGAATCTCTCAATCACCAACATTACTGGAACCACATGAGAACTGGTTTTGGTACTACCTTCCCTGGGCCCGCACAGCCAAACAAAGGTCATGGAGGAAAAGAGGAGAAACGCTCTCTATTCCACTGGATTTGAGCACCAATCGTCATGGGAATAGTGAACTGACTTGAAGTATCCAAATAAATAATATTAAAAAGTATTAAGAAGCTTCCGTTTTCCTGAAAGAGAATGTAATTAAGGAGAATAAGCACCACTGAAAGATAATTATCTTATTAAAAAAGTTATTTGTTCCCATCTTGTATTTTTCAAAATGTGAATCATCTGAAAATATATTTTCCTCAAGCATGATCCATAGCCACCTGGGAAGGCCCCACAGTGAACTTTGGTGAGAGGAGTGCAACTCTTCTGATGGAGAAATGTAGCATAAGGACTCACTGTGAAGCAGAGTTTCTCAAAGTGTCATCTCTGCAGCCTTAGTTCCACAGGATGCTTGCTCCAATATGAGTTCCATGACAAAGAATTGTAAAATATTTAGAGTCCGGCAAAGATACACTGATTTTTTTTTTTTTTTTTTTTTCAAAAGTTCAGTGCGCCCCAGGAGCCTTCAGGATGTTCTAAATATAACACCAGAAGGCATCACACCACACCCAGAACTGTAGCATTTTCTGAATTATTTAACACAGTGATTTTTTTTTTTCCTGCTTATCCCCAACACTAGGTTTGTGAATTATCCTTTGGGGATATGCATTGGATTAGAATTTCAGTATCTTCCAGTGAAAGAGGACAAATAGGAAAGGGTGTTAGAAGAAGAGAACAGCAGATTTAATACAAATAAGGGGACTCTATGCAAATTTGTGATCAGTGTTGTTAACTCTCTTCCACATCTGAAAATTTACCAAAGCGACAGGTTAAAAAGTCAATTCATGGCGGTCCCGCAGTGGGGTCTGAAGGCTCAACAACGTGGAAAGCATCAGCAGCCCACAAGAGCACTACCACCTCCCTCCTCCACCATAGCCATGATGCTGCTTTGAGAAAAAGAAGACTTCAGTAAGTAGAGGACCCATCCTGCCAGATTTTCAACTTTTATCAAAACCCTTCCTTGTGGCAACCGTACTAATCCACATGAATGCTTCAGGCCCATTATCAGTAACAGGATCATAAACACACAGGGTACTTTGAAGAATTTAGAGGCTGTTTTCCATGAATTGATCAGCATGTTGGGTACCAATGCTTACAGATGCCAAGGATCAGGACTTCTGTAGACCTGGAATTACATGCAATTCTATGCTCTCTGGCTAAGGATACAGTGTTTGCATCAAGTGTGGGAAGGGTGGTGGCTCTTAGTTTCTTAGCTTTCAGGGATGAGAGGTGGGACACGGTTCATCCCAGAAGCAGATCGTGGATTTCAACAGACCTCTTATTTTCTTTCTAATGCTTCCCAGCTGAGTTGCCTTTAGAAACTGGGAGGTAAAGCAATGTACTCCAATGCCTGGTGAAATAGACCAGCTGGAACTTGAACTCAGGACTTTCCTGCTGTGTAGCCAGTGCCCTCATTAGTCAATAACTCTGCTTCCTGGTTTTTGCTGCCTCTCCAAGCTCCACTGTGCAGCCAGCATCTGGCAGAACCCCATCCTCTGGGCTGTCTCTGCTCACGACTGAAATAAAAGGCATGTTACAGGTCAAGTCTGAATATTCTGGCAACGCAGGCGAGGGCAGACGGGCTCCATGCCTGCTCAAAACATACAGTGTCTGGTGAAAACCAGATTGAAGATAGCTAAACTCACCCGCCAAGATTCCAGAAGGAAAAACTTAGCTCATATTTTTCCTTTGCCTGGTGATTTTTCTTCCCTTCTTCTTCTTCTTCTTTTTTTCTTTCTTTCTTTCTTTTTTTTTTAAAGGGAATCCCCATGTTTACAAGTTGAAATCCAAAATGTACAAGTGGTCAGTTCACAATCCTATGACCCATGAACATCTGTGGGCCTGAGTGTTCCTTGGGAAGCAGCAGTGCTGGAAGCAGTGAGCCAAGCCTGCCCTAGGCAGAAAGGAATTCTCCAGAGTGAAACATGGAGTGCGGCCTGCGAGGCGCAGGGCCTGCTAGCCTCTACTCTGCCTTCCAGAGGCATGTCTACACTCGACTTCAATTACTTTTATGAGCTGCATCGATTCTGCTTTCTGAGGTGGGCCCATCTGAAACTCCTTATAGGACGCAGAACATGAACCTTCACTTTGCTTTTAGGAGAAATAAAACTGTTTAATCTGAGATCAGCAAACATTGCCCAAATCTGCTTATGGAGAAACAAGAACCTCTCTGTGTCCTCTAGTTAGGGAGAAATTCTAGGATAATACATTTTCTTTTTGTATCTGCCCTGACTCTGAAGAAAGCCCAGAGTGAGCCCATAACA